>OX030995.1:10015000-10615000 GCA_943735965.1 Eupithecia abbreviata | reverse complement strand
GGAATTGTCAACGGTGAAGTGAGCTGTCAACGGTGAAGTGAGCTGTCAACGGTGAAGTGAGCTGTCAACGGTGAAGTGAGCTGTCAACGGTGAAGTGAGCTGTCAACGGACACCGCAAAGTTTTCGCATCGGCTCCAAAGAAGCTCATTTAGATTTATTTAAGTTCAGAACTCAAACTTTGAATATCTAACAATTTTTACTGAGGAAGAACACATTCCCTTTCAAGGGATGATACGTGGCGCCAGATCGATTCCAACGATCCTCAGCGTCTCAGCTAGTATTGAGATGAGAAGAACAAATCCTCTCATCAACTGCCTCCGTCTCTATTGAATCCGAACAAGACTTGAATTAAATAAGTTCGTTCATAAATATTTACAGACACGGAACATAATAAATAGTTTTTGTTTGAAAGGGATCTTTGTTTGTGTCAAGTTGAGACTTATCGGCAATGATATTGATACTTGAGCACCTCTTCTTCCTTGCGTAGTTTTCCCAACAGTGGGGGTCGTGGCCAATAGCATGTACTATTTCTGACATGTGGATATAGAATGTGGTGTGACTCTGGACTGGTAACCACCATAATACCTTAACAATAAGTTCTTTAATCTATCTCAAAAAGGTCGAAAGTCATAAAAACTTAACCTTTATAAATAATTCAACTAGGTCTATTTCACTTACACACTCGGTGTCCCGGTGTACCGCACCGGGTTTTCATCAAAACTCAGGAACCTGCACCGCTCCGAAGTCGCGGGGTGAATTGACCGTTGGGGAGGGGAAATGAGCAGGCAGCTACTCGAAATCGCGACCGAAAATCGGCAACGGAGAAAAAAGTCATTCCAATTTTTCAAGTCACCCGGTCCCACAGACATATAGGTCATCGTTCCCAGGTTAAGACACCAGGAATTATAAAACACCTGCAAATTTGCCGGCAAAACTCTGTGCGTCTGCATCACCACCGGTGCGGTACTGAGCGGTGATGAGGACAGCGTAAAAAAAACAAAAGCTAATTTGAACTTGGGCAAAAACTTAATTCGACTTTTTCTACCCACCCGGTCTCACATTACGTCACAAATGGCGGGTGAAGGGCCACTCGCGGCAACATTCTCGAAATATAGGTAGAGAAATAAGTAAAGCTAGCAAATGTACTTACTAGTTTCTGGAATGTTCCTTCGATATTTACGAAGAGTTTGTTTCGTGGAGAGAGTTGTTGTTCGCCGGAGGAGCAAACATCGAGCCTCGGAGCCGGCGCGGCGTCAATCTGAACTCTGAGTTCAAAGTTTGTAGGAAGTTGCAATCGGATCGGGAAAGCGAGTTGTCGAGTTCACGCACAGAGGGAGGCACAGTCGTGTGAACAGGACGAGAGGTATGAACCCGTGGTATCAACACTCACACTGGCATGTATTCATTATACAGGGCTACAGAAGCTTGTGAAAAACCTAGCGTCAAAGATCTTTGACACTTGACCTCTAACTTTATAGTCATCACTTTAACCGACATAAAAAAGGATGAGGTGCTATGTCCGGCAGTGTATGTGTATTTTATGTATGCTGTATGTGAAACGTTTTCAATAGTCTCGCCAAACTTAAAAATGTGTAATTATTAAAAACTTTGAAGTTTGTTTTAAGTTTTTTCAAGCCAATTAAATTATATTGTGATAATAATGTCATGTCGTTTTAAAGAAATATAAATATTGCGTTTTTTTTGTCAACGCAAAACAATTTTGTTTAGTTACCTTTATTTCACATAAATTATCATAATTTCGACGATTGTTAACAAAACAATTAGTTTTTCTTCTAATCTAATTGCATAGCATATTTAATTTTCATAATATCAATTAGCCGTGAACGCCATTTATTAGCTTCTCTGTTGCTAGGTTAATGTTACTTATTTTGTATGTATTTAGGCCTTTCTTAAAATAAATAAACAATAAATATAGTTTATTACAAATGTCTAGTTTCTTGATTTTATTGTTCCGAGGTTCAAAAATATTTATCCCAATAACAAAATAACATGACTAAACTCAAACGGCCGCTGCAAATGATTCGATAGCTGGTTCCCAAAGGCCTCCATCTCTCGGCAGCAACCCGCGCGAGTGATTGACAACCTTTAAATACACGGTTTGTTTCGACTCAATTAAAAGTTGTTTCGTTTGTACCGACACGGACGGACGGACGAGCTGCGATCTGTTCCTACTCGGGTGATTTATGAGGAGCTCTTATCTGAGATCAACTTATTTTGAAAGACAGGAATGAAATCTAGAGTTACTCAATTGTGAAAGCTCGCTGTGTTGCTTCGCAGCCTAGAGGAATTACAAGGAACTGTAAAGAAATCGGCCTTGAATATAAATAAATGCTGTACAATTGATACAGCATCATTTTGCCCTGCGCTTAGCATAGCTTGTATCACAGGTAGATAAATACATTAAGTGGATAGGTGTTATTAATGTCCTACATGTTTTCTATGTAAACCCTCTCAGAAAACCTTATTGCCGGAACATATACATACATTATTATCTGCAGATCGTACAAACATTTTTCCTGAAATAGGAATTGAACTCACATCCTCCTGTGCCGCGAACGAACTTTCGCTCGCTGCGCCACAGAGACCGTTAATAAAAACATTGTATTGTTATGTAAGTTTCGGGACTTGCCTGACGCTCTTTAGCTTCGATTAAATTAGTATCAGATTGAATTAGAATTAGATAGTTTCGCAGATAGTTGGACAGTAAATCTGTATTTGTCAGTGTAATCAAGTTAATGGGCGAGTCGGATTACTGCTATTAGGATAAGAAGATCGATTTAGTAATTAGTTAGAGATGGGAGCGGAGTGAGTGACAGCGGCGAGCGCCCGCCGCCGCCACCGCCGACTGCTCGAGCAGCGCCGCCGTCGGAGCCAGGAAGGAGTCAGTTCTACTCTTTAAAAACTCATATAACTCTACATATACATATATATATATATATATATCGTCATGCATTCTAGGTAGAGGTATAGGGATATGCCTTTCTCCATAGTTTTGAATTAGTTTCTATCGGCGGTTCCGCAGCCGTTGTATCTGAAACGTTTAGAGATTATTTCTAATCGAATGTAATGAGATATAAAGTAAGTTAGTATGTATGTGTTATTCCTAGTCTGGAGCTTCGTTTATACAATGTTTATTTCAGCCTGATCCGGACAATTTTGGCGAGAAGAGGTAACAAACATACATCAATCCAGCATGGTAGCTGGATTGATAGCTAGATGGATGTTGTCTCAATCACACTAATAATAACTTTTCCATTTATACGAGTGTGATTGAAAACCGGCGCCTACTTCACATTGAAATTGATATCGACTGTACTTTGCAAAGTACAGTCGATATCACTTTCAATGAGAAGTGTATTTTAAGCTAGTTTTCACTGACGACAAACAGAGGAGGCGGTTCTTTGTTCGACGGTATGTATTTTTTTTATTTGTCTGTAATGCTAATGATGGACCGGTTTGGAAAATTCTTTGGTTGGCGAATGATTCCGACGTGGACCCATAGAATGTTTATTCCCGAGGGATAGGTAAGTATTTGTCCCCAAAAATAGAGTAAATACTAAGAAATATAAAGTAGGAATTCAGCTTTTTGAAAAAAATAAAAATATTTTTTCCTATTGACGATTTATTTGCCTTCACTCTCCAAACGGACCCCAGCATCAGATACCGCTATCGCTTCGCATCAGGCGGGCCGTATGCTTGTTTGCCACTTTGGTCGTATAAACAAGTTGGAGTAACGTACTCTAAATATATCGACGAATACTGGCTACCAAAATGTTATTAACATTTAATCTTTTGCAACTAGTTATCAACAGTTAAATCATCTAAAACGGTATTAATATTACTTATTAATAACTCCTAAAAGTTCGTGGCCCGCCCTACCCCCATTACAATACATCACAATCAAATCCCGCCTTCAGTGAACGGATAGCGGCGTTATCAATCGTTGCTAAATCGTTATCCGGAGCGTAACGGCCCGCGTCTAGTCTAGGACCAGCCAACCACTACTCCTTCAAATATATTCAAGATGATTTATACTATTTATACAACCTCCGGAAAGTTATGGCATCATCTTAACTGAGAGTGCCTAGTATGAGTTTGCACAATACCCAACCGGCCGGGTGATTATGTAACTCGCGACCGGTTTGCGACACGCGTAAATTAAGCAATCAATGCTGTCAAACCTCAATTTTGACGTTGTAGCTGGTGTCAAACTAATACAAAATTGACATTTGACAGCACTTATTGCTTAATTTACGCCTGTCGCAAACCGGTCGCGAGTTACATAATCACCGTACGGATAGAGTTTCCGTTTACTACCGCTGACTTGTCAAAGTTGCCTAAGTTATACCTACTGCTAAAATACAACAAAGATCTCAATATCATTCGAAAACGAATAATCACCTGACTAAAAAAGAACTGTAATTACATTTGTCTGGTAGACACACGTGTGGTGCCCCCTCCTCCCGCGCTGAGGGTAAGTGAGTTAAATGAGAGCTGCATTATGAACACTTTGCAGATGAAGTGCAGGCCGTGACAACAGGCGCCTGCGAGCGGCCGGTGTGTGGGGCACGTGGTCTGAATGATGCGAGTGGAGGCGCAGTGGAGTGCAGACTCAGCTGGGACGTAGTTGGGGGTTTGATTCCCGTCACGAGGCACATGTTTGTGAAATACAAATATTCCATAATTCAGGATCTAGGTATTAGTATATATAGTACGTTTGCATACAAGAAATACTACACAGAAAAAAGTATATGTGTAAAGTATCGACTAGTTCTCATAGCTTAAGGTTTTGTTACTTTGAAGCGAGATGGAGCTGTGTGTGATCCAGAACAAAACAAAAATAGCTCAGCTCAGAACCCGAAAGCTTTCGATGCACGTCGAAATATGGAACCACCTCCTACATCGCAAGAACATAATGAACAGAACCAGCCTCCAACCACAGGGCACCGAGAGCATCAACCAGCACGTCTGGTAGTCTTTTAATAAGGAGTAGTTCTTCTGTGATCTCTGCCCTGTGCTGTGCAGCAGTCAACGCACGCCTTAGCGCCAAGTTTAGTCGTAAGACGACGTGCCGCCGCGACGCATCACGACGCGACGCGGTGACAAGGAGGCAGGTGCATTACACCGGGCACGGAAACTATTCCACGCTTTAAGTGGCTTCAACGTTAGTTCCGGCGCGTCTTACACACATTGTTCACTTTTAGATAAATCCTGCTACGAAATAGTGAATACTGTAACTAGCCCTCAGTAGCATATCATGCATAATTATATCATACAGGTTATTTTAAACAAAGACCTTTATTATATAATCAAAGCAGTAAGTTTTCTTAAAATTTTCAAAATAAATCTTCAAAGATTCATATCACACGAATTCAGCTCCAAAAGCTCCGTTCTGAATGATGCGCGACGAGTCCAAGTAAATAGCACTAAATAATAAATAAATAAATAATTCTGGACAATTAACAAAGCATTATCTAGCCCCATGGTAAGCAGAGCTTGTGTTATGGGTACTAGATAACTGATATACATAATACAATACATTACATAGATAGATATTTTTTTTATTATACATAGAAAACGACCAGAACACCAGGAACAAATATCTGCAGATCGTACACACAATTGTTCCGAGGCGGGAATCGAACCCGCAACTTCCTGCGACACAGGCGGACCTTCGCCCACCGCGCCACATCGGTCGTCGTAAAAACTAAACACTAAACGTCTCGTCTCATTCATACTGAAGTGATCATCTAATGGTTATTTGAGAACAAGTTACTAAAATTAGCATATACCAAAGTGAACTCCCCTCGCAGCAAGTGGCGGGCCTGGTGCTCGTGCGGGCTGCTATTAACGTTTCTGTAATGAAAGCTTTCGCTTAGCTTTATGTTAGCAAGGTTGGTAGGTAGCAAGGTTCTTAGGAGGCGTGGTACTTAATTTACAGACTTTAGAGAAAATAATTACAGAAAAGTCACCTCTATAACTAGAACGGTAAGGTGCAAGATGCAACTTCTTGCGATCAAAGAACGCCTCGATAACATCTGTTGTTTCAGCTGTATTCACTTGTCTTAGTATTTTACAGAACGACGGTCCATCACTACATAATATAAAACAAGTCGCTTCCCGCTGTCTGTCTGACCCTATGTATGCTTAGATCTTAAAACTACGCAACGGATTTTGATGCGGTTTTTAAATAGATAGAGTGATTCAAGAGGAAAGTTAATAAACCATTTGACACATAGATTCCCACGCGGGCGAAGCTGCAGGGCGCAGCTAGTTCTATTATAATGTAAATGAATGAATATGTTTGTAGCCGCTCAGTTAGACACCGTTAACATTCTAAAAACATTATCTTTAATAATAATGATGATTACACTGAACGATTATTATAAGTACCTAGCTCGTATAGCTCACAAATTCACTCATCTCTTTAGAACGACTACTTTTATTAGCTGTAAGCCTAACTTATTAAATGTTATTATTTTGGGTCATTTTATTGATTTATAATAACAATATTTATGTGTAATTCTGTTACGACTTATTACTCGCATGAGAGCATCTCACGACCGTATGATGTTATCAATGGTTTTTATGAAACAGACGGACCAAATTAGGCAATTATTATGAAACCTTGCTCAATCATAGATTTGTACGTTACTCAAGCCTGTTTCGATGACTGAGCAAGCTTTCATAACAAGTAGGTATTGAAGCAACGGGTATTTATTGTGTTTATTTACTATTGTTACCCGTTATATCAATACTTATAATTATGTGTTCAGATCGCGTAAGTTCAAATATCAATTTCAAAATCAAAGGACTTAGCTATAGACATTTGTCCACTCGCTTCAAACCCGCTTGAAGCAGTGCCATGCGGCATGTGCGTGCATTACTAACATGCTGCTCGCTCGCTACTTCAAGTTTCAAAGTAATCTGTTTTATTTCCGTCACGAAACTTCGTATCTATGCATTTGCAAACATTCAGCAAATACGTGTCACCACAGATGTTCCCGCCGGCGGCGGCGGCGCGGCGCGGTGGTAATAACCACAGGACACGCGAATATGTCTCGCCAACAAATACTCACGTGAGCGGCGACCAGCGAGAATACGGAACGAGGCACCGGTCTGTGGCACGCGCGCAGCTACTTACATATTCTTCAATACTGTATTATGTATATGTACAAAGATCATTCTAAAATTTATATACATATTTTATTTTAAATAATATTGTTTGCAGTACATACAGTCTTAGTTTCTGTTGATTAATTAATATTTTTGTTTGATTCCTCACTATATTAGGCCACCTTGCGCAGCACGGTCTCCACGGAAGACCAGCGCTATGGTACGATCTGCTCTACCATAGCACATGCTGAGTGGAGACCGAGGTTTGTCAGTCTCTGTCGTCTGTTAATCTAAGTTTAGTTTATAAGAGTCTCTGTTCTGTTCTGACAAAATAAAAATCTTTTTACTTTTTACTTTTACAATAACCTGATTGTCCCACTGCTGGGCAAAGGCCTTCCCTAAATAACTCAATTAATAATCCTGGATAAGCAACATAACATCACCTATCCACAAAGGAAACAGAGCTTGTGTTATGGGTACCCGATTTTAATACGTCACATAATATATATTTTAATTATACCTACGTAGAACACTCAGAATAAATATTGACAGATCGTACAAGTCTTGGGGCGGGCGGCGCGGCGGCGGCGGTCACCAACCGAGAAGGAGAAACTTGGAAAAGGTTTGTATGTGGTGTGTTAGTAGTCGTAGAGAAGTCCCTCTGCTACGTCGCAGCATGATTCTACGACGCGACCGACGTAGCGCCGCTACGCTGTAAGCCTGCTCGCTTGTTTTAATGACAACATATTATTTAATATATAAAAAATAAGTTGATTTAATACTTATGTTATTTACTTGAAACTATGTTATTGAATTATATTGCTCTGCTCTCTCTCATCTAATAAACAAATGTTTCTAGAACCCGGCTCACTTCCACTCTCAGGACCCATTGCCGCGCCCTGCTTGGGTACCGTTGTGTTTCTTATACATTACCTAGATACCAAGACCCACAAATGTGCACAATGATGCAATAAAATAAATAGTTATGATTAATAAAAGCTATAAGCTGAATTTCTAAATCTAAAAGTGTTCATAAGCAAATAATAACAAATATATATATATATATATATATATAACATAAATAATAAATAATGCTGGACAATTCACACATAATAATAATAGTTCTTTGGGTTTACCGTGAAGAAGGTCCAATCATGCATCATGATGTTACATTGTGTGAGGGTAATGAGCGCAAGGGATCCGATAACAGGAGTAATTACTGCAGCTGTCATCATCATCAGCCTATATCAGTCCACTGCTGGACATAGGCCTCCCCCAATGAGCGCCATAGCGCCCTGTCTTCAGCTTGCCGCATCCAGCATCTACCTGCAGTCTTTCGCAAGTCGTCATCCCACCTGGTCGGAGGGCGTCCTACACTACGTTTGCCGAGTCGCGGTCTCCACTCAAGAACACGTTTGCCCCAGCGGCCGTCGGTTCTTCGCGAAATATGGCCGGCCCACTGCCACTTCAGCTTGCTAATTCTTTGAGCTATGTCGATAACCTTGGTTCTCTGTCGGATGTATTCGTTACGAATCCTATCCTTCAGAGAAACTCCGAGCATAGCTCTTTCCATAGCTCGCTGAGCGACTTTGAACTGGTGGACCAGCCCTATCGTGAGTGTCCACGTCTCAGCTCCGTAGGTCATAACGGGTAGGACGCACTGGTTGAAAACTTTCGTTTTCAAGCATTGCGGTATGGATGACGAGAAGACTCGACGTAGTTTCCCAAATGCTGCCCAGCCCAGCTGGATCCTCCTTTTGGCCTCCTTCTCGAAACTGTTTTTACCCAATTGCAGAATCTGCCCAAGGTAAGTGTACTCGGAAACAGTTTCGAGAAGGTGACCATGTACGACTACCGGCCTTGGATCAATGTGACCATTGATCATGACTTTGGTTTTATCCAAATTCATGCCAAGACCGATACATCGGGAGGCTGAAGCTAGGCCGTCCAGCATCCGGTTCAGTTCCTCAAGCGACTCCGCCATTAAGACTATGTCATCAGCGAATCGCAGGTGTGAGATGTACTCGCCGTTTATGTTGATGCCCTTTCCTTTCCAGTCCAGCAACCCAAACATATCCTCCAATGCGCAAGTGAACAGTTTCGGGGATATGACATCCCCCTGCCTCACTCCTCTACGCAATTGGATGGGATTAGACTGCTGGCCCTGTACTTGGACACTCATGGTGGCGGCCTCGTAGAGACATCTCAGCACCTCGATATAACGATAGTCTACTTGGCATCGCTGTAAGGAATCCAGAACAGCCCAGGTTTCGATGGAGTCAAATGCCTTCTCATAGTCCACAAAAGCCAGACACAGGGGCTGATTATACTCTTCGGACTTCTGTATAATCTGCCTCACTGTGTGTATGTGGTCTATGGTGCCATATCCTCCGCGGAACCCAGCCTGTTCCGGTGACTGGAACTCGTCGAGTCTCCTGGCGAGACGGTTCGTGACTACCCGTGAGAACAGCTTATAGACGTGGCTCAAGAGTGAAATGGGTCTGTAATTTTTAAGAAGGGTTTTATCTCCCTTCTTAAAAAAGAGCACCACCAAACTCCCGCTCCACGCCTTTGGAGTTCTCCCACTGTGAAGGACGGTGTTAAAGAGGTTCTGCAGCTCCTGTATTACAGGAGCTCCTCCGGCTTTAAGAAGCTCTGAAGTAATTCCGTCCTCACCGGGGGCTTTTCCATTTTTAAGCTGCCTTAGAGCTAACACGATCTCGTCTTGACTGATGTCAGGCAGTTCGTTGGTATAGTGGCGTGTCAGGGTGGCTCTGGAATCTCGGTCATCTCGTCGGTAACGAGGGGCATGTGCAGCGTATAATCGGCCATAGAAATCCTCTATCTCGGCGGATATCTCCGGCTTTGACAATACGGTCCTCCCGTCGTGCGTTTTAAGCTTTGTCAGGTGGCTCCTGCCAAGCTGCTGAGTGAATACTTTGGACCCTCGGTTTCGCTCTATCGCCTCTTGAATGAGGCGCGTATTGAAGCTCCGAAGGTCGTGCCGTACCATCTTCGCAATCCGCTTGTTCAGGTCTGACCTCTCTGACAAAGTCGCTTGGGTGGTCTCCCGTCTTTTTGTCATCAGCACAAGAGTCTCATCCGAGAGTTTGGACTTCTTACCAGTACGCTGCTTTCGACAGAATTTGATGCCCTCGTCCCTCAACGTTTCAACCAGATTGTGTAGGGTCTCGTCAGCGTCATCAGTGGGTTCCAAGGCAACAAATCTATTCCCAAGAAGCTGCTGAAACTTCTCGGTGCCCGCCATGATTTGGATTGGGTCAGGTCGGAGCGTGGACTTCATCAGACGGTTTCTTTCAAGCTTCAAGTTGATATTCAGAGAGCCTCGGAGGAGTCGGTGATCAGATCCGGTATTGAACCTGTTGATCACAGAGACATCTCTGAATATGTGCTTGCTATCCGTCATGATGAAGTCAATCTCATTTTTAGTCACAGTGTCGGGGCTTTGCCATGTCCACCTCCTTTGAGGCTGTTTCTTAAAGAAAGAGTTCATTAAGAACAGCCCCTCCTTCTCAAGGAAGTTGACAAGCATTTGCCCCCTGTGATTCCTGACTCCATAACCATGCGGGCCTATTCGGGATTCGTTGCCAGTCTGGGTTCCCACCTTGCCGTTAAAGTCCCCCATAACAACGTTGAAGTGGGCCTTAGTGGTGTTATGTAAGGCTTTGGATATGTCTTCATACATATCCTCCACTTCATCATCCAAGTGTGCCGAGGTCGGTGCGTAAACCTGAATTACCTTCATGCTGTACCGTTCGGACAGCCGAAGGATCAGGTACGCTACCCTGGTCGACACACTGGAGATTTCTTGGACGTTGTTAGAGAGGGCCTTATTGACGAGGAAGCCTACGCCACCCTGGGATGTTTTATCACCCTCGCGAAAGTAGAGAAGATGGCCCGAGTCTAAGGTCACGGTGTCCTCCCCCTCTCTACGGACTTCACATAACCCCAGAACATGCCATTTAATGTTCTCTAACTCCACTTCCAACTGCGCTAGATGGTGGTCAAGCCTCAGAGTGCGTCCGTTAAACGTAGCCAGGGTCAAATTTTTTACTGAGTGGCAGCCTAGTGTAGCCCGGGGATTCTTAGCACCCCCTGCCCCGCCGTTACCGTGGCCGCTGCCATGGCCAGGAATAGCGAGGCGGCCGGGAACTAGGGGCCACTTTTTCTTGGCGTGTCTACTCATATGGGGGGGGAATGCCCATAATCCCCACGCTGGGCATGCGGGTTGGGGATCGCAGTGCAATTTAGTGTGCTGCAAGGGACGCTGCTGCCCGCCCCCCGGTGTATGTCCCTTAGTCGCCTCCTACGACACCCACGGGCAGAGTTGGGGTGGTGCTATTCTATCTAGGCCGACACCACAAAGCCTGCTATTCTATCTAGGCCGACACCACAAAGCCGCTGTCAGCTAGCTTATAATTACAGCCCCAATGATGCTCATTACTGTGACAATGCTGCGCTGTGATCAACCACATTCCCCCCACCCCTCTCCCTTTCAATTAATATCACTCCCCCTCCCCCGCTTTGTAATTATCTAGTCAAACTAATATTATGAACGCGAAAGTAATTACGTCCGTTTGTCTTATATCTTTTCACCGTCGGTGGCAGATTGGATCTTACGCAAGCAAAAGGAGACTTGTTGTGCGTCACATTTTATTTGCCAAGACGTGTGAAGCGACGGGCAGAAGCTAGGGTGCAATATGTTTGCGGGTTCACTCCGAACCACGCATCCGTTTGATAAACGATCGCCTCCAATCCGTCAATCGCTTCAAGATACGCGAATCAATCACTCGCGGCGGCGGTCCCATAAAATGTGTCCGTCAGGATGTCACTTCCTTCTTCTGTCGCACGCATAAAGCTCTGCGCACATCCATCCATCGACTTAAGGCCCATATTTCAATGCACATGTTTGTGTTGTGCTGCAACGGTGCTCTCCAGGTGTGCCACAAGCTGGTGTGCGGCTCCAACCGACGTTATTCATTCTCTATACATGGTTCTAGCATCCTAGTTATTATGTCTATTTGTAAGCTAAAGGGTTACAAAACTAAACAAATATACGTAGGTTGTTCTGGACCGACAATTTTCGTAGAAGCTCGAAATAGTTTTCATTCATCGTTTCATTTTTCTCTCGTCCGTTTAGGAATTCGAATTGCCACTAATTTCTTGCACTAGTGCAATTATGTGTTGTTAAAGTTATTTTAACGGTTACCTAGTTTTTTCAGTTATTGTTATAATTATTAGTTAAGTTTTCAAACAATAATATCTGTGTTTACCTACTTCAAATATCTTGGATTCTAGAACGAGTGTAGTAGACGTGGTGACCTCCTTCCATCTCGCATCATCCTCATCTCTCCATCCTGAAGTTAAAGTAAAACAACCGAAGAAACATATTTATGTTTCATACATTTGGTTGCGTTTGATCGAGATGAGCCTGTTTGAGAGAAGTTCATTAATGTCAAACAATGACGATCGACCATCCCTTTGAAATACAAACCACATTATTAATATAAAACCCTCAGATTTGGTAACCCCGGTTTTATAATCTAACAAACTCTTTAACTGTAACTCTAACAAAGCTAATTTCAAATCTAAATTCTGTAAAAACAATCTTCTAAGAGTTTGTTCCTACTAAGTGATCATGTTGTCGACAAACTTTCCTAATTATTATTTATATATAATAAGTTATAATCAGCCTTCATTTAACTTATAATGGGAGCCAGAGGCCTGTGTTTACTGGATTATCGAAAAATATAAATCTTGTTCAAAACTTACGAACTTTAAGCTTTAAAGTTACAAAAAGACCAGACTCACTTAACTTGATACTCGTTGAATAATTATATTTATTTATTTACAAACGTACCTCTATTTTACGGGAACACAGTACCCAAATTTTAATTTAATATTAAAATTAGAAATCATTATATAATACAGAAAAACAACACAAAAATCATAGAGATCAACCTTACTTTAACTTTACATTACAAAATCATAAATTAAAAATCACAAATAAAATAATAGATCACAAATCATATCGATGTCAATATATGTACAATAAAATTACATTAAATAGGAATATTATCGATAATAAAAAATAAAAATTTCAGTCTAACTGTGATAATACGGATTTACACAACTACCGGTTACATAAAATAAACATTGAAGCTTTTTGGAACTCCCTCTGGGAACAGGAGAAAAGATATTAAAGCTTTATTTCCAAGTAATAAATCATTTTAATACAACAAAGGTCGAAATCGAATTCAGAATATGTTAATAAAATCCGATACTTTACGAGATAATTATTTCATTCCTTACAATAACACATACTCGTAATAACAAAAAATATCCGAAGCTCAACTGAACATTATTTGAATAGCTGTCTGTATTAACCGCGTCCCATTTGGGTTGTAATCCCCGACGTTTCAGCATTTATTATATCTGGTATGATTTATTGTTGTTAATCATCACACTAATAATTATACAAAATACTAAAATAAAAAAAAAGTTTTATTCAGCAACAAAGGATACACAGTCTTAATGATATTAGAGTATTTATGTATGATGTAATGTAAGTTTGAGTAGATGGACGGATGAACATGTTACTGAAACACTGCGAGCGTATCGGGCTTAAATGTTGGCTTAGATGTAGGTTTAGACCTGGAATAACCCATAGGCTACTTTTTATTCCATAAATTGTTCCCATGGGACACAAATAGCCTCTCAACGTTTCCATTGAAACAAACGCAGGCAATGCCACAGGCTCAAACTATTATTATCGTGTAAAAAGTAGCGTTGAGTAACAAAAGTATCTTTGTCTGAATGAGATAAGCTAAGAAGAGCTGCGCGTGTCGTCGCGCGATCGATAGCCGTCGCCGAGGCCATCCATCACGCGAGACAAAGTGGTCACCGTGATGGATCGACCACCACTACAGATTGTGAACTCCTGGACCACTCACATCTACTTGTGTGTTCATTCTATTTTAACAGTTTTTCTCTAGGCACTAAAGATATACTTACACCTTAAAGTGGTAGTCACAATGCATCGTGTTTTCTCGGAGGCGGTCCGGTTGTGCAGTTGCGCCGGTTTGTTCTCATTGAGAAAGATTTTCATAAAAACAGATTATGTAAAGAACAGACGGAGGAGCTTTCTTCTCTGAGAGATTAGATATCTCTCAGAGAAGAAAGCTCCTCCGTCTTTTTCAGATTCTGTTCTTTACATAATCTGTTTTTATGAAAATAGTAATAAGTATGTGTTTCACAGAGCTTACTTTAAAATAACTACAAAGCTTGGAATTTGGAAAGGTGTTCGAGTAAAAATGCAGCGGATTTCGCAGAATTCAGCGCATAAAAGCATTTTTAACTGAAAACATTGCGATCGCTACAGAACCCTGCAAAGGATGCAAGAGCCACAATGCTCGCTGCCGAAACACAAAGGTAACTTTCATACTTACCTATTTTTCTAACAAAGCCAACGGAATATTCGTTTCTTTCTGGTGGGGGAATAAACAACTGTAAATAGGATTAAGTCGAGATAATCTACTTACAGGCTAGAGCCAATTCAGGAGAAGGCGAAAATATAAGAAGATTAAAATAGCAATAACAGCGCCGCCGACTGGTGTACCTCTCTGCAGGCCAGGCGGAACAGCTCCGTCTCAGTAATATTACCTGGTCTCATTATCAGTGTTTTTGCTTTTTAGCAAAAAAATATCGCTGAGCCATGGTCTATTTGTTCTACTGCAGCACACACATATATTTACCTACAGTAAGTACTTTAGTAGCCATTTTAATTGCTCGTTGTATTAATTGTTTTATTGTACTTTAGTTTAATATTGTATCTCTCTATGTTAATTGTATGTGTGTGTTATTAGTACTAAATAAACGTTTCATCTATCTATCTATCATCTATCATTATTACATCATTTTTCAACCCTGACAAATGACGTGTGACTGTTTTTGGCATCATACAAAAAGTTAACCAATATAAATGATAGTTTTTACCTGAACGGTGAAAATAAACTACGTGCTTCCGTATTCCGGATTGTATCGCGTGAGAGAAACTCTGAGCATAGCTCTCTCCATAGCTCGCTGAACGACCTTGAGCTTATCCGCGAGGGCTATAATAATAGTCCTGTATTTTTTTTTTCGAATGGGATTAAAATGCCAAAGAATGATGAAGACCATCCATCGTCTTACCTCGTCGGTTTGCACCAGCTGTCTCCCTCCCCACTGTACCCGGTAACGTAATAATAGGTAACTTCAGGAACGCCCGTTCACTTTATTACGTTAGCGTTATTTCATGTCAAATTCAGGTCTGAAAGCTTTTAAACCTATTTGAAACGTTGGAGATTGAAATAAGTAGTACTTTATAGAACTATTTGAGCAATTTAATTTAATATTTAATTTGTAGTATTTAGCTGTGCCGGCGCGGCGGCGACGCGGCGGCGCGCGGCGGGAGGTTGTAGGTATTTTACACAAATCCATAAGTTTTTTTTAACGCGAACCCCAAGTATTTATCAAAAGTGTGAATAAAATCTATACAGCATCAGCTATATGCCTGTGATAATCCCATAAAAATCGATCCAGACATTATTAAGATTAGCTCAAACAAACATACAGACAAACAAAAATGCTACTCATGTTATATTGTACAATGTGTGGGTTTACTTCGATAGTACCACTGACGTCGACAAACTATTCAAATTCCAAAAAAGATGTATCAGAGCTATGTTTCATATGAAAGTGACGGATTCTTGTGAACCCCTTTTCAAAAAGTATAACATATTGACTCTCCCTTCGCTGTATGTTTTAGAAACAGTTATGTTTGTCAGACACAATCCAGATTTGTTTTGTCTGCAATCTGACGCAGTAAAACGTAATAGACGAGATCCATTAAAATATGCACTCTTGACAGTAACAAAAGGTTGTCTGCACATCAGTTACTTTGCAATGGCACCATTCATTATTTATAATAAAATCCCGCTCTCCATAAGAGAATTGCCTGCTGCGATGTTTCAGAGAAAGCTGAAGACAATACTTGCTGATAAAAACTATTATACAGTTAAAGAATTTATGAACGATAAGAATTTTGACAAATGATTACCCACTTATGTATTTTTTATTATTTAATTAATGTGTTATTTAATTTTGTGTTGTTATTTATTAACATTAACTGATTTTAAGTATTTTTTCTGATTAATATATTGCATGTAACTAGAGAAATAATTGCATGCCCATAATGGGCAAATTACATTGTTACGCTTTTTTATGTACGATCTTTTTCACATGTAATTGCAATAAATATACTTTGCCTTTGACTTTGATAGGTATTTAGTAAAAAACAATTATTTGGACATTACAAACAGACCAATTATCTTATTTATTAGTATATGTAGATGTGAGCTACGTGCTCTTGCCAATTGACTGGATCTTTTGTAACAATTCTCTCGATATCTAACCTTTACGTGTGATTCAGAAGTGAAAGTTCAATAGGTTCCAGAATATTTCGACCTTCTTAATGGGTTTAAAATAAATGCGGCTGGTTGGTTCACAGAAATAATGCAGAACAATAGCAACTTTTTAACGGATTTCAAAAAAAAAGGTTCTGTCTCGCAGAGAGTTTGTGTATGTACATTGTTCGTTGATTGTTTGTCCGGTCGATTGTGGAGCGATTTTATTCATTGTTTTGCAATAAATGAATAGTAAATTATTTATTTCAGACTTCATTGTTCCATATCCACATCAATAGTACAAAGTAATAGTAATAATTTTATTGTAACAATTGTATAGAAAATGAATCCAGAATATTCTCCGATAGATTAGTATTTGTCTTTCAAAAAAACAATGGAGGTACCTAACTAAGTATCAATATTTTTTCCGAACAATAAAATTATAAAATCTTTTATTACGTACTCAATGAGGAGGGCAGGATCTGAACATAAAACACTGTTATATAATTATAAACGTTGTGTATTGAAATACCATTACAATTTAGGAGAGGTTTTCACTACTATTTTCTACAACCGAATATTCATAAAAACAATTATCAAACATAAGTAAATTATGTCAAGAGCACAAAACTAAAAATGGCAAAGGGATATTGACAGGTCAAGTGGCCACGTTCGACTCGCTCTGTAGTTCGCTTCAGAATGCGCGCCTACGACGCCGAGGCCGACTGTGCGCGCTGCCGCTCGAGGCCTCGCTTCGGGACTTGACAGCTCGTCTCGGCTTAGACAAAATTAAGCCACAGTTGCGCGTGACTCCTTCAACGTTAACAAATTAGAGTTCATTACAGTGCAATTGCATAGGTATATATTAGATTAAAACACAGGTATTAATGACACTGTAACAGCTCGGCCATCTGACCACTAACGAGTCCCTTCGTTAGGTAGGTATTGCAAATTTAAACATCAACATCAACAAATAACAAAACAAGATTCGTTTAGTTCTTAATTCGGGAATCAATCATTCAGTGTAAATATTAAATTCATCAAAGTAACTGGTTTTATGCTTCTACACTATAAAACCAGCTGGTCCAGTATGTTAACTAGACTAGGGTCCATAAACTTGAATCTGTTGCTCGATCTAAGAAACTGATAGTTACCAACCATTAAATACATTTGAATCTGTTGCTCAATCTAAGAAACTGATAGTTACCAACCATTAAATACATTTGAATCTGTTGCTCGATCCATGAGACCGATTATTACCAACCATTAAATACATTTGAATCTGTTGTTCAATCTAAGAAACTGATAGTTACCAACCATTAAATACATTTGAATCTGTTGCTCGATCTAAGAAACTGATAGTGACCAACCATTAAATACATTTGAATCTGTTGCTCGATCCATGAGACTGATCATTACCAACCATTAAATACATTTGAATCTGTTGTTCAATCTAAGAAACTGATAGGTACCAACCATTATTGGTAATATTGAATGTGTAGTTGAATCCATGACATTGATCATTACCAGCTATTGAGAATATTTAATCTGCAGCTTGATCCATGACATTGATCGAATTGAATTTAAAGTCCTGGTTCAAAATTACTTAAAAATGTTCTGTGTTAGGCTTTGAATTTATTAATGGACTGTATAATATTTATTATTATACATTTATGTACTATTACTAGTTAAAATTACTGACGACATACGCTCTGGCATGGAAGATGGTAAACTAACTATCCTTTGCCTACTCGATTTTACCAATGCTTTTAACAATGTGGACTTTGAAATTCTCCTTGAAATATTACGCTCTCTTAACGTATCTCCAGCAGTGACTGATTGGTTTCGCAGTTACTTGCACGGACATCGGCAGCGTATTCGTATTGATGATGAGTACTCATCTTGGTGCGATATTTCTGCAGGCGTCCCTCAGGGCGGCGTTCTTTCACCTCTACTTTTCGCTATTTTCATAAATTCTATATCTCACCACATTACATCATCGTACCACCTCTATGCAGATGATCTCCAGATCTACACGCAGGCTCCGGTAGATCAGCGATCGTTTGCTATTGCCACCGTAAATGAAGATTTAGATCGTATTCTGGACTGGAGTAAGAGCTTTGGTCTAAAAGTGAACCCTGCAAAAACACAGGTGATTACAGTAGGAAGCTCGCGGATGATAGCTCGAATAAATTGGAGTAGTCTCCCAAACGTGATCTTTGATGGGATCCCTGTCGCGCAAAGTGAAACCGTTAAAAATTTGGGGGTCCTCATTGATAGAAATCTGTCGTGGGGACCACAGATATCTGAAACCAGCCGCAGGATGTTTGCTTCTGCTGGTTCTCTTAGAAGGCTGCGTAATTTCTTACCCATTGCCACTAAAATTTCTCTTGCACAATCTCTCTTACTTCCAATTCTCGATTATGCCGATTCATCCTTTCTTGATCTTACTGAGCAACAGTTAGACAAACTTGAGCGCCTGCAGAATGTCAGGATAAGGTTTATATTTGGCTTGCGCAAATATGACCATGTCTCGGAATTTCGCAGGAAGCTCAAGTGGTTACCTATACGGCTTCGCCGTAATTCTCATATTCTATCTCTTCTCTAAAATATTATATTTCTGGCCTCTGCACCCCCTTATCTCAAAGAACGTTTCACCTTTCTTCATCTTTCTCACACTCTTTCTCTCCGCTCTTCTTCAACCCTTATGCTTCAAGTACCTGCTCACTCTACTTCCTTCTTCGCCCAATCCTTTACTGCCCGGGCTGTGCAACTATGGAACGCATTGCCAATATCGGTGAGGCGTGCTAAGTCATTACCAACCTTTAAAACACTGTTAAAAGAGCACTATTTATCCTGCTGTCATTAAGCGCATACCTGAGATTCTATGATTATAAGTAGTATATGTATATTTTATGATATTTATGTAGTATATTTCTATGTAAGTACTATAAGTATTTTATTTATAATATCCCATAACTTACAAGCACACAGATCCCCTGGTACTGTCCACGATCCTATCCATCCATGGTTGTCTGGTAGAGATCGCTCTTGAGCGATAAGACCGCCAATTGTACTTAATTTTTAAGTTATTACTGTACATAGTTTATAGTTCAAGTGCAATAAAGAATTTTCTATCTATCTATCTATCTTTATGTATAATTAAAGAATAATTTCAGACAAAAAATCTTGAGGATTCACGTGGCTTCAATTAATAATACAGTGGTACATATCTTCACGCCACTACACCGACGAACTACCTGACATCAGTCAAGACGAGATCGTGTTAGCTCTGAGGCAGCTTAAAAATGGAAAAGCCCCCGGTGAAGACGGTATAACATCCGAGCTCTTGAAAGCTGGAGGAGCTCCTGTTATACAGGAGCTACAGAACCTCTTCAACGGCGTCCTTCACAGTGGGAGAACTCCAAAGGCGTGGAGCGGGAGTTTGGTGGTGCTCTTTTTTAAGAAGGGAGATAAAACCCTTCTTAAAAACTACAGACCCATTTCACTCTTGAGCCACGTCTATAAGCTGTTCTCACGAGTAGTCACGAATCGTCTCGCTAGGAGACTCGACGAGTTTCAGCCACCAGAACAGGCTGGATTTCGCGGAGGATATGGCACCATAGACCACATACACACAGTGAGGCAGATTATACAGAAGTCCGAAGAGTATAATCAGCCCCTGTGTCTGGCTTTTGTGGACTATGAGAAGGCCTTTGACTCTGTCGAGACCTGGGCTGTTCTGGAATCCTTACAGCGATGCCAAGTGGACTATCGTTATATCGAGGTGCTGAGATGTCTCTACGAAGCCGCCACTATGAGTGTCCAAGTACAGGGCCAGCAGTCTAAACCTATCCAATTGCGCAGAGGAGTGAGACAGGGGGATGTCATATCCCCGAAACTGTTCACAAGCGCGTTGGAAGATTTGTTTAAGACGCTGGACTGGAAAGGTAAGGGCATAAACATAAACGGCAACTACATCTCACACCTACGATTCGCTGATGACATAGTCCTATTGGCGGAGTCGCTAGAGGAGCTGAACCAGATGCTGGACGGCCTAGCTTCAGCCTCCCGATGTATCGGTCTTGGCATGAATTTGGATAAAACCAAAGTCATGATCAATGGTCACATTGATCCAAGGCCGGTGGTCGTACATGGTCACCTTCTCGAAACTGTTTCCGAGTACACTTACCTTGGGCAGATTCTGCAGTTGGGTAAAAACAGTTTCGAGAAGGAGGCCAAAAGGAGGATCCAGCTGGGCTGGGCAGCATTTGGGAAACTACGTCAAGTCTTCACGTCATCCATACCGCAATGCTTGAAAACGAAAGTTTTCAATCAGTGCGTCCTACCCGTTATGACCTACGGAGCTGAGACGTGGACACTCACGATAGGGCTGGTCCACCAGTTCAAAGTCGCTCAGCGAGCTATGGAAAGAGCTATGCTCGGAGTTTCTCTGAAGGATAGGATTCGTAACGAATACATCCGACAGAGAACCAAGGTTATCGACATAGCTCAAAGAATTAGCAAGCTGAAGTGGCAGTGGGCCGGCCATATCTCGCGAAGAACCGACGGCCGATGGGGCAAACGTGTTCTTGAGTGGAGACCACGACTCGGTAAACGTAGTGTAAGACGCCCTCCGACCAGGTGGGATGACGACCTGCGAAAGACTGCAGGTAGATGCTGGATGCGTCAAGCTGAAGACAGGGCGCTATGGCGCTCATTGGGGGAGGCCTATGTCCAGCAGTGGACTAATATAGGCTGATGATGATGACATAATAATTTATAATTGTAATTTAATTTTTCTTGTTTTTATTATTTTATTTTCTTACCATGTAATGTGTTATATATTGTGTCAAATAAATGTATTTTCTTTCTTTCTTTCTTTCTTTCTTCTTTCTTACATATCTTCATGGTGGACAATATTAAATTGTAACATAATTCTGGTGGGGAATTCTCTTACATTTTCATTTCATTTTTTGGACAGATAACCAATCTAGCAAATAAACGTAACATCGAATCTTTTACACCGTGATAATTATTTATAATTCAATGTAGTGTCATCAGCAAATAAAACTGTATCTTTATAACTTATGCTATAAAAAGCTTATTTATATATACTGAAAATTAAATATCCGGTACATTGAACCTCGCGGGACGCCTTCTTACATTTTAAAGCCCCTTGAGGTTTCTTTTCTAATATTAACTTTCTGAAACCCATCAGATAAATATGATTGCATAAAAGCCATGCTTTGTTATTGATTCCATAATAAATAATGCTGGACAATTCACACAGCATTATCTAGCCCCATGGTAAGCAGAGCTTGTGTTATGGGTACTAGATAACTGATATACATAATACTATATATTACATAGATAGGTATTTTTTCGCACCTGCGGGTTGCCGACCTTATCCGATGAATGCGACGATGGCCCAAGTGCCGCCGCCGCCACCGCCATCGACGAACTTCAACCAGTCTAAGACCCGTGCCAACACGCAGCAGTAATGCAGGTACATGTGGTCGGCTTGCTTATAATTTTAACTGTTGGCTTAATATTATTACCAATAGTGTACCTAGTCTTGACGTGGATACAACAAGGGTATTCCCAGATCGGTTTCAGTTCAGTCTGTAATACCTCGTTCCACGTTTACCCACGAAGAAAGTCGTGAGATGTCAGTAGGTCTTCAAAATCTAATTAATCTTGACGCTGTTAAACCATGTACCTACTCCATGCCAGGACCAATATATTTCAAAAATATTCCTGGCTCTTAAACGCAACGGCACTAAACGGTTCATACTTAATTTAAAGCCACTAAATAAGTTTATTTTTAATAATTACTTCAAGATGGAGGATTATAGGACGGCCACCAAACTTATCTCACGTAATGGGTTTTTAACCAGTATTGACCTGAAAGAAGCTTATCTACTTATCTACACTTGCGAGCTATAAACTGGAATCACTTCATCGCTGGTTTCTGCAGACCATATTTTACAGTTTCTATGGAATAAACTGTAGGTTGTGGTATATTATTTTCAAGATAATTTTATTAGCTTTCAAACTCTTTCGATATCATAGCGAAAAAAATGTTCATCATATGTCATGGAACGTGAAAACAATAGACATAAGTTTTTGGAACGAAACATCAATTTTTCAAACTCCTGAATCCCTATAAAAACTGGGAATTTATACAATTTTGTCATCAGTCCAATATATCACGTCACTCAAAATACTGGAATTACAAGAAAATGGAAACCACACCAATAGAAGCCGCTCAAATCGTCACCCTAATCCAGCAAGGGTTCTCTCAGCGTACTATCGCTCGACAGCTTCATCTGAGCCAGTCCTGTGTCTCCAAAGTATACAAGAGGTTTAGCGAGACTGGAAACTTAGTCAGGAGACCAGGATCTGGACGACTGCGATGCACTTCGGCGTGAGATGACCGATTTATTGTCAGCACTTCTCTCCGAAATCGACATCTAACCGGTGTTGACGTCCAGCGGGAGCTCGGAGAAGTTCGAGGGAGAACTGTCAGCGAGTGGACAGTGAGGCGAAGACTCAAAGAAGCTAACTTGACCCCGAAAAAGGCCAGCAACGGGTCCCAAATTGTCTACAGCCCACCGACAAGCCCGACTTCAGTTTGCTCGTGATCACTTAGATTGGGATATACAGCAATGGAGCCGAGTTTTGTTCGCGGACGAGACTAGGATGTGCCTGCATGGTAGCGACCGTCGACGGAGAGTCTACAGGAGACCGGGAGAGCGATACGCACAATGCTGTATAGCGGAAACAGTGGCATGGGGGTGGGTCTTGTATGATGTGGGCGGGGATTTCAATTGAAGCTAAAACGGAGCTGGTATTCGTACCCGGTGGAGGTCGGGGAGGAGGACTAACCGCAGAAAGGTATATCAACGACATTCTGCTGGGCCATGTACTCCCTTACGCCGGGTTTATTGGCGAAAATTTCCTGCTAATGCACGACAATGCCCGCTGTCACACCGCTCGTGCGACTAGACAGTACCTGGAAGAAGTCGGGATTCCCACAATAGACTGGCCAGCCGTCAGCCCTGACATGAACCCTATCGAACACCTGTGGGACGAGCTGAAAAGGCGGGTACGAGGAAGATCTCCAGCTCCGGCGTCAATAGAAGACCTAAAAACTGCTCTTATCGAAGAGTGGCAGGAAATTCCACAGGATTCCATCAGGATACTCATTAGGTCAATGAAAAACCGTTTACAAGCAGTCATTAGGGCCAGGGGGGGCATTACAAAATATTAAGCGTGAAATAACAAAGATTTTATATAAAAATTTGATATTTTCATATTACTTCTTATTAATTTAAACATCCACAACTTCGACCTATTGTAATAATTCACTAAATGAAGGTAGGAAACTTAATTAAATTTAAATAATTTTTATACCATTCGAAAGCTAACAAAATACACCAATCTGCAGTTTATTCCATGGAAACTGTAAAATATGGTCTGCAGAAACCAGCGATGAAGTGATTCCAGTTTATAGCTCGCAAGTATAGATTAATAATTTTGTACCGGTCTACGGTAGACTCGAACGAAATGCACATCAAATTGAAGAGCGTAAAAAATTTGTACTTTACATACTCAGAACTTACAGCCTTGGAATATGATGCCGTCTATGTACAGATATTACTGGGCTGTAATATCCATGGTTGTTCCTTGATTGGCCGTAAAATCATGGCACCCTTGGTGTCATGTCATCACCTGTCATAGGTGTCACAGGTTCAACTTCAACTTCTTATTTTTTATGGCTCGCTGTGTCTGCGTTGCCACAAGTCTGGCAGCCTAACCTCCTATCCTATCTTTGCCACAAGATAAACGCCATAATATCATACAATTGGTCCGAAAATATTCACTTTTACCGAAATGATATACATATAATACTATTCATGATTTTGCTAAGCTTATATTTTATAGGTGTTCTTGTCTCAGCAGGCCCCGCTGTTAGGGACGGGTTTCTGTACACAAACGTTTTGGAAAGACACAAATATTTAACTTTACAAGAAAATAATAACGATTACGATTTCAAAATAAAACTCGCTGCGGATATTGTAGATGATTTAAATTGGTGACAAGATAGCATACATAGTTCTTTTCAATGTTTTCAAAAATTCCAGTATAAACACGAAGTATTTACTTACGCTTCTCGAACATGTTGGGGTGTGGTTTACGCCACCAAAAGAACAAACGGTACATGGAAAGCTCTTGAAAAGGAACACAACAAGTTTTTATTATTTAAAATGAATCGAACTATGTGATATTGCTAAGAGTCCATAACACCACAGCCATAAGCTATGTGAACAGAATGGGAGGGATCCAGTTTCCACACTTGAGTAACTTAACGAGGCGTATTTGGCAATGGTGCGAAAAGAGAAATATTTGCATCCTACTCGTACATTAATACGAAAGAAACCTCTGCAGATTTAGATTCTAGAATAATAAACCCTGATACTGAATGGGATTATCTGATAACGCTTTCCAAACAGTAGTACAACTGTATGGTTATCCCGAAATTTACCTTTTAATTAAATTATCTATTCGCCTCGCGTAGCAATGCCAAGTGTGAAATTTTCGTCTCATAGAAACCTGACCCTGATGCTTTTGTCGTTGAAGCTTTTACCAAAAATAGATACTTTATGGAAAAATAGATACTTTTATGCATTTCCGCCATTTTCATTAATTTTAAATGCTTACGGAAAATAGTACACGACGAAGCAACTGGAATACTCAGTATCCCCTGTTATACAGTCTACGAGTGTCTAAGACAAACTTTTCAACCCTAGTAAGTAAAACCTAGTAGAGTATTTGTAACAATCGCATTTCAGGGAGCACCACCCTCTCCATGCGAACCTTACCCTGGGTGCCGCGCGGCTCTACGCTGCGGCTTACCGCCGCGCCGGCGGCGCTCGACCTGATGCTCACCTCGCTCGCAGACACCACCATAAAGCAGTATGGCATCACTTTGAAGCTCTGGTGTCGGTTTTGTATGGACAACAATAGTAACGTTTTCAACGACTCAAATGCATTCGTTTTAAACTTTTAACAGAGCAGTTTAATAATGGATGTTCGTATAGCTCTCTTAATAGTCACCGTTCCGCATTATCTTTTTTCTTGGGTGATCAAATCGGTTCCGATCTTCGCATAAGACGTCTTCTTAAGGGTGCTTACAAAATCAAACCCAACCATCCTAAATATACGTCCTCTTGGGACCCTCAAATAGTTCTTAACTATAATCTGATTGGTACCCAAATTTAGAATTACCTAAGTACTGAAAAAATTACAAAAATATTAGTTATTTTATACATTATGTACCGCATATAGAGCTCAAACTTTTTCCCTGATAAAACTGTAAAATATTACAATCATACCAGACGGTATTAAGATCAGTCGCTGGATAAAGGCGTGGACACAGGCATGTTCAGTGCGCACAGCACGCGGCACGCGGCCAGCTCGGCCGCCAGCGCTGCCGGCGTCAGTATAGACACAATCCGTAAGACGGCGGGCTGGACCCCCGCATCCACCACCTTGGCCCGCTTTTACAACCAACTCCTAATGAATAACGAGAGTGAATTTGCAAGAAGAGTTGTATTTCAGTCGAACTCGTAAGGTTACTAAACAAGACTGTTTTAGTTTATAGGGTCTGTAAGTTTCAGCCTTAGTTGAGTTTTATAGGAGATAAATGCTTTAAGTTTATATTATGATCACATCATCTTCTGCCTATATAAGTCCACTGCTGGACTTAGGTTCATAATATGATATTATGATTACACAAAAGATAATTATTAACCTATCTGAATGTTTGTCCATTAAATCAATTGTGATTTACCTATACTTTTTAATAAACAATATTGTTTACATCATATATCATAAGACGAAGGAAAACAAACCTTCCTTCTCTGAACATCTACCTGGTTATTATAATATAATTTGAAGAATGAATTAACGAAAATTAATAGTTGATCAAATGAACTTCAGTGAAGTTCGATCATTATTATTTGAGTCAATTCATTCGAAAATTATAAGAACCCAACCCGCCCTATTAAAACATAGTCGAGTCTTTGTTTTAGGCCCAATAGATAGGAAGCTTTGTTTCTAAAATTACTCTAAAAGAATGAGACTACCGCTAGGGACGGACAAGAATAGGGTAAACGTATCGATGCAACTCGATGTTTTAATCGAGTGAAATCGCTAAAAATGTGCAATAGTTGCCTGTAGACTAGAGGAAACTACCTGGTTATTATAATATAATTTTCGAATGAATTGACTCAAATAATAATGATCGAACTTCACTGAAGTTCATTTGATCAACTATTCTATTCGACATTTAGATGCAAATTATGTAAACAAATCCCAGTAACAAAAACATATGTAGATATCTTTATAGCACCATCAAAAATGTGATGATGATGATGACGGCATCCAAAATGGCCTTAAAAATTGGTCATGTTGAGAGTGGGGGTTTCATAGGGGGATGAAAATTTGGTTATTTTTGACGTTTCTCTTACCGTTTACGAGATAATTGCAAAAAACTTTTCTCACTTTTACTCTAAAGTGTAGGTAGATAAGCCAAACATAACATGGTACTAATTTTCAATTGTGAGGTAAAATCGACGGCCTTATCGCTAATAGTTATCTCTTCCAGACAATTTTTAGACAAATTTATTAATAATATCTAGTGAAGAAGGTTATATAAAAAAATGCTTAAATAGACGTTTACCGGCCATAGGAAAAGTAAAGATTGTATGATCGATCAGGGAATGAGAAGTCAAGAAATCACAATATGGATTCTACCAATTTTTTTTTCCACATGACATGTCCGACTAACCTTTTGCTTTTGAGAAAAATGAATACATACAAAAAATAGCACGTGGTTTCATAGACGCGTTCCACATCGGATATGTATCGATTTAGATCTATGTTCGGATTTACTCAAAACTACAACAAGGTACTCACATTTTTATCATCACTATAACCTCGAACACTTATTTTAGTCGAACTCACTAATTGAGTGTCGGGATTTCAATGCCATTCGAACTTTCCTTGCGGGCGTCGCTTTTCGTATCCCACTTCTGAGCTATTACGTATTCAATGAGGAGGGCAGGATCTGAACATAAAACACTGTTATATCATTATAAACGTTGTGTATTGAAATACCATTACAATTTAGGAGAGGTTTTCACTACTTACTTTGGTTTTTACTACTTTTCTACAAACGAATATTCATAAAAACAATTATCAAACATAAGTAAATTATGTCAAGAGCACAAAACTAAAAATGGCAAAGGGATATTGATAGGTCAAGTGGCCACGTTCGACTCGCTCTGTAGTTCGCTTCAGAATGCGCGCCTACGACGCCGAGGCCGACTGTGCGCGCTGCCGCTCGAGGCCTCGCTTCGGGACATGACATCTCGACTCGGCTTAGACAAAATTAAGCCACAGTTGCGCGTGACTCCTTCAACGTTAACAAATTAGAGTTCATTACAGTGCAATTGTATAGGTATATGTATATTAGTGTAAAACACAGTTATGAATGACACTGTAGCACTTCTAAAAGGTTGACAGACAAGAGACCGTCAATCATTGTCGTATATATACAAAAAAATAGTAAAATATCTCTGCCCGGCCAACTCTTCTATCGATGTATCAAATGTATCATACATGAAAAATTCAGCCGCTTACTCGTTCAGGCAACAAGGCCAAGTCAATATAAACAGTATAAAGGTACCAGTAGGTAAAGCCACCGCTTCCCGTCCACCGGAGACAAACAGTAGTTAGCGAAGGTAGCAACACAAACAATCACTGAATTAGTGAGGTGGAACAGGGGTCATTCGTTGTTTGCCCTTCAGGCGCGCGCTTCACGGCCTCCACACACATCATCATCATAACTTTTAGCTCACATATCAATCATCATCATTGGAGAACAAACGGTTGCTAAACTTAATAACAATCACATCAAACTGTGATTGTTGTATATACTTTCAGTTCACAGTTTTTGGTTACTTGACAGATGTCGGCGCTACTTTTGGTTACTTGACAGATGTCGGCGCTACATTTGGTTAGTTGACAGATGTCAGCGCTACTTTTGGTTACTTGACAGATGTCGGCGCTACTTTTGGACGTTAGGATATTATTGTTCTGTGTTTTGGACGCCGATTACAAAATATTAAGATGAATGTACCTATTATTTAGTAAATGTTTTGCGCGGAATAGTTAGCTAGGTACTAAATAGTTATAAACGAATATTTGAAAGCGGTTCGGTTGTTTTCAGGTCCGTAGCAATTTTAAAAATACACCCATCTATCCATCTAAATATCAAAACTTTCGCATTATAATATTAGTGTGTTTTTTATGTATCCCGAAGTTTAATTGCAAGATTTGTCTCCTACACACATACCTACACTGTACAGACTACTAACTAACAGGACAAGTTAAATAAAAGCTATCATCTGCAAAACACACGGCACACGGGACCCTGTGCGGCTGTAACTATGTACTTGTTTGATTCACAGTTATCGAGTCAAGTGTACCTTAATACGTTCACTGTGGTTCTCCAGTGGTGGGCTGTGCGCTGTGGGCTGATCACGGGTCGATGTGAATGATTGATTACCTGATCGTTATGCGTGTTGGTTCCGAGTTTAGGACCCACTCGATTATTATTGATGAACAAAAGCGTTCATCTTACGGACTGCTGAAGGTACTCCAGGGACCCAGTTCCATTAAAATGACCTTAAAAATCAGAAAATTACGGAAGTACTTTTCTACTAACTTGGTGATTTAAAATAATACCAACAATTTACATTACATTTACAATAAAACCAACGTGTAAAGTAGTCCACCTTATAAAGTAGTCTTATTATTCTGGATCAAGAACTACATCTATGGAAAAATTCAATTCTCTATCTTTTCCAAAACTCACAATTTTAAATCTTTACAACCTTTTGTGAAATCTTCCATAACCTTTAATTTTAATTTTAAATATCTATGAGTGACCTCTGTTACCGTCGGGGTAGCGCCACCGTGAGTCTAATCGGCATGAAATGATCTGATAAGGGACGATTAGTCTTTGTTTTAATTATATTATCTTCAAAGGGTGAAGGTTAATGTGTTCTCTCTCCATTGCTTTTACTGGAACTGTTATAGAGACCCGTAGGAGAGGCTGCGGCGATGAAATTTATACTCTACAGCAAAAAACTACTATTACAAATGTAGGTACTTCCATTTTATTGTTTTTATAAGCTGTTTTCTAGTGTAATTCCGTTTTATTGTCATTCGTCTTTTAAAAATGTTTATGCATTACCTATAAGCACTAGTAGTTTGCCAAAGTGCAGGTAAAACTAGGAAACTACGTATATTTAACAATATTCCTACACATTCAAAGCCCTATGATGTAGAAGAGTGACCTAAATAAACTATCAGAGTACAAATTATTCTGTCAGACTCTAGACTACAAACTCAGTTAATAACTTCCATCCCACTAATAAGTTGAAATGGTCTGAAAGGTCGAGCCTTCTGGATACGGTCCTAAAGCTTTACAGTAACTGACCAACAGTTAGGATCCTGCTATTTAAATAGCTTTGGATTATTATAACGGCGGAAGGATAACGGCTGCCGTTATACCGTTCGACCGTTACCTTCTGCCCAATGGCGTTACTAACCGGATTGGGATTCGGAAAATCAAATTCGAAAATATGTATATCTGCATAACGGCGTTTTCTCGGTGCGTCGTGCACATTGCTAGTGTAGGGTGTTTCTGTATACTGCAGGTGGACATTCCTATTTCTGAAGACCAAGAAAGAAGACAAAAAATGCTGCTGGTGCTTCGCAGAGGCGGTAGTTCTAGTAGTCCGGTCATCCCGTCACCACGACAGAGTTCCTGTTAAACGTCTGGAAAAATACGCAAATAAACACGAGAAATACCTGGGAATATTATTATGAGGAGGAAAAGCAGATTCAGCTTTTATTAATTGTCGATCAGAGCTATTATTCGTCTATCTTTTTTATTCAAGCTCGTTAAACACTCAAGAACGAAGAAAATTTCTTAATCTAGATCAAAGACAAGCTTCTTACCGCGTATTTACAAGCGCTTTTTGTAAGAAAAATAAAAGGAAGTCTTATCTTTTTTATTGGATACTCTTAAATTTCATTAAAACCCGTTCAGCCATATTGTCGTGGAAAGGAAACACACACCAGACACGTCCAAGATACGTTTCCATGTAAAACACTAAGTAGTAAGCACCTACTTCTGAGGTCAGTAAAGCTATCCATAAATATCCTCACAAAGAATAAAAGAGTAGACACCTAAAACTTAGTGATTAAAGATCAGGAGTCGTGGAAGCAAGCATTCATTAGACCGGTCCCGGAGCAGATGACTGTTACAAATGTCCGCCTGTGCGGGCACATCTACATCTCTACCGGCTAGTTGAAGGCATTCTGGAACGACGACTGCTCAACGGCACGGCTACGGGTACGAGTCGCGTCGCGCTAGACTGCGGCATCACTTTTACGAACAACGTGAGCGCCAAACATCAAATTGTTGTGTAACTAGATTCGAAACGTTCTAAGGCTATTTACATCCCATAGAAACTGATTTTTGGGAGGGAAAAAATAGTATAGGTTCTCAGGCCTGGAAAACCTGTATGGTAAATTTCAGAACGATCAGTTCAGTAGTTTTAGTTTGGCGTGTAGAGGTAACAAACATCCATCCAACCATCCAAATTTTCGGTTTTATAATATTAGTTTGATAAAAGAAAACTACATAAATAATTAAAACTGATTGAGAGGAAACCAGAATTAGTAACAACCTACGAATCAAAATATAAGTCATTTCAATAAACTGTGTGCTCCTGAGATCTCAACCACACCACACGATATGAGACAGTGCACTTTCATGATTTTTTTATCGTATTTTCTCAATCGTGTTTTCACATTAAGGAACTAAAGAAATTATGCTAACTTTTATGCTATTCGAGTGTTTACCTCTGTTTTGGATAAACAAAGTAAAAATACGGAATTCTAAAAAGGACAAAATGCTGCTTTATTTTAGAGCTTATCGTCGCGTGAAGAATATTACAGAATAGCGCTGAAAATGTAAATATTGGATTTTCAGTCGAAGTGAGGATGTTTTTGCTCAGGATTGGCCAAGTTTTTAATGAGCTACTTTAACTTTTTTCCAGTTTGAGAGGCAATTTGGTATGTTTGTGTCAAGTACCGTCCCTCTTCACATTCTTACAGGACGCGGTATTTCTTCATCTTCTGTTATCTCGACGGCTTTGATTAAAACAACGCTTAGAACTTATGTTTCAATTTCAAAATTTATTGTTTGCTAAAATATGCTCAATTGTTTCAATTGTCAATACTAGTTCGAATTTGTTTCTGTTCTTTTATTGTAATTTTTTTTAAATGTAGTAATTATAATTATAAATGTTGAGGATATGTATTATTCACAAATTATTATAAACTATCTTTGCACAAAAAAAATTTGATTTTTGAATTTATTACAATAAATTATGTTAGTATTGTCAAGACATGCTGCCGAAGGATGCTTTCTTACCAACTGGTTTTCGCCCGCAGCTTCGCATGCGTTAATTCGAGACCTACCTACATCTATGCAAAGTTTTGGCCTGCAGTAGTAGCACATGATCTTATTGACCACTACTGAATTAAATATTGCCTATAAAATATCCGCTTCGCCGAAACAGTTCCTAACTAATAACTTTGGAAACTAATATTCCATAACACTTAAAAGCATTTCCCAGCATCAAGAAGCTCCTTGATGAGCTTCTTGCACTTTTCTCGCTGTATCTTGCCGGAGTGCGTGTGAGGGAGAGAGGAGACGAACCCGATGCCGCCGTGCAGGTGCTTGTGGTGGCTCAGGGACTCTGGGGATTCAAAGTAAAAACGTATATTTAGTTTCTGTTAAATTATATCTAAAACTAACCTTTGACGACCTCTGTGGTGCGGTGGGCGAAGGAGCGCCTGCTACGTAGGAGGTTGCGGGTTCGATTCCGGGACTCGAAACAAATGTTTGTACGGTCTGTACAGTTGTTCAGGGTGTACTACAAGCATTATCTAGCCCCAAGCTAGATAATGCAGTGTCACTTGTCCAGCATTATTAATTTATTTATTTTACTTGAATAATGTTATTACCGCATCACTTAGTGGTGTGGGTAGAATAACTTGGATAACAGCACATACCATTGACCTCCTGGTGTATCTGTTCCCTGGTGACTGGACTCCCCTCGTGCCTCACGACCATGGCCGCCGGCCCGCGCTCGGTGGCGCACACCACGCACGCCTCCACCCCCGACACAGAGGTCACCACCGCTTCTACCTCCTCGGGAGACACCTGCAAGGGACAAATTCTTCAATCCATAGTGTATGTCCATAGTCCTGTGCTCAAAATAAACAATTTTGAATGATTATTTATTTATTTAATCCACAAAGCAGTATGTTGTATATTGTCTTCTGGTGATAGCAATGCTCACTCATTACTGTTCCCGAAGGTCTATCAACATGCTGACTCAGTCATCGCAAGAGTCGGTCGGAGTTCGTCGCCATGATCGAGTCCAAATGCGGTACTCCACATTTGGACTCGATCATGGCGTACCTGGACATACCTGGAGCGCTCTCAGACCGTTTGACACAATCTATCTCTTTCCAAAGTTTGATAAAGATAATTTTGTCGTTTTTGGTCTTTAAAATATTATCTTGGATTAATTACTACATAGTATAAAAAAAGCCACTTCCCGCTGTCTGTCTGTCCTTAACATATTTACATGCGGGCGAAGCCGCGAGGCGCAGCTATAAATAAATAAGAGATTCTGTTCCAGAAGCCAGCGTGAGTCGACTCACGTGTGAGCCCAAGTACTTGAAGCAGAACTTCTTCCTCTCGACGAAGTAGACGTGGTGGAGCGCGTCCAGGCGGAACGCGTCGCCCGTGCGGAACCAGCCCGCCACGAACGACTGCGCGGACTGCTCCGGACTCTTGTAGTAACCCTAAACACGAACATGAGATGATAATATATACTGCTTGTTGCAAAAAGTAAGAAACAAACTTGAATAGTTCCCCTCTTCAAGTTTGGTCTTTTGCTATGATCACATAACACGGCAAAAACAAATGATGACTAAAGCAATCACTGACTGATTACCTTTGCTTATTATCATAGAACGGAGGAAAAATACGTTTTAGGTAACAACATAGTGCATCTAAGGCCCCGCTCGCTTTGGATACGATTTTTTTCGTACGTAAACGTACGAGTATTGTTCGTACGAATTGAGTGCTCACACTGAATACGTTTTTCTCCGTTAAATAGGCAGTGCACCGGTGATATCGCGTACGTGAAGTCGTCTTTGTTGCGATGAATGTAATCTATCTTGAAGATATAGATACAGATATAAATCTGTATCTATATCTTCAAGATAGTCTTCTTCTACATCGAAGATTGCGACGTTGTTATCGAAACACTGAATGGGTGCGCGAAATATATTGGATAAGATGGATTCCATAAACATTTATATCCGTAAATCAAGTTAATTAACTTTTCTACATCCATTGTGTCCATTTTTTATGTAAAACTGAACTACGTACGACTGCGTGATAAATCCCAACAAGTTCGGATTGTATTCGGACGTCGCGTCGTAAGTAAACGTACGAGTACGACTGATCGCATGCAGTGTGAGCGCTCCCTAGTCCTTGGAAGGTCGGGAGCATTCGTGCGTAGTAGTACATTTATGCGCGATTGAAATCGGATCCAAAGTGGAAGAGCACGGCCTAAGTCGGGTCACCTGCTCCAATGATGATACCGTTGAATTTAACCGTCGCGGTCAATGACCCGCGACTAAGTGTGGTAAAGTTCTTACATCCTGTATACTTAAATAAATAAATAACGATTTATTCCGGATATAATGATCCATTTTAAACTGACAAAGGTACAAAAAACAAAACAAAACTCAACAAAATAATAATATGTCGAGCAGTTCACATTGCCACGCAACGGGGTAATGCAGCTTCTTGGCGACGGTACCGATAGGATAGATATTGATATGGATTAGTTGAGTCACGAGTAGATTGTCTGCAACTAACTTTACTTTGTCAATTGACAACAGTAATTCATATTATTTCTATAATAATTGTAATTTCGTGTAAGTAGGTAAGTCTAGAGACTAGTCGTGGACCGTTCGCATACACTACAGGTGCTGTCTCAATCGCCACTGGACAGGAGTGGATATGGGTAAATATAAATTAATAAACAACAAACATTACTTTGAACATAGACGGTCCTCGGACGTAGAGCTCTCCAGTGTGGCCAGGCTCCACGTCTCTCCCCTCGTCGTCCAGTAACTGAAACAGACACAGGTTAGTTATAATGATGTAAGTGTACAGGACATGCCTGCGAGAAGTGATTAGTGGAAGACTAATTAGAGGTAAATTTTATTACAAAGTCAATATCACAAATTCCTTTGATAGAAAATACACAAATTTTCTGTTAATTATTGATATTGGAAAAACGTCAGCTAAAAAGTAGTTGTATTTGATTTGTCCAGCAGACTTTTTATTTAGCCTACATTGTCACCGTTCCCTGGCCCATCAGGTCAGGCAAAAAAATGTTCTGGGAATTTCTAAAAAGAGTTTCATGAATATTATAGGAAAGAATTCAAATCGACAAGTAATGAAGAAAGTGATTTTTGGTGGGCGATGTTTACAAACGACCTTGTATCTTGCATTGTATTGGCCGTTGAAGTCTGGTGGAAACTACCGTCGCCCAAAAGTATGTTGTGTTGACCTTGTATTCGTAGGTGTTGAGTATGATGCCAGTGCTGTGGACGGGCACGCGGCGGTGCGAGGCTGTGATGTAGCCCTGCGTCTCCGTGGTGCCGTACACGTCGCCGAACACCGCTGCAGGCGGCATCAGCTCCTGGAACACAAGTTATATATTGATCATTACTAGCTCCTCCCGGAATCCCATCGGACTTATACATGGATAAAAATGGTAATTTAGGTCTAGACCTACATACACCTAAGCAAAATTTCAATTTACTAATTGATCTAAAACGTAGGTGAGATTACCGAGCATTTAACAACAAAGAAAGCAACGGTTTTTTACTATTTAATTTTAGTTATCAAATGATAAAAAGATACAGCTGCTAACACAGAATCGGTTCTAAAAATGTTAGTCACTGAAATAACAAAAGCAATAATGGCAAAAACGATGGGACAGGAAATAGTGGAAGACTTTAGAGAAGGAGAAGCAGGAAAAAAATATATAATTAAAGATTCAGGATTAAAAACAAATCGTAATTCATAAATAGCGGCTTATTTTATACTATTTTTCGAGTTAATGAACCTTGACAGTAGCCTTTAGTTCTAGAGACGAAGGAGCGCCGAGGAGGTACAGCGTCTCCAACGACGAGAGATGGTCCTTCGTGAGGGTTGGCAGGAGGGACCGCAAGAACGCGGGCCCGAAGAACGTCCAGGTGGGCTGGAAACACAGACAACTCATTACAACCAACTAAAAAAGATTAAAAACTCCTTCGCAATGAAAATAGAGATGTAGAAGTTTAGTGCAGGGTTTGATGGAAGAAAGAAAAACTTTTGAATCTCGGGGTGCACTGTTATTCCAATATCAGATCCGGCAAAAAAACACGCCCCACCTTGAGTTTACGCTGACGTCACTCGCCATCTCTTATTTTCTCTACTCGAAGGCTCCGCGTGCGTAGCTGCGTCAATCAAAATCTCAAAGACAAAATACTTTGATCAGACGTTGGATAAGAAACTTTGGGTTATATTTCTCATAATGCTTTTTGTTTTATTTCGTTATGTGTTTTCTGTACTTTCTGGATACAAAGTCACCTGTATTTTGAGTTTCGATGTTCCGTAGTAACTAGTTTTTACAGTGAGAATCCACGACTTAGAGATTGTCACCCGCTGCTTAGAAACCTACAGTACAAGCTACCTAAGCTAAGCCCACCTACTACCCTATATTGTGACGAGTATTTCCTTGACTCAATCTACAGACGAGTGAGAATCCACGTCGTCATTGATATTGTCTGCCGCTACTTAGAGATCTACAGTATAAGCTACCTAAGGCCACCTACCCTATACGTGAGGAGCATCTCCTTGACCCAGTCCACGGTGGGCACCCGCGGCGACATGAGCAGCGGCACGCGGTAGGCGACGCACGTCAGTGTCGTCATCGAGAACGTCACCCACTGCGGCGTCGTCAGCAACATGCAGAGGGACGTCGGTCTGGGGAGCTTACTGTGGTACATCCTGGAAAGAAGGCAGGTTTTGACCACTGGATAATAATTATACAAGTTTTATTTATCTAAAAATAGGCTTACAATATATATTATTAAACAAATAAGACAGTAAAAGTATAAAAAAAAACTGTTATTATGTATGTTGGGGTAACATGGTATAAATATTTGAAAACTCCATGCATTCTTTATGATCTAAAAGTTATTTAAAAGACTAATATTCCAATAACGACTATAGTATACTAGATAATAGCCCATTTGTTAATCTAAGATTGAACCTGATGATAATTTTAGGCTTATGTTCTTCCTGGACGATATAGCAGGAACAACTGTGTGGAATTGTTTATTGCACAAATGTTTTTGTGTGACTGATTTGTTTTGTTCTCTTCTTCTTCAAATTGCACTTTATTACTCAAAATCAACAGTAAAAATCTAAAATTTTATATTAGGCAAAACGTATGAAATACTACCACCATACTTCATCTGGTACGCTTTACTTTATCTGGTGGTGGTGGTTTCAAAAGTTTAACTACTTAATATTCTGTGCCTCAAATAGATATGTAAGTCGCAACTAAAAGTGTCTAATGTGTGATACCAGTGTAAACTAGTATTGTAGGTACTGACCAATTCTGAGGGAGACTGATAACCATTCCCCTGTGCGTCATCAGCGTCGCCTTCGGCGGGCCGGTGGAGCCGCTCGTCGGGAGCATCATCACTGTTGAGTCTACATCCACGTCAGGGATCCTGAGGGAAACAAAAAACTTTGGTTCTTGCCTTCATTGATTTATGGTTCATTATTGATTATTTGCCTGTATTATAACTGTATTTATAACATGTGTACTTAGGAAATCTAACTATATTTTAAATTAACCTCTGTAATTAGTATAGTTGGCGTATGGCCGTTCTGATTAAATCAATAAATAAATAATGCGGACAATTCACACAGCATTATCTAGCCCCAAGCTAAGCAGAGCTGTGTTATGGGTAATATGTATAACTGATATACAATATAATTTACTTACATAGATAAATAGTTTTTATTATACGTAGAAAACGACCAGAACACCCGGAACAAATATCTGCAGATTGTACAAACATTTATCCCGAGGCGGGAATCAAACCCGCAACCTCCTGTGTCACAGGCGGACCTTCACCCACCGCACTACAGAGGTCGTCAAATGGTCTTGTTTTCTCTGGCGTAGACAGTAGCCACTTACTCAAAGTCCACCGTGTCATCGCTGGATCCTTCTGCAAGTTCGATTATAAGTTCCTCATTGTCAGCAGCTTTGACTTCTGCTTTAATGTCAGGAAGGTCTCTCAGAGCGCTCTCTATGAGGTCGTGGTGCTCTCCATCACAGAACACCATGCATGGCTCTATTAGTTTCAAATAGTATGTTATTTCAACTGAAATACAAACAAAACGTGTTCTTGAGTGAATACCACGACTCGGTTAACGTAGTGTAAGACGCTCTCGGCAACTCAATGTGCGCCGTGAAAAAGTATGTATCTATCACATACAATCTCTACTCAAATTATGGAAATTATTTCACAATCAAAGGTACCTAATGGATTCCATGTCATCAAACTAAATTAGATTCGAATAACTAGATGTCGCCACTTGAAATATAATATCGCGCTATTGAAGGTTTAAAATGCCATTTTCATAATTCAGAAATTTGAAGTCAGTTTATAATTGTTTTTAGTTAAGGGCTATATATTTTTTCGTAGACTCAATGTCATGTTATTATGTAGTTATTCAAAACGCGCCAAATTATAATATACCAAGGTTCTTCTAAGCTCAAACTTCTCGAGGACAAATTGGCTTTTGTAGTATTTTAAACTTACAAGCGGTTGTATTAGGGTCCATAATGAAGGGAATAGTCCCCGCAAACAGAAAGGCGAAGTACAAAGCAGCGGTGTACTGATGGTTCCTCATCATGATCATGACGTTCTTCCCTATCGCTCCCTTGGCCACCAGTGCACGTGCGATAGGGACGGCATGCTTTAGAATCTGTGCGTTTGTGATTCTCTCCCCGGTTGCTCCGTTGATCTGCAAAGAGCATTTTGAAAACAACGTCTCATCTCCGGCTTTAATCGACCTTTAATAAATGATTTATTGAATTTTTTAACTGTGCATCAGTTTAAAAAAAACGGAAGAAACAACATTATGGAGTCCATGGATGTATAGTGCATTCGTCAGTTTTCTACAACTAACAAATCTAGAGTAAAGTATAATAAACTTTACTTTAAAAATAATGTCGCTCGGTCCAATTACATTACCTGTAAAGTGCATTCGTCAGATTAGATTGGAGGCAATTTTTTCGGTTGACTAAATGTCAAGGTTGCTCCCTTATAAACTCCTCGTTACGTTTCTTCTATATTATGTAACACTGAAAGACAAAAAAATCTTAGGCCATCGTTTTCGCCATTCATGCTTTCCGATTCTTCCGGCTCCATTGTAACACCTCGTATCTTCTCTCACCATGAACAGATCTTGCTGGTTCTTCCTCAGACAGTGGTACATGAGCTGCGACAAGGCCACCCCTTCTGGGCCCGCGGCGCGCGACCCTCCCCCCGCGAGCACCTCCTCCAGCAGTCCGTCTAGGTACAGTTGGGCAGCGCTGGCCTCTCCGCGGACCACGGCGAACGACATGGTGCTAGAGAGAGATGCAACGAAGATAAATAAAGAAAACAATATATTTCTTACCTTCAGACCACACGCAACACAATCACTAAGAGCAGAACAAGACTGACATTACTTAAAGTTTGGAGATAGCTGGAGTTGTCTGCTTGTGAGACCGGGGGCTGGCACATATCACATGTTTGTATCATTATAAAGATTTATCCTTCTTATTTCTGCCCTCAAATAGACGGATAAATATTTTGTAGGCGATCAAATAAAACTAGGCTTTTCAACGACAGAATTAAATTGGTCTGCAGGCAAAGATTTGAACAATGTGTTTGAAAATTAATATTGTCACATCTTTTACGGAGCCACATCGAGTGTCGGCAGCCATTTCACTCTCGAAAGATACATCTACCTACATGTTGTAAAAATAATAGCTTTTTTTATGAAAGTTCTGCGTGCACCCACAATTTCATCTACTTAATTTATTTAAAATTCCAAAACAAACCAACAGATGGCGTAACATGTTGCGAATATACGCATTAATATAAGAAAGTAAGCAAGTACAGTACAAAGTTTATGCAAATAAATTCATTACATAAAATAAGTACATCAACGTGTGTCGTCTAAAGATTTCAAAAAGTACTTCAAATAACGTATCGCAGTCTTTTCTTAGAATAGGTTGATATTCGGAACTACTTTTTACAATAATGTTTAATTAGGTACCTACCTACCATATCATCGGAAAGCCAAAGTTTATTTTAAAAAAAAATATTTAAAACATAATGCTGGACAATTCACACAGCATTATCTAGCCCCATGGTAAGCAGAGCTTGTGCTATGGGTACTAGATAACTGATATACATAATACAATACATTACATAGATAGATATTTTTTATTATACATAGAAAACGACCAGAACACCCGGAACAAATATCTGCAGATCGTGCACACAATTGTTCCGAGGCGGGAATCGAACCCGCAACCTCCTGCGTCGCAGGCGGACCTTCGTCCACCGCGCCACATCGGTCGTCAAAGTTTTGATAACGGTGCCCAGTCTGAGCGGATACCTACGAGCAAACATTTTAAAAAGTAAATGTTTTAGAACTTTACCACAGCCTTAAACTTATTACAAACCAGTATAAAGTAGTTTCTAACCAGATGCTATGTTGTGCAGACAAACGTTACTGGCGATAATTTATTTCCATTTGATACGTAGGTAGGGGGTAACCTACTTTGATACTGCGTAAGTTCAAAGCGTAAAAAGGTCCTCTCGTCCTATCTTATTTGAATTCACTCACAGAATATGGAAATCTCACATGCGAACTAATCTAAGCTACGTAACTGCCATAATGAAAACAAACAAAACAAATTATTATTATATTATTATCTCCGTATTGCACCCCGCGCGCGATTGTCGCCTGATTCTTTACTATGTGATTGTCAACAAGGTCGATAGTGGCGTGTGCCGCGCGTTGTGGGTTATTCAGTACTTATCAAATGTAAAAGGTTCTAATTAATATTTACTAAGAAATTTTAGAAGTTTCTAATGTATTATTATCTGCAAAAGTTATTTAACGAAATCTTTAGGAACCCAAATACTAACTAAAGTTTGCGTAAAAAAATAAAGATTATAAATAATTTTTTTTTTTTTTTTTACTCCGTGATCATGGCGCATGCAACTGTGCCGAAATATTGGATAACCCAAAAATCAAATCATGGTAAACATACCGTTTTAAATGACTTTAGTAAGTAAATATTGTTTCTTGTGCATTACTCAAATTGATGTGTCTAAAAATAGTCCAATATCGTTGCCGATACTAATTGAGAGAAAAACATACTCCTTCCTTCTCGCGCAGTCGGGTAAAGTTTAGCAAAGAGAATAACCGGCCATTCACTTGTATTATTGATTATTCACTCACCGTTGTTTTAGTCAGATGTTATTATTGACCTTCTGCAGATAGTGTTATCAACTGACCGTAAGTAATAATGTGTGATGCAGCAACTATTTATGTTGAAAGTCGGACATGTACTGAGTGCCAGTGGCACCACGACTTGGAAGTGTTTGTCATCTGCTCTCGACAATACATGCATCATAAAATGAACGCCACACGGTCGAGATAGATTTCAATGGAGATAAGATAATTTAATTATTATAAGATAGTGACTTGAGATTTTACTGCATTATGTAAAAACCAACATCGAATTATTTTAGATTTATATTGTTTTTTAGTTTTGCGGGTGAAATACTAATCCCTCGAGAATACTATTTACAAAACCAAAATGGTCATCAATCATCGTCAAAATCGGCCTTCAATTGGCGGAGAAATTAGTGAAATGCGACGAATTTTTTTTGTCATTGTAGGTACTACAAAAAAAAAAAAAACCAAATCTGCACCTTGTGACCAAATGTGTCGAATGATCTAAGTATTAGTATATAATATTTCGTAAGAGAGTACATAATAAGAGCATCGATCGGTGCGACCTACCGAGAGAGCGGCGCCTCGGCTCGAGTCCGCGCGCTCACCACGCCGCTGCCGCGCCGCTGCCGCCGCTGCCGCGCCGCCGCCGCTGGTCTGAGACAGCTTGTTAGGCACGAACCGAGGCGGGGAACTGTCGCAGACAAAACCATCATTAAAAACGATAGCTATTATCCGTCCAATATGTAATCGATTGTATAAGCTACCACCATGTTAAGATACTGCTGCCACCATCGCCAGTTTCAGTTTAAACGGTATAGCTGCCTGCGGATCCTACGAATAATACAAAAGATATTTTACAAGGTGTGTAATGTTAATCTAACGTATTGAGAATACCAGTGATCTAGTTTCTATAACACAGGCTCTGCTTAGTTTGTGCACAAATGATGTTGGGTTTAAAAAATATATGCACTAATCTGTCGTTTACTCGCACGTACCTATATTCCTAGGGACATTACAAAACATATGACTTCTCCGACTGTTATTTCATTAAATCATATAAAACAGCCTTAAATCGTCATAAAACCTGTCTGCCTGCCTGTCCCACAGTTCAGACAGATGTGAAGGGCGCCGCGCCGGCGAGATTGAACAGTTCCGCCACTTCATTGCTTTGAATGAACCTTTGTGATGAGCTCTCTGCTTCTGTCACTTCTAGCCTTATACTTTCACACTTCAACACTACCCTCAAGATACGAGTTATATTATACTGAAGGCTATTTATATATTGTAGAGTCAGCTCGGAAGACCGATGACGAACTTATTTACAGTTAGCTAGGACCCGCTCCGTATCCAACGAGATCAAAGGGCGCTGTGATACTATTATAGATGTTGACTCACACAACGTTCTACTAAGATTTAAGTAACATATGGACACAAACTTTTGAGAGATTTGTCGCCTCAATCTTATAAGGTAATAAGAAAGGCCAAAGTATGTGGCGTTGTGAAATGTTTGTGCGAAGACAACGCCATAACTAGTACTGAATGGATCTAGATGAAATTTTGCAGTGATAAAGTAGCCTAGAATTTATTTAAGTATTTACTGCGGCGAGCAGAAGCTAGTTTTTGACATAATTAAAGTTATGCACAAACATTATAATTGACCAATTTGTTATGTAGGTATACGTGAATGTATCAAGCATACTATTTTGCCGCCTATTGGTTCAGTTTCTTTTGTTTTTATACGTAATGGAAATGGCAATGCTCGGAGGCCATAGTATTCCAAACTGTAACACAAATACTTCCTCAATAGACCGTCTATGCTAAGTGTTGTTGGGTGCGAGTGATCACTGGCTCCGTACAAGAAGTAACAAGCCAGCGCGCTGCTGAACTACACGATAGGATCGCTTCGATAGCGCCGAGTTAAATTGCTTCAAGAACTTTGTCTGTCCAAGCTCTGGAACTTTTATTCGGCGCAGGCGGCACACTGCGGCACACGGGACACTGGCCGCGTGATATTGAAGTGTAGAACTGATTGAACAAACTCACCGTGACCTGTTCCTCCTGTTCACAACACCACTAATAATGAGTGGCTCGAACGAGAATAAAGTTGTATAATTTTTACTTGCCGCGGTGGGATATCATACAATTGGTACAAATTAACTGTTGGTTTATTTATTTATATAAACTTTATTGCACTATTAAAGGTACAAAGGGTGGGCTTAATGCCGAGGCATTTTCTACCTGCCAACCAGGAAACACATGTTATAAATAAAGGGTATTTACGCACTGGTCCCACCTCGCCGTTGCCCATGGGGTCAACAACCAGATCTTCCATTATTTTAGTTGCTCGTGCACAGCGGCCGCTTGACTTGCCGCTAGCAATTCTGTAGCGGATAGTTTTCAAGAAAACTCTGTACTTCTTCAAGGCGAGTTAAAGGTTGACAAATTGGATTTCGATTTAGAGAAATATTTGAGACGTTGTCTTTTTTTGCAGCCCGACGGTGCTGTCGATATATGTCATCAATCATCATCATCATCATCAAACCTGTCCTTTTGTCACCCACTGCTGGGGTTTAGTCACCTGTTATAACCTACCCTAACTTATCAATCTATCTCTAAGAGTAAACTAATCAGGTCAGTGTATTATATAAGGTCTATTAAATGATAATAAACAAACGCATCGATTTATTATCGCATTCGTTCAATCGTATCGGAAAATTCAAAATGTGCAAATGATAAGTTCGGATAAGGCCTCTTCACGTAGATCAATATATAATATGTATAATAGATAGTAAATAGTTTTATTGATCACTTAAAAATACAACAAACAAGATAAAAATATCGAACTATGCGACAATTTGGCGTCTTACAAGGTCTCACGTCATGTTCTAACAATGCAGCTATGAGATAACAGCTCCTGAGATGCTTAGCTGACTGCAGTGGAGGTACTTCTAGCTTCTAGAATAATACAAGGCCATAAAACGACCTGCGAAAGACTGCTGGCAGATGTTGAATGCGTCAAGCTGAAGACGGCGCTATGGCACTCATTAGGGGAGACCTATATCCAGCAGTGGGCTGATGAGGATAATGATGACGAGACCAATGAAAACGCAATAAAACCAAGGTGATACCCACAGATATCAGAAACAGAGGTGATACCCATTCAGTGTTTTTGAAAGTGTTTTTCTCCCAGTGAATTATTATAAAACTACACAAACAATTGTAAAAGCAAAATTAACCTACGAAACCATAAAAATAACTAAAAATCAACTTATAAAATTGAAATATAACTGAAGAGCAAAAATCTCTAGTTCGTTTTGAAATTGATACCTACTCTGAGAATTCAATTAAGATCTCGTAGTAGTGCAGTCAAGAATTTTAAATCGAATTATACGAATATTATATTACTAAAAAGCGATTTTCAAGGGTCATACTCGAGTCAGCTGGGGGCGATACCAACGGGCCAATCTAAGGGCAACTAGTCGGCTTGGGGCGATACCAACGGGCCAATCTAAGGGCAACTAGTCGGCTTGGGGCGATACCAACGGGACTATAAGGGCAACTAGTAGGCGGGTAAGTTTTTTTTAAATAGTCTAGCGTATACACATGGCATTAAATGTTAAGGAGGTCGAATCAGGGAGATGGATCGGTACGTAGGCTAATTAGTTGACGACACAAGGAAGCTATGGGTCAAAGATTGCGTCGAAGTAAACGTGGTCAAGTAAAGGTACTCTCAACTCTACATTACATCATACATTTATTTCATAAAGATGTGATATATGCATATCTGTGTATGTATTTCCAAGTGTTCGTTTTACTACTAAACGGGCTTGAATTACAACATTTTGTTGGGACTTTAAATCTGGTTATTGATCCCAAAGGTAATACATTTTATAGGATTACTCCGGGATCATTTTCTATGCCTATGAAACCTTGTCCTTATCATCAAGCCCGGCCCACAATTGACGGAAAAATAGGTGACAATACTTACTAACATTAAAAAAATAAACTTTCAGCCGAACATAAAACCTTATTTTTGTATTTCAGGAAAAAATATAAATATACAATACATACTAAAAGATTCAACTTAAGACAATGCCAACTCGAAGTAATAAATTGGGTGTAAAATCAGGCCGTATGCAAAACGTATTATTTTCTCAGTACTTTTTTGGCTCGACCTTCAGACGTTCTTCAGTGATTTCCATCGCTAATATAATACAAAGTTCAAGTCTGTCTGACAGTCAACGCAAATAATTTGATATTTGAATTAGCCAGGTGATCTTGGAATCACGTAGTAAAGTAAAAAATCATTTATTTCTTTAGGCTTACAAAATAAGCACTTAGACTTTAGCATTGACGAGTGGAAAATAATGGAAAACGATACCTAAATAAAATGTTTTCGTTGAAATCCCACCTTTGCCAGACTTGTGCCAGGTCGTGTGTTAATGTGGAAGGCGATAGTATTCATTTTGTTTATTTTAAAGTTAGTAAACACAGAAGTGGAGCACACACTGATGATGACGATGAAGAGAACAGAATCAACAACTTTTAACCCGTATAGAACAAAAAAGCTAGGTATGTGTATGTATCCTAACTTCGTTGATAGTGTCCGCGAGTGAGCTGCATGCAGGCACTGTTGGTGTGCATAGGTACGAGGACATCACATACACAGGCCATGCTCGTCCGCGGATACACCAATAACACGCTTATAAAACTTATGAAACGATCATGGTTATTAACACTAAAGTCATATAAAACGGGATATTTACCATGATTTGAGTTTTGATTTTAAAATAATGGTAAATATCGCGTCACTAAAGTCATTTAGACTGCCTACATTTGTAAGCCTAAAGAAAAAAATATATTTTGAATTTGAATTTAGACTGCAGGCAGATGCTGGATGCGTCAAGCCGAAGACAGGGCGCTATGGCGCTCATTGGGGGAGGCCTATGTCCAGCAGTAGACTAATATAGGATAGTGAGTGCTTTGGTTTATACTGTAAACTCCTATCTTCTTAAATAAATAAATCAAATAAATAAATATAGGCTGATGATGATGATGAAGTCATTTGACTTTAGTGACTCTTGCTTAGTCTGACACTGAATTACGAACATCAATTCCCCTCAGCACCAGCTTCCCTGACGTTATCGTAGGTATAAGTGTTATTTTCCCATTAGTTCAGCCGTTCTTGCTCGTTCTACGCTCGCGTTATAGAATTAACGAAGGCGTGAAATCTCATTTAGTTTCACGTCACTCAGTTCTGTTCACTTTCATTTGTATTTAGTAAGCTGTAAGCCGAGCCGGCTGGAGCAGGCACGGGAGGCTGGCTCCAGTCGGTGTGGCTGAGCCGTAGGAATCAAACTGTAGGTAGACCTATAATCCGCGTGCAATCAGTTTATTTCTTATTGTTTTGACATTTGAGTAATATTGACATACTAAAATTATTTTGAATATTCATAAAAATTCTTGTTTTCCAATTGCATAATTATAATATTATTTTTCAATTGGCTACGTATAAAAATGATTTATATATTACTTCATTTCTGATGGTGGCAGGTTATGAAGTTCCTAAGAGCAATTTCCGAAATATCCATCGTTTTTAGTTATGCACGTTTTTATTATGTAGCTTGTTAAATCCCGTCCGATTACGAAAAGGTAAATGATTAGTTCCGTTTTGAGATAAAAGGTGATCGCGATAAAAGCCATTATGACGCCCGAACGGGGTAGCAAAGGGTCGCGCGGAGCCGAGGGACGCCACATCTATAGCACAACCACGCACCGACGCGTTCGCCAAGTCACGGTCTACACTCACGAATACGTTAGTAATTGCCGGTTTTTCTTCAGTGCGATTTCTTAAAGCGATATCGATAACTTTGGCTCTCGGTCGGATAAAATAAATGATGCTGGAAAATTCACTGAGTGGTAGGTACTTTACTTTTGAGTTATTTTAACAACCAATTTGTAACTCAATACGAAAATAGTTGTAGCTTTTACTTCCGGCTTTGTGCGTACAAAGCCGGAATGAAGTAGTTTCCATTCTAGGCTAACACCACTGCAGAACTCTAGGTTGACTCAATCAGTGTAGTTTCAAGGTGTATTCTGGTGGTCCAAACGTTCACAATGTTCACATTAGCGTGTGAAGTGATGTAGTTTCACATTAGTACGCGGTGCGCAAGCTCTGCATCAAATGTGGCCCCACGCTGTAGGTTGGACGTGAAGCGGGCGGACAGCCCATAAATAACTTTCATATTAAATACTTCTCAAAGTTGGAAAACTTCGTCATTTAATTTTAATAAAAGTTAAACATTTGATCCGAATTCGCATCAGCTCCAAGTTTACAACTTGTCAGCGAATATAATTTAAAATTTACTAACGACTGTTTATCGAGTATTTGTCGAGTGAGTATCTACATTTTGAATTTGAATAAATCTACCAATAAAAATGGTGGATTATTTTTTTCTTTATTAATGATTATTATAAGACACACTATAATGCCTACGTGCAATTAAATCGATCCTTACCGCCCCTCTCTCCCCTTTTAATGAGAGAGTACTGTAACAACGTATCACTCTGGGTGGTACTCTCGCTCGTAATGAAAACTCTCGTAAAAGTTAGGGTATGTTCCGGTCACACTTTCATCAGAACAGAACAACCAAGGGTGAGGAATTAGGTGAAGGGTCCGTGAGACTAGTTGGCTCACAGTTGGCTCACAATTAGTAGCATAATGTTTTTCCCCTAGAATGGAACACGCTGCTGTCTGGTAAGGTTTTTGTTAACCTTTCACTCATGAGCACTTCATGTTTGAGAGAAATCATGGGATATTACGTCCATTAGTGCTGCTGCAAAAATATATTATAGAGAAATCACTATAAGTACTGTTAGTTTATCGCGGTTCTTTACTCATTTTTCCGACGTCGGAATACGTTCAGAAACGCGATGAATTCAATGCTTATATTATAAGTAATGATGTGTTCAGATCGCGTCAGTTTAAACACTCTTATTATTGACAACTGCCAAATCACCTTCGCTTCCGCTTCAATTGTCTTCTGAAGACTTTTAAAGTTAAAAGATGTTAGCTGTATGTGTGTGTTGAGTGGTAAGTTTTAAAGATGAGTTCAGTCTCACAAAGTCCGGGCCCATTTTTTTATTATTATAGCTACTAATAGCCAAGTTCATGTATGAAAATAGATTTTGGTTTGTGTCCTTGTTTGTGGCAATGGTCAATGGTCATCGCCTTTTGAAACTTGGCAATACAAAACTTTCATAACTCTCCCTCTGGCAGGCGTCAGATAGATAAATGGCGATGGAGACTTAACGTCAAAAACTTGCTGTTTTTGCGGAACCCTAAAAAGGTTTTTTATGGTGCACAATAGCACTAACGTTTTTATTAGTTTCGTTTACTGCTAACGCGCATCTGCCGCCTTCATCACGGAACACATTTGTTTGCCGGATGTGGCTCAGGAGCTGCCTGATAGAAAATACATTATTAGGTACTACGAGTTCTTACTTTTTAGTTGTTCCTTGCCGCCGTCAACTGGGCTCGGTGGGCTCTAGGAACCGGTACAACGGGCGATCTCTGATGTCAGAGGCCCAGATCCACTTCGCATCATTGCGACCAAAGCTAAATACATCATGACGTACTCGTGGATCGTCTTCCGCCATGCCACAGAGGCCGTCTCTGTGGCATGGCGGAAGACGATCCACTTGTGACGCAGAATATTTTGATCTGCAGATATTTTTCCAGGATGTTTTCTACGTAGGAAGTAAATCAAACGTCCGATATCTAGTACTCGCACTCATAAAGCAACTTCTGCTTAGCTTGCGCTAGATATTGCTGTGTGAATAGTCCAGCATTATGTTTTACTATGAGGTGTTTTATCATCGCGCCTCGCTCGGACTCTGCGGGTTTTAGAGCTTTTTGCGTCGACCGCCGCCTGGTTTAAAGCTCGGCTTTTTGCTTCCCATTGTAATGTCGTTTACATGGGCTCTCTGATGGAATTATGGGGACTTGTATTCGTCTCGGAATCCCCTTTTTGTGGCAGCGTCCCCTTTGTGAATCCCCAGCGCGGGCGGGGCCATTCATCTGGTCAACTGAAAGCAGATTACATACGTTTGTGTGTAGTTGCATACAGAGAGATAAACTGCCCGGCAGAACACGAGCTATGCACTAGCTATAAAGGGGCCAGTAGAAACCAGTTATTTGGCTGGAAATTTATGACTTTAGTATTTTAATAAGAGTGTTTGTTCATGAAATGTTATCGCGCTACTCATTTGCAATAAACGCATATCTCAATAACGACCACTTTCTTCATAATGCGTGCCTTTCAAATGAGTAGCACGATTGCATTTCATGAACGAACACTCAAATGTAAATACTAAAGTAGGTACCTTATAACCGGATATAAGTATAACTCATAACCGGATATAAGTTACCCTGAAATAACCAAACAATCCACAATTCAACATCCATCATGTTCTACGTCATCTGAACTAAGCTGACCTTGCAACTCGTTCTACGGGAGAGAGACCGGGGAGTAATATCTGTGCACTAGAGGCGCCCCCGACTCCGCTCGGCTTGTTTGAGCGGCGTGTTTGCGCGGCGCACCAGAGATGATGAATATTGCACGACAAGCCCCGTGCTGGGGTTCAGTAGTGCAAGTTACTGTAGTTCTTTAACTTTCAGTGTCGTGGTGACCGAGGTGAGGCACGTACTTCCACAGCAAGCACACGGGTAGTTAAAGTCGTCCACGATGTTTGTATCGGGCAACATGTGAACAAGTATTGCTAAAAATTCCAAGATTTTTTTAAATAGGTCCATCCTTACCTTTCACTAACATAATAGCACACACATCAGTTTGTACCATTTTCATTCCATTTGATAATAATTTAAACCATATTTTGACTTATCTACCTATTTTGTAAGCCTAAAGATATAATATGATTGAAATCTGAACAAATTGTAATTCGAAAGTTTGTCAATATCGAGTATAGTTTTCGAAATATTTGACGCATTTTAGTGCATTTAAAGTAATTTGTTGCATTTTAGGAATATAACATTGACAAGTTAGCGGTAATATCTAAATGAATCTTTTCCGTTGTAGTACCTACCCGCGGCTTCGCCCGCGTGTAGATTTATGTGTCAAATGGTTTATAAGCCTTCCTCTTGAATCACTCTATCTATTAAATCTAGTAGTTTTAAAGATCTAAGCATACATAAGGACAGACAGATTGCGGGAAGCGACTTTGTTTTATACTGTGTGGTGTTTGTGCACATTCATACTATCTCCCTGCATATGGCACCCGAGGAGCGCTACGGCTAAGCCCGACTTTTATTTGAGGTCGCATTAAATGCATTGCGGTATCATTGCAGTCTGCGATTTGATTTGCTTACTATCCGCCGCAATTTGCGAGAGAGCTCTTACAAGAGGCGGCTTTGGGAGATTGCTTCGGATTTCGGGGATTGTAGGGAGCAGCGGAAACTACAGTTGGAATATCTTTCAATTTACTCACACAGATATTAAATTTCTCAGTCGTTTATTTATGATAACTACTGCTTATGGTTACTTGCTAACTTGCATAATTATGGTAAATACTTCTTAAGCCAAAGACTTACTTCTTAAGAAAAATTTCACCCAAAAGAGAAGGCTTTTGGTGGACTGCGGACAGGAATAAGAGCCGAGATTTGGTTTTTAATGGAACATGAGCGCAATGTTGAAAAGTTCCATAAATAGTTAAAAGCCCGATCTCTTTTCCCTTTGCCCTCGCTGACTGAGAAAGTAGGGGAAATTCTTAGATAACGTTAGTAGCAAGATTGAGTCACACGTTCAATTTAAGTGTTCGCAGTGTAGAAAAGAATAAATTCCCGATCCTTCACGCAAGAAGATAAACCATGTACCTTATCAACAGTTCTATAGTCAAGCTCTCTGTTTTACACATCAGTTCCATCATATCCTACCACGTAGGTATGTTATCTGCCCTCAGCTAGCGAGACGCGAGCTAACTCGTGATGCTGCTGTCCCCAGCCTCCTGAATAATGCAGCGCCACCTGGCGGCTCCACCTGCAGCTGGGCTTGTTATCTCGTGTCGAGGGAATTATGCTTTCTTTTAATAACAGCCAGTTTTCAACGTTATCGTTAAATTACAATTGACGGTGTGCATTAGGAACGGTTCGCTTCCGTAGTGCTTCCATCATTCCCTTTATGTATACTGAACGGCTGGTGCACCAGTTCAAGGTTGCTCAACGAGCTATGGACAGAGCTATGCGCGGAGAGAAGGTTTCTCTGAATGATAATACATCTGACAGAGAACCAAAGTGATTAGCTCTAAGAATTAGCAAGCTGAAGTGGCAGTGGGCCTGCCACTGCCGCAAAGATCTCGCAAAGAACCGACAACCACTGGGGTAAACGTATTCTTGAGTGGAGACCGCGACTCGGCAAATGTAGTGTAGGACTTCGGCCAGATGGGATAACGACGATGCGTCAAACTGAAGAAAACTGAAGAAAAGACTACTGTTGAAAATGTCAAAAACCACATAAACAAAATTTCTACTTGTGATAAATATATTGTTGAAAAACGAAATATTCAGACCGACCAACACGCTGCATTCGTAATAGGATTCCCGGAGACTCTGTACAAACAGCTGTGTGCACCAGAGTCGTGGCCACAAGGAATCAAGATCTCCGACTGGTTTCGTCGCAGCCCCCGCGCGGAGCGGGGGGCGCACGCGCAGGCAGCGGGGCAGCGCGAGCTCAGTGCAGCGGTCGACCGCCACACGCAATAAATGCAGCTACAAACGACGGACGTATGACTCTCTATTTCAGCAAAATCAGTGTGAAAAAATCGTTTTATGTCACCAAAATATTGCGTCACTTGACAAGAAATCGCAAAGGCTTGAAGTGTTGTTAAATAGTGAGTTAGGATGTGATATTCTGGCACTAACCGAGCACTGGCTACCAGAATGTAAACTAAAATGTGTTAACTTACAAAACTATAAATTAGCGTCTTATTACTGTCGGAAGCAAATAGTGCACGGCGGCTCGTGTCTGTTTGTTAAAAATAGTTTTAAATGTGCAGAAAACGTTGATTTGACATCCTTATCTGTAGAGAGAAAATGCGAAGTGTCAGCTGTTGATTTGTTAGATTATGACTTGACCATTGTATGCATTTACAGAACTAATTTAGTCTCAACGAATGAATTTATAAATGCTTTTGAAGTATTGCTCAATAAGATAAGCGAAATAGGCAGGGAATGTGTGATTGTGGGTGACTCTAACATTAACTGTTTGGGGTACCCAAAAAACGATGCTATAAAGTTAGTGGATTTGATTTCAGTGCACGGAATGTCTAATTTGGTTGATTTTCCTACGCGGATCACGACAACCACCTCAACTAGTTTAGATCACCTATATAGCAACCTGGCGGATGGTACAGTCTCGGTGGCTCCCGTGGTCACTAACATTAGTGATCATCTCGCGATAAAGGGCGAGATCACACGAGCGAGGTCAAACCCACGGCAAAGTTATTCGTATGTTAGGAAATTTAGCAATCTTAACATGACTAATTTTGTTGCATCAATAGATAGCGTCGACTGGAATAAAGTATTATGTATAAATAAACCTAATACTTCTGACATGATAAATTCAATTATAAATGTTATTAAAAATAAATATGAAATATACTTCCCATTGAGAAAAATTTGTAATAAAAGTCGTGATTCATCTTGGATAACCGCTGATGCTAAAAATTATAAATTATTATTATTTGACATAATTAAATTAAGTAAATTAGAACCAAATAATGAAACAATCCAATCTTTAATATATGACATGAATAATTATTATGAATGTATTTTAAAATCTAATAAACAACAGTTTTATGAGAGTATGTTAGGAAAAACTAAAAATGCCTCAAAAGCTATGTGGGATATAATAAATGGGGAACGGGGAAAGAATAACTCCCCCCGAATTGACTTTACGGACATAGTAATAAAACCGGACGGATCAAAGTTTTTGTCCAAAAAAGATCTGGTTAATACGATGAACGTAAAATTTTTGAGCGCGGCGGAGAACTGCGGAGCGCCGAGCGCTAACGTCGCCGGTGTGAGGCGAGCCTTAGGTTCAGTGCGTACGAATACGGACCGGTCATTACGACTACAGCTGTTTAGCGCGGATGAGGTAGCACGGATAGTGATGACTCGAATACCACCTAAAACCTCAAAGGATGTGTATGGCATATCTATGAAACTTCTAAGGTATGCCATCATTCCTCTTGCACCTATACTTGCGCATGCATATAATACCTGCATCAGGGAGGGTTCCTACCCTAGCCCAATGAAGTTGAGTAAAGTTTCACCTTTATTCAAAGGTAAGGGAAAGAGAAGCAACATAGACGGATACCGGCCTGTCTCAATAATACCAGCAATAGCGAAGGTATTTGAGAACGGCCTTAGCTCCCGTCTTGTTGCCTTCCTCTCCGCTACGGAAGCCCTCTCTGATAAACAATATGCCTATCGCGAAGGTCGCTCGACCACATCGCTGGCGCGGGAGGTCATCCGCCGCATACTGGCTGCTCGTGAGGCTAAACAACAGGTCGCGGTGATCTGCTGCGACCTGTCAAAAGCCTTTGATGTTGCCGACCACAACATTCTGGGAGTTAAACTCGATCACTACGGTATCACCGGTAAGGCCCACGACTTATTCTGTGATCTTATGCGGGACCGATCGCAAGTAATTTCGGGGAGCGGTGGGGAGGCAGTATCCGACCCACTGAAATCGAGAATGGGCGTCGCCCAAGGATCCTCTGTTTCAAATATACTGTTCTCCCTACTGCTTAATGACTTACCCGAATTCATCACTAGTGCTGATGTGTACCTGTACGCCGACGATGTGGCCGCTATCGTCACTGCGCCCACTGTAGATCTGCTGGAGGTGAAGCTCAATTGCACGGCGACACTACTAACGAAATGGTTTGGTTGGAATGGGCTAGCCCTAAACCTAAGCAAAACCCATTTCATTCATTTCTACCTGTCGGGCCGTGCACCTAGACCACTAACCGTGTTAGTCAATGGGAACAGCATTGACCAAGTTGAAAACACTACATTCCTTGGCTTCCAGATAGACAGAGGGCTGAAGTGGGCGAGCCATATCGACAAGCTGTGTGGAAGGCTGGCGGGTGCATGCTATGCGCTGAGCCGGATGGCGCGAGTGGTCTCCGCCACTGTGGTTCGTGCCTGTTTCTTCGCAACAGTGCAATCGCTGCTTCAGTACGGCGCCGAGCTATGGTCGCGCGCGGCCGACTGGGAGCGCGCGTTCCGGATGCAGAAAAGGGCTGTACGAGCAATTGTAGGGATCCCCAGCGACCACTCGGCGAGACCCCATTTCAAGTCCCTGGGTATCATGACATTACCATGTCTGCTGATATACCAGGTGGCTATGTACGTCCGGCAGAACCATGGCACATACGCCACGCTAGGCAGCACCCACTCATATGCCACGCGCAGCCGTGATAGACTGGCCAGCGTGACGCGCTCGCTGGAGAAGTCGTCCAAGCAGCTAACACACATCATGGGCCCAGCCGTGTACAACCGACTCCCCAGTGCTGTTACAGGAGCCCACAGTCTGCCTGCATTCAAATATAAACTCAAACGCTGGCTTATTGAGCAAACTTTCTACAGCTACGACGAATTCGTAGTTAGTGTTAAGTTAAGTTGTTAAGTTATAATTTATTATCATAAAATAATAGTTTAATCTGTTTAGCTATGATATTATAATATTAATTTGAATGTTAGTTAATTAATTAAATACTCTTAGGTACCAACATAATTAGATACCTATAAAAATATGACATGTAATTATTATTATGAATAAATGACTATTATGACTATTATGACTATTATGAAAGGGCGCTATGGTGCTCATTGGGGGAGGCCTATGTCCAGCCAGGGACTAACATTGGCTGATGATGATGATGATACTGAAGGGTACTTCCCTCGGTAGGTGACCCGTGAGCTAACTCGTGCTGCTGACTGTCCCCTGCCTCCTGAATAATGCAACCTGCGAGCTGTCAGCTCCATTGCACCTGTCCTTGTTATCTCAAACCGAGACAGAGGGGATATATGCACTTTTTAAAGTGACAGTGTGTAGTCGTTTTCCAGTGAGTTCTACAACTTTATGTTTTCATATCGCTAATAGTGTACCCTCAGGAGGAAAACTGTAAATATAATAGTGCTGGCAATTTAAACGGCACTGTAAATCTTTGCAATAACATTCATAACGCCCGACAGCTATTAAACAGACGGACAGACGGGGCGTAAATTAGGGGAGCTATGGGGGGGGGGGGGAATTAACCAATGTGAAAGGTCAGCAGCAATTTAGGATGACACAACGGGCGGCGCTAATAACGAGTCATGATACAGGGTGCTCTGGCGTTTGCTTTGTTGCTACAAACATGTATGTACTTACCTAATTAATAAAAAAAACTTGTTGTACACTCATAAAAATATCAATCGGTTCACTAAAAAAAGTGATATACATAATGTAAATACTAGAAATAAGAATAAACTCGCTGTGCCCACAACTAGGCTACACAAGATAAATGTATCTTTTAAAGGGAAATGTATACGCTTCTACAACAAAACTCCAAGTGAGTTGCAAAAATTATCAATAAATAAATTTAAAAAAAAATTTAAACATATTCTTTGTAAAAAGGCTTATTACAAAATATCAGATTATCTAGAAGATAAAAAAGCTTGGAACGAGTTTTGCTCCAACTCAAAATCTAACAACTTACAGATAAGCAAATCTGTACTAGACACATACGTTATGAACATACTAGTGGTTTCTTCTCACTTCTTCCACTGGTGGACAAAAAATTGAAGTGAACTATAAAATATGACATATGTCTAAGTGCTTATTTGTAAGCTTAAAGAAATAAAAACTTTTCATTTTCATTTTCAATATATTTTTCAAGCTTTAAACTGGCGTATCGTGAAAATAGTCAGAAAATAACAAATTAGAAGTACTATATTCCAGAATACCAGATTCATTATAACAACAAACAAGTTTTCATATTATTTCATTCACATAATTCGTATTTATGAATGAAAACTTGTTTGTTGGGTTTCAAAGACATATGTAACATACGAATACATATGTGTGTATTTCATATTTCATTAATTGCATTTATATAATAAAAGATAGGTACATGTATAATAGCGACGAGCTCGAGGTACATCTTCCATCATGGCCTGTTGCAGCGTTGGATCGCGAGGAGTGGAAGGAGAAAAGGGAGGCCTTTGCCCAGCAGTGGGACAGTAATGGCTTAAAATAAAAATAAATAAAATAACATGTATACATGTAACTTAACTCTTATTGACAAACAAACTAGAACTTGTATTTACAATTGAAACAGTTGGTCAATTGCAAATACTATATAGTTCTAGTTTATATAATATATACTTTTTTTTTATAATGCTGGACAATTCACACAGCATTATCTAGCCCCATGGTAAGCAGAGCTTGTTTCTATTCTGTGATTGTAAAATCGTTATTGTCAATAAAAGTGAATGAACCAATTATGAACCAATAATGTGACTGGATACACTCCGAATGGAGCAGCAGATCAGGAGACCACCCAACCGAGATCCAACCGTGTTATGATATACTGCGGTAAGTTGGTCTGCCTGTAGACTGCGTCCCACTGGACCAACCAATCTCTCTATTACCCCTCTAACTACTATCAAAATAACCGAGTCTCGATAAAGCCTGTCTCCACGGCGTGCCGTCCGTCCGACGAACCCATTACACGGTCGAGGCGGCTCTTTCGACCCGACTCGCTTGCGCCCTTTATACCGCTAACTCGGTTTACGCAAACTATAACGACGTTTTAGATAAGTGCAGTGCCGGCGTGCTCAGAGGCACCCCTCACTGACAACTCAATAAAAAACAACACGATATTTAATTAACTTTAACTTTACCTAACTGGAACTTAACAAGTATTTTCTCGGTACTGGCGTTACCGAGGAAATACTTGTTCAGTTCCAGGTAATAAAATTAAACAAAGCAAAAACATCAAACCAGGTCGGGCCCCTATTATTCATATACTCGTATTGCAACAATATTTAAACATTCACACTTGTTGTTTCAATTCCGATCGCAAAGTCCTACCGGTCGAACCAACACTTACGAGTACGTACTACCAGCACAACTCAGTCCACGGAAAACAATTTGAAATGTGCTCTCTAAACTGCCTCTATGCCCAGCGGCATTGTCCCCTGATGATAATAAGTTTCATCTACGCTCTTAATAGGGAAATATTATATACAGAAGCGGACTAGCACAGGCTGGAGACTAGATTTAGAATGATTGTCTGTACTGGCTTCTCACAATTGAAATCAATGCTCTAGGGATAAAAAGTAGCAGACATTTTCTCTAGGAGCCTCTGAGTGGCGTGGCACTGTGATCCGGCCAATCGACAAGAAAATAGTTGATCTTGCGGCGAGGCGGCCGGATATCCGCTCAATCTTACATAATTATAAAACTAGATTATTCTCTTTGATTATTATATAGAACATTTCCTTTTAATTTCCAGCCAGATGAATTGCTTTTATCTAACCAATGGAGATAATAAATTGCCGCGACGAGAGTGGTCTATTAGAGTTATGTGTAGTTAGGTAAGCTTTTTGTTTGTTTGTGCGTATAAAGCCCTCGCACTCGAGGCAATCCTAAGGAATAAAATAATATCCCAAAAAATTTCAATTTCGGCGGGACTTGAACCCGCAACCTTTCCCTCAGTACGGGGACGCTCTAACGAATTAAGCCACGAAATCAAGTAACGAGTCGGTTTGTTTTGGTAGGCTCCCTGAGTCCGCTCTTACAACATCCACGGCCTCTTAGAGGGGTCGATTATTACGCCGGAACCGGCACGGTCTCGTAATCACTACATAGTATAAAACAAAGTCGCTTCCCGCTGTCTGTCTGTCCCTATGTATGCTTAGATCTTTAAAACTACGCAAAGGATTTTGATGCGGTTTTTTAATAGATAGAGTGATTCAAGAGGAAGGTTTCTAAACTACTTGATACATAGATTTCCAGCCGGCGAAGCCGTGGGGCGCAGCTAGTCTAAAATGAAGTGGAGTACTTACCTACATAAACAAAAGCTTTTGAAAGTCAAATTCGTGGCATTATTTATAGTCGGCGCTAATTATACGAGTAGGCAATATTTATAGTCTGTGCAATTATACGAGAGGAGGCTTCGCGTTGAGTGGAATTAATGAATGCTATTACTAACGAAATGTGCAGCGCGCCGCACTCAAACCGACTTGTAATGTGCAGCGCGCCGCACTCACACCGACTTGTAATGTGCAGCGCGCCGCACTCACACCGACTTGTAATGTGCAGCGCGCCGCACTCACACCGACTTGTAATGTGCAGCGCGCCGCACTCACACCGACTTGTAATGTGCAGCGCGCCGCACTCACACCGACTTGTAATGTGCAGCGCGCCGCACTCACACCGACTTGTAATGTGCAGCGCGCCGCACTCACACCGACTTGTAATGTGCAGCGCGCCGCACTCACACCGACTTGTAATGTGCAGCGCGCCGCACTCACACCGACTTGTAATGTGCAGCGCGCCGCACTCACACCGACTTGTAATGTGCAGCGCGCCGCACTCACACCGACTTGTAATGTGCAGCGCGCCGCACTCACACCGACTTGTAATGTGCAGCGCGCCGCACTCACACCGACTTGTAATGTGCAGCGCGCCGCACTCAAACCGACTTGTAATGTGCAGCGCGCCGCACTCACACCGACTTGTAATGTGCAGCGCGCCGCACTCAAACCGACTTGTAATGTGCAGCGCGCCGCACTCACACCGACTTGTAATGTGCAGCGCGCCGCACTCACGCCGACTTGTAATATGCAGCGCGCCGCACTCACACCGACTTGTAATGTTACACGTGGGTGTAAAGCGCCCCCTATAATTACATTCACGTGCTGCAGGGCGCGGGGGGCGGGCGGGGGTCGCAGACGGCGGCCAGACACTCGGTGCCTCGCGCCTGCAGCCCCGGCCAGGGTGTTCATAGTCCACTTGTACACATTACTGAGCGCAGCTCTGCAAGCTCAGTTCGGAGTACACACATTTGAATAAGTACTTTACTATTTGAAATGGCTGTGAGCCGGCCGTATCACGTTAAGAACAAACAACCGCCGGGGTATTCATATCACGTGTTCTTGAGTGGAGATTTCGTCATGTCAGTCGTGGGATGATGACTAGCGAAAGCCTGCAGGTAGATGCTGGATGCGTCAAGCCGAAGAAAGGACTCATTTAATGAGTCATTATGAGTCGGACTCTGAGTCGTTGTAGCTGACTAAGCGAGCCTACCAGAGCCACGTCAGCAGCTTCTTGAGAACTTGTAACATTTGAATGTATTTGTGCTGATGTTGGTTAAAATATATTTAAACGTCTCATTTGTTTGAAACCTTTCAGGATTCTGAAACAAATTAAGAAAAAAAAACAAATCAGTCCATGATTTGTTTTTTAATATTTTGATATTTCGTTCACGTTATTGAGGCCACCATAACTCAATTTTCGTGATAATCGTTTCGGTGTGCATCACTGCGTTAAACGTTAACGTTCCAGCGGCTTATTATAGTGTTACTACCGTAAAGCTTTTGCCCAAATAATATCTGTAATTTCCGCGAGCTAACATTGTAACATCCTCCTCATAACTTCCGGCTTTGAAATCGTGTATGCTTGTTTTCAATAATAGGTAAATACATATTTCATTATATTGACGCCCCTCTTCCAACCATGTTAAATATTTCAAGTGTAATCCCTGGCCCGTTATTTCCCTATATAACTTGCATAGTGACGTCACGGGTGACGTTGATACAACCTTTTCCGGAATTTTAGCGCGGGCTTTATTGGAAACACCTGAAATATGCGGCGATTTCCGGGATTTCGTATACAGGGTCACGCGGGATTCCGGATCAAATGAGGTTAAAACGTAATATACTCCTTGAATAGCCAGATCCGGTAATTTAGTTCTTTCTTACAGTTTTTTAAGGCCTGGGCAACTTTTTTCCATAGATTTGTATAAAAAGTTTTTGTCTGACAACTAAAACACCAAATCATCATCATCTTAACCCGTTTGCACCCACTGTTGGGAACCACACTTCTCTTCAACAAGCCACTTCACCCAGTCCCCTGCGAAAAAATCTAATTATCCCTCCATTGCTTACCAACTAGTGTACTTAGTCAATGGAAGCATGGATGAAAGAGATCGCGTTGAGAACCAGAAGATAGTTCGATGAAAGTCTTTATTATACTTATCTGTTGGTATTTTAAGTTTTTTAATATGTAAATCTTTTTATAATATTGACGAAGCTATTGCTGATGAATTTTATATGTAATCATATTGTAATCATACTATTGTATATTATTACTTTTCTGAGTGTACGTGATTGTATCAAAAAGGAATAAATAAATGAACTGAACTGAACTGATTGTCTGCTCTTTGAAAGTTATAAATCGAAAGTGAAAAAAATCAGTGTTTCATTAATTTTCTGGTAAAAGTTACAAAGTCACCCTGTATAGCTGCGCGCCAAAGAAGCAGTTTATTCCAAGGCATTCCAATTTAGCGAGTACATTTATAAATTTCGCGAAAAGGTCCTGAATTTACCGGCGTCACTGCCTCATTATACAGCGAGAGCTTTATTTGTTGCTGCTATCTGCGTGACACACCCTGTAGGCCGCTAGTTGCAAGACGGGCACGGCGGGAAAGGTCTCTCAACTTTTCATTATAATTGAACTTTCACGTATTATTCGGATTCTTTGATTTCCTGAAATTTCACAAGACTTTAAACACTGCCTCGTTTAGATGGCCGATATGACCACCGCCGCCAAGGTATTCTTTGAAACTACTCGCTCTTACTTATTTACTTTAATCATAGTTTTTCTATATTAAGTCCACATTATGTGATCGCCGAGCTGCAGTCCCTTGTCCTGGCCACAGCCAAATGAAATTGAACTAAATTCAATTCAATTGTGTGTGCTATAAATAAAATATTTAATTATTTAATTTATTCATAGCACACACACACACACACCCTCACACATATGTTACAGGTACAAAAAAGGAAAACACAAACATATCAAAATACATAATAACTTGAGACGTAGGATTTAAATCTTAAACATAATGTAGCGGGTTCCCAAGAGTAAGAAAAACTGGTCTTTCCTTCTGTGCGCGGCTAATAAGGTCTCGTCTCAGCTTGTTGTCATTATCGACCGAGGACGATAACTTAGAAGATAAGATTATTCAGTTTTTACCGCGAGATTACTACGAGCCTATTGCGCCGTAATAATCTTGCGGTAGGAAGCGGCAATCATCTCCCCGCCCCGCCATATTGTGCATCAATCGGTGCGTTCCTGCGCCATTTTATTTGGTGCACCGCGTATTGGAAGCGGAGGACACAGCTCAGCTCGATGATGGTGTAGTTGCTTTCAAGGAAGACCAAATAGGCCAGGGGCCCTACATACTCACAATAGTATGGTCAAAGAATGACACATTTTAGCCCAAGGTGAATGTCGTAATCAATGTCTGGGAATCTAGCATTCCTCTTTTTGACACCGAGCAGTATTTGAGTGTAATAATGTCTTTACCACGGTCTAATGAAAATGAAATCAGCTGATACCCAATGTTGATAGCTGTTATGAATTTTAACCGCTAAAACTCGAACGAACTCGAAACTATCAAACATTTCGGACGTCTAAAAGATTTGTTTGTGAATTCAGCTAGTTTAAAAGGAACCAGCCGTCCTCCCTCCGCTGCGCCGCCCGATCGCCCCGCTCTCAGTTTGACAGTAGGTAAGCATCCAATCACACAGTTTTCAATATCCAAAAAGCCATACATTTTGTACATTTTTCGTGAATGCTGAGTGGCGGCAGTGAGAGGTCAAATGTCACCGCTCAGCAGGGACGGAACCAGGGAAGGACTTTGTCCTTCGGTACAATACTCCAAAACTTTGGTTTGGATGATGTATTACAATACAGTCATCTCTCTTTGTAATCATAATTGATTACAAAGCCAATCCTGACTACAACATAATATGACATTAGCGTCGAGTATCGCATGCTCGTAGCGCGAGTATCGCACGTAGACGCGGGTAGCTCAGGCTCCCGCCTGAGCTACCCGCGTCTACGTGCGATACTCGCGCTTACATTAATTAACACGTTAACGGTCGGGCAGGCTTCACTTGGTATACTTCACCGAGTTCACATTCTGAAGATGTCATTGTTTTTCCATAATCCTAAGTCTTTGTTTCTCCATTTCCCTGCATAATTTGTTCATTTTACCAAAATATCGAGAAGATAGATTAGAGAGAGGATATTTTCTTCTCTTACCACAACCAACCCCACCCTTAAGTCCGTCCACCCTTTTAGAGTCAAATGGAATTTAGTTTGGTTCCGCCGCGAACTCAATTTGCATGATAAAACCCGGGAAATGCATCGCGTAGGTACCTGTACCGACCTACTGATAAATGCATATACATCGTTCCGCGAAATGTTCGATGGATTGGCGCATGGCGGGCCACTTCAACTATTGTCCAACTATGTACTATTCGTGGCTCGGGCCATTTAGCGTTAAATTAATGCAAATTAATATTAGTATTTATATTTCAATATGTATTTAGGAATGGTCCTAAAGACATCTTGAAATGTAAAATTGGACTTGCCTAAGTGCTTATTATGAAAGCCTACAGAAACAGGTATTGACTTCAAACTTCACAATAAATACTTTCGGTACCTATACAGAGCTTCATCAGCCATTTTCCTTTTCAATCAACTCTAGTAGTGACCGCTACCGATATCAACCGTGAAGCCAAATATCCTCGGTCCCATCTCACAGCCCCGCGCCGCCGCGCCCTGTCCCTTAGAGTTCACAAACTCTTTATTTGGGCATTTAAAGCAAACACGAATGCGCACGAAATTATGAAGGGTTCAGATTATAATAAAGGTTGAGGCTTGGATATTGAACTCTATAGTTTAGAAAGGATTTGTGACTCTATGACTGTGACCAGATAGTTGTAATTCGCTGGGTCTGTGCTGGTATGATAGGGTTCTGTAGGCACAACACGAAGACGCAGTTAGTTTCAGAGTTTAGGGTTCTCTATTTGCATAAAAAATATGAAAGTTCTTTTACCAGACGGGATCTGACGCAAGTTATATACCTTACTATGTAACAATCAACAATGTCTTTGGGTAGTTTTTGGGTGTTTGTCTCCATACTCAGCTCAACAATTATATATTTTTTATCGAAAGTACACCTTTGCTATCACGGAGGACTTGAAGACACTAAAGCCTTGAAGAGGACGCAGGTAAAGTCTGTCGGAAACACAAAAGCAGACAGTTTAACACAGAATTTAATTAACTTAATGTAACTACAGACAAAAGGCCGAGGTGACACTTTGACAGGTCGAGCGAAGCATCGACTGTTTGGATGTTACTTTTCCGAAGCAGATAATAATTTCTGATTTTCAATAATGAGAGGTGGTTTGCGAATTCAGAGAAGCAACTAGCAACAAAACTCCTAGCTTAAACTAGTTTATCTTATTAGAGGTAAAGACTAGCTTTGGGTTTGCAATTGGACTCAGTTAGTTACCGAAGTTTTCACAAAATCTCAGAGAAAAGAAAATCTGTCTATTTTCCAAGCGAACCGAAGTGTTGTGATAACGGGCTGCTATCTGCGCTATCGCGGAACAAACATTTAACAAAAGTAAAAGAACACAACCGCGCCGGACTACCGCGCTCGCAGTCGCTGCGGCGAGTCCATTCCAGTAGTTCTGACACAGCACAGGTAAAAAGCTGGTTTATTAATACTACTTAATATTATAAACGCGAAAGTTTGTGAGGATGTATGTAAATATGATTGTTGCTCTTTCACGCAAAAAACTACTGAATGGATTTTGATGAAACTTCACAATAATATAGCTTACATATCAGAATAGCTAGACATGGGCTATAATTCATAAAGATTTATTGTAAATTATCCAAAATATCTATCACCACGCGGGTGAAACCGCGGGGCGCAGCTAGTGACTTATAACTCATCAACACAGTCCTGAAGTCACCCAGTTCATTACCAGGATGCCTCGCGTCTCCTCCGTCCAGCGCCATTTTTATCTTTATTGCTAGACATGTCCTTCCACCGACGGAGCGGAGATTGAATGCATATCTATTGGTTAATATTATATTTAATTACAGGGACTTGGAGGACTTTGAATAATATGTTCACTGACATTGACTATATGTTTATTTTGTAAACTATTAACATTTACATATGTTTATTTTACAATTTATGTTAGGTAGAATATAACTGCACGTATGATAAATTTAAGACTTACATTGTTACTTATATTCTGGCAAATAAACATATTTTAGAATTTTTTTCTTTAAATTTTAGTTTGCACAGCTCTGCTCCGCTCCTCTCCTATCCGCTCCAGTGGACAGGCAGCCTTAAATCAAACAAATACCCAGAAAAGCGTAGTAGGTACTTTTGTTATTCTGTGATATAGCTAAATAAGTATCCATGTATACCAGCTGTTTTCAAACGAGCTGTGTTATTTAACTGAGAATGCAGCGCAAAATGCGTGGCGCTGTGTTTGCTAAAACTTTTCAAAATGTATAGTTTGCTTTGATTATTAACTTTATAAACATTCTTTAATATTTTAACATTTTCCTCCCCGTGGGGACATACTTAGTTACCATTTTATTCGGCAAAATTGTATTAAATAAAACAAGTACCTAATTTAATTGTTTTGAAAAAACTCATTTCACGATGTAGTTAGTACATAGAAATCATTCTCCATACAATAAATAGCGAATGAATTTTCGAAATCGGTTCATAAATGACGGAGAAATCGGCAAATACAATAAATACATAGAGCCGAACATAGAACCTCCTTCTCTTTTGTTTTTCGGATCGTCGGTTAAAACTATTGATAACATTCCCGTGAATTGTCTATGATATAGCCGTGCAATGCAAGCTCTTCCGTTTTTGGTTATAAATTTGACTTTAAACGGAAATGTATGTATCAGTTTTAAAATCGCGTACTCTTAGAACTTATAATCGCGTAAGTACTTTTAGAAGAAAACATATAAAAAAGTCATGTAAATATCATATTAAATTGTTATTTATATCTCTAAGCGATGTTATTGGCAACAGTTCTTCAAAAATACTTTACATCTAAAAATATTAGAACTACTTACCGAAATACTAAACACTAGTCTACTGGTTCTATGGCACACCATGAAAAATAAAAGATAAGAGATTTGGCAATGAGATTATAATTTACTATCACTGTAACAGGCCAAGCTGTGGATAATCATAGTTTAAAAAGAGTTTGATAATTTTTTTACCAATTTGCTGGTTGATGAACGGAAAAAAAACAACAGAAAAAACCAGCGCGTACCGTGCCGTGACAGCCTTAAAGGAATTTATTCGTTAAAAAGTTTCCACAAAAATGTAAAGGCGACTGGCCGATAGCCAACCTCCCGCAGCCCGCCGCGCCGCCATCCATCCCGATTCCTGACAGAGGCGCGTGGCGCGGCTTCCGTCTAAATAAATCATGCGAAAACTCATTGCTGCCCAAAATTGCTTCCCAGCACAAGCGTAGAGTTGCATTTAATGTGCCATAGTAAATCCGGACTACATCGTCCGGATTTACTATGGCACTTCGGTCCAAACTCAGTAACCACATTTTTGCGGTGTCATTTTATTTAGTCGAACTGCTGACCGCTAGAGCCGACAGTACCTATATCCCGGCGACCACTGCAGTCCCTTCTGAAGAGACAGCTCAGTCCAAGATTGACCACAAGCTACATCACAATAAATAGGACTTTAATTGCGAAATCAATCAAAATCTACAGATCATCCCTAAAACTAGCTACGAATATGAGAGCCAAATTGACCTGCTTCTTTCATAAAGATTCCTACTTCATTCAGATATTTCGAAGAAATACAAACTTCGGATATATTCCTGTGATATACAAAGTGGGCTATCTGACCGTCGCGTCGTCGTCGGTCTAAAACAGATTCAAAGTAATTACATGAGTGACCCGAGCGGTGGCGGTGCGGGCGACGGGCGCGGGCGGTGCGGCCGTAGTGGCCGCTTGATGAGCGTTCCTTATTAATGTCCTAATTTCACGGCAAAGGGACAATTGTTTATTTACCCGCGCGGAATGGACTAGCTGCCTGTTTATGACGCGGTGAATTTTTAATTTTCTAATTGGTTCTTTATGATAATTAGAATTTGGTTTGTATTGGGCTGGCGGTTTGTTTGTGAGGCGAGGGAAAGCAATAAACTTAGAAATTGGGTTTTATTTGAGGGAAATTTTGAAATTGAAATTTTTCATTAAAATGGGTACGGACCATATTAGCTTTTTGTGGTAGGGCTCTTATAAAGAAGTACCTACAGATTCCTTTAACTGTCACCACTCAGCAGGCGTCTAGTGCTACGTAGTAAAGAATCATGTTGCAAGTAGAATAAAGCCTGAAAATTTAATGGGGGCGTCACAGGGAGGACACTCAAAAAATAAAAAACATTCAAAATCCTTTTTGCTCATGAAAATCTCTTGATAACTCTTTGTTGATAAATTCAATAATTAAATAATTTTGCTAACGTAACGTACCAAAATAATAAATAATTCTTCAGCTCCATATAATTTACGAGCGACAAAATAAATTTATATTGGCTGCGACAAGCCATTAAAAATTGACGCTGATGAGATCTGCGCCGCTGATTTTAAACAATGTTTTACAGGTGATACAACGGGAACACTGCGACCGCCATTTTGTCGACTGCGGATTTTTACGAAAGAGGAATAAATCAGGAGACCTTCGTCAAAGCGATGTCTGGTTTAAAGGTACACGCTGTGCCCGCGACGCGACGCCGACCTCCGTGGATTCATACTTTGTGTTGTTGGTAATGATAGCGATATTTTCTTGACCGTCTTTACCATTTTATTGTATCAGTTTCTGGATGGTGTAAAAACTTTTTTATTAATTGGAAAAAAGTAAACGTTTTTGAAAGAAATAATTGTTTGATATAACAATATCAACTACTAATGATGAACTATAATGGCCTCTATATGATTAGTCAACTAACTGACGACCGATGTGGCGCGGTGGGCGAAGGTCCGCCTGCGACGCAGGAGGTTGCGAGTTCGATTCCCGCCTCGGGACAATTGTGTGTACGATCTTTGATTTTCTAATTTCTCAGTTAAATAACACAGCTCGTTTGAAAACAGCTGGTATACATGGATACTTATTTAGCTATATCACAGAATAACAAAAGTACCTACTACGCCTTTCTGGGTATTTGTTTGATTTAAGGCTGCCTGTCCACTGGAGCGGAGAGGAGAGGAGCGGAGCAGAGCTGTGTCAACTAAAGATTAAAGAAAAATATAAAAAAAATATGTTTATTTGCCAGAATATAAGTAACAATGTAAGTCTTAAATTTATCATACGTGCAGTTATATTCTACCTAACATAAATTGTAAAATAAACATATGTAAATGTTAATATTTTACGAATTTTTAATTTTCTAATTGGTTCTTTATGATAATTAGAATTTGGTTTGTATTGGGCTGGCGGTTTGTTTGTGAGGCGAGGGAAAGCAATAAACTTAGAAATTGGGTTTTATTTGAGGGAAATTTTGAAATTGAAATTTTTCATTAAAATGGGTACGGACCATATTAGCTTTTTGTGGTAGGGCTCTTATAAAGAAGTACCTACAGATTCCTTTAACTGTCACCACTCAGCAGGCGTCTAGTGCTACGTAGTAAAGAATCATGTTGCAAGTAGAATAAAGCCTGAAAATTTAATGGGGGCGTCACAGGGAGGACACTCAAAAAATAAAAAACATTCAAAATCCTTTTTGCTCATGAAAATCTCTTGATAACTCTTTGTTGATAAATTCAATAATTAAATAATTTTGCTAACGTAACGTACCAAAATAATAAATAATTCTTCAGCTCCATATAATTTACGAGCGACAAAATAAATTTATATTGGCTGCGACAAGCCATTAAAAATTGACGCTGATGAGATCTGCGCCGCTGATTTTAAACAATGTTTTACAGGTGATACAACGGGAACACTGCGACCGCCATTTTGTCGACTGCGGATTTTTACGAAAGAGGAATAAATCAGGAGACCTTCGTCAAAGCGATGTCTGGTTTAAAGGTACACGCTGTGCCCGCGACGCGACGCCGACCTCCGTGGATTCATACTTTGTGTTGTTGGTAATGATAGCGATATTTTCTTGACCGTCTTTACCATTTTATTGTATCAGTTTCTGGATGGTGTAAAAACTTTTTTATTAATTGGAAAAAAGTAAACGTTTTTGAAAGAAATAATTGTTTGATATAACAATATCAACTACTAATGATGAACTATAATGGCCTCTATATGATTAGTCAACTAACTGACGACCGATGTGGCGCGGTGGGCGAAGGTCCGCCTGCGACGCAGGAGGTTGCGAGTTCGATTCCCGCCTCGGGACAATTGTGTGTACGATCTGCAGATATTTGTTCCGGATGTTCTGGTCGTTTTCTATGTATAATAAAAATATCTATCTATGTAATATATAGTATTATGTATATCAGTTATCTAGTACCCATAACACAAGCTCTGCTTACAATGGGGCTAGATAATGCTGTGTGAATAGTCCAGCATTATTTATTTAACTTTACCTGCGACTTCGTTCACGATGTCCACACCACTGCAGACTAACTTTAAATTATATGACCACAGTTTTTTTAACAATTTAACGGCATTGAATATCAAAATATGCTACGGCAGTTTTTATCCAAATATACAGATTTTAATATCATCCATACCACTAACGCAATGCTGCAAGTAACGCATACACTGATTAAAAACCATCGTTTTCAAACGAAAGTTTTCAATCAGTGCGTCCTGCTTCGGAGCTAATACGTGGACACTCACGGTAGGGCTGGTCCACCAGCTCAAAGTCACTCAACGAGCTATAGATAGAGCTACACGGAGTTGTCTCTGAAGATAGATAGATAGATAGAATAGAATTTGCTTTATTGCACAAAAAGTTGTACATAGGCGAGCATAATGCTAGATAGCATTCTCTACCTACTGAAGGATACGATTCGTAACGAATACATCCGACAGAGAGCCAAAGTTATCGACATAGCTCTGAGAATTATCAAGCGGAAGCGGCAGAGGGCCGGCCATATCTTGCAAAGAACAGAACACCGGAGGCTGGATGCAGTAAGCTGAAGAGAGGCCGCTACGTACATTAGGCGAGACTTATGGCCAGCAACACTGGACTAATGTAGGCTGTGATGATGATAATATTGATGGATTTTAACAACCTTGCGACATCGTTTATAAAAAAAAAGGAAATCGAACAATGCGTTGATGAATTACAACTATATAAGTACACAGTTTGACTTTCATCCCGTCTCCCGAGGGAACCCTACAGAACTCCGGGATAAAAGTATCCTATGTCCTTTCTCGAAGTAAGAACTTAAGCATCAGCAACGATATTAGAGCGCCCTTCAGAATAACATTTTAAAAATATCTTTAACGTACCCAATTGGAACTGATGCAGTCACCTAATATTATAAATGTGAAAGTTTGGATGTTTGGAGTTTGGGTGTTACCGCTTCACAGCCAAAACTACTGAACGGATCGGGCTGAAATTTTGCAAAAAGGTAGTTCAAGGCCTGGAATAAAAGATAGGTATACTTTTAATGCCATAAATCAGTTCACAAGAGATAGAAATAACCTTAAGCAACGCGTGCGAAGCCGCGGGCAGAAACTAGTTTTATTATAAGACGTAAAGGTATAGTCCTATGAAAATAAGCTGTGACCTTTGAATAAAATAAAAAATTATTAGTGATTTCCGTATAAGTGGAGCACACCTTCCTTATTGAGTAGGTAGTGCCTAATAGTAGTAACTAGTATTAGATGAAGGCAGACCTTACCTAATTGTAATGTATACAGATTACTGACTGCGATCGGAGTCAATAACCTCTCAAGTCTCAGGTACTACTGTGAAACTCAATAACGCGTGTATTTGTTCGGAAGCGATCGGGACTCGTTCAACTCCAAACTCCGAGAGTGCGGTAATGAGTGAAATTTTTGAGCTTTCCACATATTTTCACGTGAATGTAGGACAACTGCCGATGGAATGGGGTGTTTTTGAAGTTCCAACTTTTGAAATTTTCCTGAGCGGAAAAAAGTAAGTAATTAAATTTTTCGGTTCTGCTGTAAATAGCGAATCTTGGATGGAATTTTACATCAAGCTACCTAATAAGTAATGTCTGGAATACTTTGCTTTAGCTTCAAAATTGAATCTCCAGTGAAACATAGTGAATGCACATTCCGTGTCGGCCATCACTCTCCGTCGCCATGACACATCCAATATGGCCGCGTCAATGCCGCCATATTGATGACGTCAGGATAGTTGCACTGAGCGGGCGATTTGTTTAGGATTCGTGTGACAATATTTGACAAGTTTTCGCGCGGGTGTGATGGTTTTATATTTTTTATTTGGGGGATAAATATAAAAAGTTTTGGTAAAACATTGATCCAGTCATGCGGTATCCGTGACAGAGTAGATTGGTACAGTATGTTATGAATATAAATATGAGTAGATTTTTCTATACGAGTATATTTTTTCAGCGATTTTCTAGTGACCGAATGGGTTACAGCCAGACCAGGGTTGTCGTTTAATACCTTTGAAACATACAATCTGGAATTAAAAAAGATATAAAAATAAAAGACTTTCTACCGGTTGTTCGTGTGCTGATAAATTAATCTGTTTTCAAGTCATTTGTCACCATGTGCGAGGAGATATTAGATCTCCTCGCACATGGTGACAAATGACTTGAAAACCTTGTACCTAGCGTGGTAACCCTAGAGATGATCAGCATACAAACCATCCGTCTGTCATTGATTTTCAGCCGGTGTAGTTGAATGAAACCTTTACAAAAGTAGCTCCGCCCCAATCACGTCAAAGCGTTCATTTCGAACAGCGTTGTTCGCACGCAACGAAACTAAATAAACCAGGCCAATCCCGAGGACCGAGCTCTATTGGCATCGTTGGGACATGACAGACGGAAACCTGGCTTATACCCATATAAAAGAGCTTAAATTCCGACGTCTGAGAGCAATTTCCGCGCAACTATAGATACCAGCAATAAGTATAAACAAAAGTTTCTTGCGACGGTAACAAAAAAGCGGCGAAGTCCAGGTTCGATTTGTGCACGAAGGGTTCCAAACTATCGTATAAAAACGCCGAAATAATCATTTTTCTTGTGTGGCTTTTTTCGTAGCATTTCAATTGAAATACAACTTCTGTAAGATATAAAGATACTATCTACCTTTTCGTAATAAACTGTACTACAAATTGCAAACTGAATTACGATTTATTTACGGGTCAGCTCGCTAACTACACACAGATGGACGGATACAGCAGATGCTTAGTAAGAGGGTCTCTCAGGCACTTTTTAGATACGGAACTCCAAAGGTGTAACCCGCATTCTTTCGCGTTCAATCAAAGCAGGGTTTGCTGATGCAGATTGTGTTTGGTGAATTTGTTTGTCAGTGTCGCAGGAGCCCCGGTGCTACCACTCACCCCTAACTCGCAATCAGGGCCGTTCGCATTCAAACGGATCCTGCGACCTTCTTTTATCTGGTGGCAACACAGACATTATGCAGCAGTTCTGAAACTAGTCGAATGGTGAGGCAGCCTTTACTTTCCAAATGCTGTTATCTGAACCGGGAATTTGAAGCAACCTTAGATAAATGGAACACAATACAACGCTTCAAAAATTAGTAAATATATGTATATATTCTTATCATTAAGGCTGAGCGCAGACTTGAGTCACGATAGTTTTAAGACAGACTATTGATTTACAAAATTTATGAAGATGCGCAAACTTCAAACAAAACGTCTCATAGACAAAATTGTCTAATACCTACAAGAACTGCACGGCGAAAGTCTGACTAACGATTGTCGGCTTCCCTTTTGTATGTATGCGGGCGCGCACATCAAAGACAAAACAGTCATGGGGTGTTGTCTTCATTTATAAAACAGTGTATAAAATCTTCCTTTTATCAGTCTTTGACTATATATGGATGCACCCAATATTCACGTCTGCGTCGTTTTGCAAGGGAACGCGTAACTAGGACGCTTAATACAACAGTATCGATGAAGTCCATTTTGATACTGAAAAAGAATTGATGCAGACGGTGCGAGTTGTCGTAATAGACAAAACAGTTTCGTTTTAGGCGTGCGACGTGTCGTAGACAAAACAGTTTTGTTTTCGTTTTAAGGCAGACTTGTCTATGTTAGGAAAGTCTGTCTCAAAACTGTTGTGACTCCAATATGCGCTCAGCCTTATTGTGATTTCATGCACGGGTACATAGTTCTTAGGTCGTAGTATCTTAGGTGTATAATAAATAACTGACATTCGTTTAATTCCATGAAAAACATACGGTGCTTAACTTTTTGAGTGACGGAAAAATCAATGATAGCTAATGGCTTCCATTAACGGATGTACTAAATATAATTTTCTATTTCTCAATGTTATTTTGAAAGTGTACCAGCTGATAGAGCGCTCAGCTGCGCTCCTGATGAGTCAAAGGTGTGCCTTAATCAAGCTTGAAGTGAGCAGGTAATATAACAAGGAAGCGGCGGGAGCCGAGGGGCTGCGAAGCGGTTAAGCTGGGCTGGGGTGGCAGCGAAGTGGTTAAGCGAGGAAGCTCAGTATTTGTGCTTGCCAAGTTCTGCGGAGAACTCCAGTTTGCTTTGGAAATCTAGATATTTAAAGATCCCATAGAATGTGCCGTTTGTTGAATGTTTGTGAAGTTTACTTAGAATCTTTTCGTTACAATCTGTAATAGAGCATTCAATGTATTAACGAGGAAGTATTAAAGAAGAATAAAGTTAACTAGGTACAATTCCGATTATGAAGGAAATGCAGTTCTAAGTATAATAGTAGTTCATATGTTAGTATAAAATATTTGAAAAGTGTTATGGTTGGGGGTTGTGGTAGATGGTACTGTTGGATCCCAAACAGCCCTTTGAGGTTGGGAGGTAGTATGGTGTAGGTTAGTGGTCAAGGAAAGTCACTGGTTTATGGTAAGGGCTATATTCACAAGACTACTATACACTACTGGTTTTATACTACTGCCGAGTTATGTTATGGTAAATGGTATAATGGTATGTGGTTTGAACCCGCGACGAAGGCGGCCGATCGCGAACTGAGTACATTTAGGCAACCGCGAGCGAATACGCATTCAACTACAAGCGCAGCTGCAATACATATCATATCTGCTGCGTGGTCGGTTTACCCGAACAATATTAGTTTAGTGTATTTGTAGTATTTTCTGTATGATTCTCCATGTACGATTTTCATCTCTATTTATATTTTAAATAAGAAAAGTAAAGCGTTTTCTCAGCAGTCAGTGGGCTGCAACGGGCTGCTTGGTTACAAGCACACCTTGCATCGCTTCGAGTACCGCTAGTACCTGTGTATAGAGAACAGAGCCTGTTTTTATTTCTACCGACTTCAGGCAGAGGTTCTATGTGTAGGTAGGTAGGTATGTATGTATTTGTTTATTTCTCGGTTATTTATGAATCAATTGGATTTTTTTTTCACTATTGTATAGCTAATGATCTCGACTTAGAAATTATTCCTAAGGGATTAACATTAATCCCGTTAAGCTGAAACCACAACATAATTCTTTAGAAAAATCACGTTACTAGCAGCAATAATTTTGGTGATATCTTCGCCAATTCTTGATATATATTGATAATTATTTTTCCTTGTTGTTGTTGTTGATTTTGAAGTCTATCGAATTGTTATTTCCAAACCTATTTACACCTTTAAGGAATTCGAAGTCGTTTTATTATTTTATTAAACACGCCAAATCATTGTCTTGTCTCGTCAGAAAAACTACCGTGACTCTAGATAAAGACTGTTCAAATGAAAGCTAGTTATTTATAAACCAGGAAATGAACCTGCAACCTTCTATTGATCAAGTCCCCAGTACAGTTATTCCGCTTACCGCAGTGTATATTAGTATCGGAAACAATTACAGCTCCCCCCAGCTATCTGTGCCCGCAGCGAGCGGCGACACGTGCCGAGACGTGCCCAGAATGCGATGCACTGTGCGCTAGTTTATATTGTCCCACTTGTATATATAGAGCGTGCAAGCTATTTATTGCTAATTTGCAGTCGCTCTGTCTGCATTATTGACTTGTAGCCGGTTGTTCGTTCGCTGATCATCTCTTTGAATAACTAATCAATGTTTCTTCTTTCATTAATACTCAACACTTTTTCCACATTTATTCGTCAGAAAAAACTATTTGACAAAAAATTTGATTAGCTAAGCTAGGCCACGTTCAGAAACCGGCTGATCATATACAATACAGTGTGTATCTGTATATTATGAACAGCATCGTCTAGATTCAACGCAGCACAGCTTTACCTACCCCTCAATAAGCAGAGGTTTTGCAAATCATGCTGACAATTTTCTATTTTCTGGTCGATCACACAGTTATTTTAATAGATTTTGACTGAGAAATTAAATAAAAATTCCGAAATGTTCAACGAGACTTAAACCCGCAACGTTTCCTTGGTATAGGAATGCGCTATCAATTGCGCCACGAGGTCAAGTGACGGGCTCTACGGACTCTAGCGCCTTAACCTCGTAGCGCAATTAGATGCACATTTTCGTAGTGTGAGTGAGGTCAGGGATTCTACTTTATTAACAAAAACCTTTGATTTTGACTACTAGTTGCGCTGATAAGATAATAAAACCTACCCATTTACACAAACACAATTTTTCACCCCACGGCGAAAATCATAGCATCCTTGTACCCACCACGCCACGAAAGCCGTCAAACCGAAACTAATTTATCTATTGTTGATGCACAGTAATAAAGTGAGGCATCAGTAGGTGAGCTTCAGCATCGTGACATGATATGTCGATTAGTCGCGCGAGTGGGCAATTAATAACGATTTGATTAAAGCACGGACAATGCGCGCTAATGCAGCGTGTCGACGCGAGGTTGGTGGAGGCAGTAGGGAAGGTCCTGCGGAAGGATTTGCTCGGGTAGGCCTAGAAAACAGGTGAAGCAAGTAGAACACTGTAGCGGGTTCAGCCGACATTAATCAAGAAGCTTCCAAAAAAGCCAGTACATGGCTGTAACACTGTAGGTATCTGACACCACACCCAGATGAATCCTCAGAAAAATTCTACAACATGGACAAAAATTTTCTCAAATTCTAACCTTCAACTTATTTGTTTTTAAATTCTCTCGGTTTTTCTGTAGGTACTAATAAAAAAACCTATATTTACCCTACCTTACCTACCCATCAATAGTTTTGAGATGACAAAACTTTGTTTGTAAGAGCAATAGCTTGGCTACTCAGATAAGTGTTGATGTTGTCTATAATATCTATCGATATAATATATGATTCATCAAAACCCAAAGCCGCGCCATACATTTAAATCGTAAAAGAGTAGTTGTCAGCGATCCTGTCCTCCTGTTGTCCGCACACATTGTGACAATGACTCTGCGCGTGCATTATCACCGGGCTGACCTCGCGGGTGACAGAATGGATCAATTACGACGTAATTACGGTGCGGGTTCGAATCCATGAGCCGGCACTTTCCAACCATCCATCAGCGCTGACAGGTATACAATATTCAGGCTGGTGTTAGGCGCAGTCTTTGTGAGGAGGGAGAGACTTGGCGGTTTGTTCGCAAGGAACTTACTATTCACGGAAGACGGGAATATTTAATGGGGCGATGGTAACAACCATTACAGCAGATTCATTAAATTATGTCGGAAATTTATTTTTATAGATTGCAGGCCTCGTTGGAAGTGTCAATGTCCCCGAGTAGTAGGCGTGTCACTGCTTGATAATGATATCGAACAAAAATGATGCTAAAATTATAAGAAAAAATATAATCTACTTCTGTTAGGTAGGTTCATATTTCATAATTTGCCAAAACCAAGAACATTTCCGACGAATTTAGGGACATTTGTGCCAAAAAAGTTTTAGTAGTGTAGTACACACAAAAAACAAATCACGACAGACTGAAACCTTGAAGATCGTCTAGGATATAAGGGATACCCGCGCAAGATCCCACAAACCCGTTGACACTTGCCTTTTCTAGGAAATACCCCGGAAATACCCGAAGGATAGAACCGTAAATAACCGGAGCACGGCTCTAATCCGCGCCCCAATATTTGTCGACGTAACTGCGCATCACACAGATTACTCAGCAGTAGCATGACTCCGTCAATAGCCACAGTGTCGGGGAACAGCTGGACTACTGCTTACACTGTGCCATCTTGCCCTAGTCTGATTAGAGCCAGCTTTCAAAAACCGTGAAAAGCCTCCTCTAAATAATTGACACTGGTGACTAGATCCAGATATTTCAGGATTGGGATTAATGGAACACACTTTGGACCTATTATACCGAGCAGTAGATCAAATCCAAGTGTAAAGTGTAGTAAGGAAACCCATCATGGCTGGGTGCAACCATTAGACCGCTCAGGGTTTCGCTGGATTTACAAAGTGGAAGAAGATCTCCACTAATTAGACGCTACTGTCGTGAGACAACTCAGATCTGAGATTCCTAGAGAAGTCTCATGTCGGAAGCCGCTATATACGAGTATATGTCGAAACCCCATGAGCAAGTATTCATTTCTACCTAGTAACAAAACACAGCCACCAAAACAAACCAGTCACTTCCAGCAAGACTGTGCCCTTGTCAACAGCGTCACGATAATCCTAGGCTAATCCTAGAACGTTCACAATACCAGCAGTAGCGAGATCCCACCCTGGCCTTATCACCACCGCTTAAGGTCTACAATAGCTCAGCCGCCTGTTCGTTCCGGAACTGATGTCATAGCAGCATGTGTTTGATGGATGGACGGAATGGCCGTCTCCGTGGCTATCGTACATTATTGTTTCGCAATCAAGGAGGATTTATTAAATAACTAAGCCTGTACGCCAATAACATCAACAATGATAGTCCACTGCTGGACATATATTTCCCCTAAGGAGCATCATAGCGCCCTGTCTTCAGCTTGCCGCACCCAGCATCTGCCAGTTTTGTACAGATAGTCACATTTCTTCTCAAAGCTTACACTTCGTCATCCAATATCCTTCATAATGGTTCACTCCGTTATTGAGCAGTATCCATTTTAGGATGCCTATGGGACCCTATTACTCTAATATAAGCATCCGACACAGATTAGGTAATCTTGCTTTGGCTGCGCTGTCCGTCTGTAATTCAATCCATCCGCCGTCACGTCGTTCTGTGGGATATATTTCACAAACTCGTAATAATTAGATAGTCACAGTGTGTATTTCTTTATCGACTATAACAGTAAGAAGTCCCGCTCCTATACAAGTAACGTGATTATTTTGACGTACACAACCCTTCGTGTGCGAGTTTGACTCTCACTTAGCCGGTTTCATAAAAATTCGTAAGTAAGTTAACTAAACCCTATCCATTACAATCCCGACCCACGCATAAATAAATATTCAGGAATGAAGCACAAAATAATTTTGGAACATTAATTAAATTACCTACGTCAATTTTTATTCCATGTTCTTTTATCGTTATCGCCTCACAAATCAAATTATTAATTATATAATTGTTTGCTCTGCTTATTTATTTAGGCTCTTCCGTGTTTGATTGTTCTAAGAACAATATTTTATGTTAATCTCTGTTTTCTGTCATACTTAAGGAGTCTACACACCAAATTCGACAGGGACAGTGGTCTTGACTACCAGTGGTCAGTGGCAGACAGGACCACTAGACAAGACAACAAGACACTGTCGCCTGCCCACAACATTTATACGCCGAAATGACATAATGCACCAACCCACCTTTGGTGTGAAGTCTCCTTTATCTATGCCAAGAAGTGTATCGCACTTGTCTTGGACACTGTCTGTCGGAAACCTATTCCCGACCAACCGGATGAACGGATCGTGCTGTAAATGTGGGTGTGAAGATAGATTGTATCCTGCGGAATATACATAGGCTTAACGCGGGAAGAACCGAGGGCAGGACTTAGTCCTTCGATCCTTGCGTTACCAACTCCCCGCATCTTTAGAAAACCTTTTAAGATTAAAAAAAGATAACATTTTACATCGAAGGGGCTCTTAAAAGCGCTTATAAAAAGGAACAACATTATATTTATTTCGGGCTTATCTCTCCGTACATAAATAATGCGGTGTTTTGGCCCACTCGAGTATTATCAGATAGAAGAAGGTTCTATTGACTTACTGAACGAGGTTCCGCGGGCTCTTGTGTAATTCCATCAAAGTAAGACAAATATTACGCTCTATTTGGCGATTGTATTTGTCCTTAAGTAATGTTTTAGACTCTGGTTATATTTATGATATGAAAATATTATCTCTTTTAAAATCAAGATATGTGTTTGTGTTGATTGTGAAACAAAATAAAGGATACCTACCTAGGTGTCGCTAAAAATACAATAACATTTCTTGTACTTAAGAAATTGTACACGCAAACAACTAAAAAAAAACTCAGAATCAAATATTCAAAAGTACAAATAGGTAATTGTAGTTCGTTTACGTAGTTATCTTGAACTATAAACCTCACATTCTTTATAGATAGCTGTGTCTACCAACCACAGTTGCACCGAGGTATCCATATTTTATGAAAATGTACAACTCGCTCGCTGGCGTGTTTTTTCCTGGGAAATATGTATGGAAACTCTATTTTAATTGGTGCTTTTGATAAATTGTATCAATACCAAACGTGGGACAATCAAAACATGGCTTGATCTATCCATACAAACAAAAACTACGTTCAATCCCTCCCAATCGCCCTCAAGATTTCAACATACATTTTCTTACAAAGATGGCAGACAAGCTTGTGGTCTGCCTAGGGAAAGGTTCCGCAGCATATGGACCCCTACAACATCACCAACGACGTTACGTAGTCTAAAATATTGCGTAATGTTCACACAACATAACCCTAACAGCACTTCACCAGCAGCTCCAGGCGGCGCTATCAGCAGCCCCCGCTATCTCGGCGTAATGCGCGATTTAACGCTAACCACGCGGCGCGGCCGCCTTCCGGCAGAAATGGTAAAAACTTTGAACAACCCTTTTATAACCCCCTTGTAGTACAGTACATATTTCTACAAGGCTGTGATTATTTTTTATGTTTGGTCATTTAGATTTGGGCATTTTAATATTTATTTAAAACTATATGCAACGGATTTTAATGCGGTTTTTTTAATAGATAGAGTGATTCAAGAGGAAGTTTTATAAAACATTTGACACGTAGATCTACATAATTATGTACATTGTTTTATAACTTTAGTTAAGTTGCTGCCCGCGGCTTCGCACCCGTTTTTTCTATGGAAACTTTTAAATGTGATTTCTATCCTATAGGAACTGATTTATGAATAAAATGCAACGCGATCCGTTCATTACTTCTGGCGCAAAGAAGAAATAAACATACATACATCCATGTAAACACAAGGATTTATAGTTATTAGTGTGATTATGTACAAGGCTTCAATAAAAGAACTCGTGTTGAATGAAAGACCTGCTTCGAGTTCTGTTCAAACAAAGTTCTGTTCCTACGGTCAGCGAGTATTTAGCACCTGAAGCAGACGGACTCCGCTCCGGGCTCCGCGTGTTCCACCGCGAGCTTAAGCCGGAGCCTGTCACGGGGGGCGTACTCAGGACGGGGGCAAAGGATTTATTTAGGAGCTTTGAATAATTGAGTTACACTCAATTATTACTATACTACGCAAAGGAAAAACAGCAGATTTCTTGTGTATTTTTAACAAAGCAAAGACAAACAACAAGTTTACGAGTGGTCGCGCAGGTGCGGGCTGCGGCCTGGAGCAGTAAGCGTTCCTTTGTTCGCCTCGGTGCACCTGCTCTACAAATTTAAACGAAGGTGTGGCGCCGTCATATTCTATTTGAGTCACTTCCATGAAAGCTTATGCAAAGAAGTACCAATAAAATATTTAGCTTGTTAATTGTTATTGTCTAGCTGGGGAAAACCGCTCCAATCTATTGTTAACATAGAATGTATTTACGATGAAAATGTGAAATGGATCTTGTTTTCAATATGAATCCCAGTACAGAGTTGTTTATACCAAGTAAGCAGAGCTCTGCAGGTACCTAATACAATTAATACAGATAAATCCAAGCAAATGAGTCGCACGCCGCGCCCGTAAACATCGGTAACGAGTTACCACACGCTCTAAATTGCTAATTAACAGTTACGCGCATTTATCTCGTAAATAACTTGATGTATTTCTATATTGCCCCATTTTAAAAAAAAATAAATAAAAAAATAAAATAAAATTCATTTATTTCGGACAACGACAAATCATAATTAAAATTAAATTTAGGTCCATATCATGTTAGTAGCAAACATTACTTAATACTATGTTAGTTATTAACAATTAATGTAAATTATTACAAACAGTGCAATCAAATAATGATGAAAGTGATTATTTCATCATTACTTGGTTGCAGTGCTTGAGGAACGGGCTATCCCATTTATTGGATAATGCTTTTTATTAGTCGGGTAAGCTTGTACGAATCTATTATAGCTAGGTAGTACCCAGCTGCGGTTTGTAGCATTAAAGCATGTTGGGAGTAGTGTTAGAGTCGGTTTTACCTTATCTTTAGAATGAGTGTCCATTCATGTCCGAGTTCGAGTTCCATTTCCAAGCTCCCACTCGTCAGATCCCCGAAGCACCTGAATAATACATTCTCATCTAAACCATGTGTTTACGATACTCGCGGACCGCGTCAAACAAATTTAAATTTAAAACAGTACCAGTAAAGGTTCAATTTGAAAGTTAAGAGAACACAAACTAGTGGACGTTTGAAGTGGTAATTTTCCGGAGGACGCTTCAAAAGTAAATCGAGCTGAAAAACAGACAACGTACGACTCGCAGTAACGCAACTATGGGATATGCTTTGTTTGAGGATGTAAAGTTAGTATGTTTATCAATCATCTGTATTGGTTGTATGTTATTATAATTAATGAATTTATTCGTGTAATAATTATTGGTAATTGTGCCGTTCTAATGAATGAACAATAAATAACCTATAGGCATGGTTCACAAGCTCAGCTTAGCTTTTCGTACGTAGATATAAATAATAAATAAATAATGCTGGACAATTCACACAGCATTATCTAGCCCCATGGTAAGCAGAGCTTGTGTTATGGGTACTAGATAACTGATATACATAATACAATACATTACATAGATAGATACTTTTTTTATTATACATAGAAAACCACCAGAACACCCGGAACAAATATCTGCAGATCGTACACACAATTGTTCCGAGGCGGGAATCGAACCCGCAACCTCCTGCGCTGCAGGCGGACTTTCGCCCACCGCGCCACAGAGGTCGTCAGATAATACTGCTGTGAATTGTCCAGCATTATTTTGTATTTCTTTATCTACGTAAATCTGCCCGCGGCCTTAAATACGTTGCTTTGGATTAGCCTACCTGTTTTTTCAGGTTCTTATAGCGTTATCATTGGCTAAATAACTAAATAACACAACGGCAAGTGGCACAAAAGAGTTTCGCTTTAATAATATACAAAGGATCTAAAACGATCATTAAAAAAATGTTCTTTTATTTTGTGACGGTTATTCGTATGCTGATCATATCCTTAACTAATCAATGACTAAACAATGGTTTTATCTACATTTTAAAGATAATTCAGATCGATAGAAGAACGAACGATTACTGCATTTACACTACTAAATTGATAATATAAACAACTATTTGACAAGAGATTTGATAATTGCTTAGTCATCACAGTGAACAAACAGCCGGATGTAAGGTTTTTTTATTAGTTAGATAACGTGTTGGTTTATCGACGAATTTTGTTAATTTCATTTTAAACCACTTCTATTACTACCACTACTATTCAATGATCCCTCGCAAAATGTTGTCGAATATCTTTTAAGTTTAAATTATTTTATTGAATTTTTTTGAATATTTTTTGTATAGTTTAGCATGACATTTATTTGAATTAAAATTTACTTTTATCAATTAGCATGAATTATAATTTGAAATATTTTGTTGTTTGTGAGACTTATTTGGAACATTTGATGTATTCACCTGCCTGTAATATGGCGAGATATGAGGATCAATTTGTAATACCACCTCTCTAATGTACCATGTCTGATATAAATAAACTATTTAAATTTAAATACCTCACGGGCAGCGGGAAAACAAACTGTATTCTCTCCCTCCAATCTCTACGATATCTAATGACCTACTGGTTCCCGTGTACTTTGTCATCGTAATTTCAAATAGTTTGTTTGGTGCGATTCCTGACGAGGTGTCGATGCCTCGTGCGTCGTGCAGAGCTGTGCTCCTGCCTGACATTGTACCTCCCACTCCACTCAACTTACACTTTACCACAGAATAACTCTAAAGTTCATTTAACGCGGCATTCACGATCAACCAACAATCCGACTAATATAATAAAGTTGAAAGTCTGTGTGAATGTTTGTTACCACGTATCTTCGTAACTGCTTATCTTATTTAAATGAATTATTAAAAAATATTTTATTTTGGTATGTAAATAGTTTAGACTCTAGAATCGGCTACTCTGATTTTAAAATTACCTCTGAGTCTCTCTCTCCGGGTTAAAAAAGGTGGTAAAGTTTCTATGGAAAATTATTATTTCTTGGTTCGTGTCACTCAAAACACGGTATAAATATACTATAAAGCAAACAACGAATCACGTATTTTTTATTTTTACAAAACAACTCTTTACCAGTCGATATCCTTAATGTTTTCCGTTTGACAGAATATACATTTCTACGCGGGTGAAGCCGCGGGGCGCAGCTAGTCATGAACTAGGAGAAAATTCTTTTTGGCAATTCGCTATTTTGCAAACCAGACTTACCTACATTTTTTCTTGATGTAAGTTCTTATTTCCTATACGGATACGTTCAAGTTACAATCAATACGACATGAACAGTATCTATTTCCGGAATTAGACAGTAGGGGGTAAAAATAAAGAGGGAGGGTAATCAAAGCTGTTCCTTGCGATAGGTAATCACTGCCTTTTGATAAGTTTTAGTGATTTGTTGACGGAAATTAGATATTTACGCTGTTATCGAAGAAATCTGATATGACCGGCGTCGACGTCCAGGTACCCAGGCTGAAAATAGAAAACAGACTATTTTAGACGTGAGAAGGTGCCTTTGACGACCACTGTGGCTCGGTGGGCGAAGGTCTACCGGCGACTCAGGAGATTACGGAGAGGAGGGATCGATTCCCACCTCGTCAAAAATGTATGATCTGCAGATATTTGTTGAGAGTGTTCTGGTCGTTTTTCTATATATAATAAAAAATATCTATCTACGTAATGTATTGTATTATATATATGAGTTATCATATATATTGGTATTTATATATATTGACGTAGTACCTATTTATATATATATATTGACGACCAATGTGGCGCGGTGGGCGAAGGTCCGCCTGCGACGCAGGAGGTTGCGGGTTCGATTCCCGCCTCGAAAGAATTGTGTGTACGATCTGCAGATATTTGTTTCGGGTGTTCTGGTCGTTTTCTATGTATAATAAAAAATATCTATCTATGTAATATATTGTATTATGTATATCAGTTATCTAGTACCCATAACACAAGCTCTGCTTACCATGCGGCTAGATAATGCTGTGTGAATTGTCCAGCATTATTTATTTATTTATTTATATTTATCTATAACACAAGCTCTGCTTAGCTTGGAACTAAATGCTGCTGCGTGGATTTTCCGGCATTATTTATATTATTTAAAAACATATATATCTGTATACAGGTTGATGATATGAAAGCATCAATATAATGATCACACTTACACAAGAAGTAGGTCAGTACCTAAAACGAAATAAATTAATAATAAAACTAAAATAACTACATTTCCCATATCAGAAGGATACAATGAAATACGTGGTTGTTTTGTGCACGCGAAGCAGAGCTAGGTACTAGTTACTGCATTGAAATATGTAGCTCGGAGTATTGTGAACCAGAAATGTAAGATAAGGACCGACACAAGTTTCATACGATGAGAATAAACCCCTGTTTTAGCTTTGTACAATGTTACGTCGACTCTTAATACAATACAATATACATATACAACTGCTGGCTGCGTGGTGAGTGGATGGAAAGCCGAGAAAATAAATTCAAAGTGTTGTCAATATTTAACGGGTTTGTTAACATATTAAAGATTATTTATCGGATATTTATCACGTACCTTTTTGTTTTTTTTTTTAGTTTTATCTTTAAATCAAAAGGTAAGCGATGAATACCCGATAAATAATTTTGATATAATATTTCATGGGGTTAACGAGTATTGTCAATACATTATAAGACCGACATAGGAACTATTTGCAAGACCAAATTCCTTGTTTCAACAATAAACTCTCCTACTGAATACAAGCAAACCCGTAGCGACCATGCAGTGCAGGTGTGAGTGTGTGCGTGCTACGGCAAAGCAGTCGCCTAGGGTCTACGAAAGTCGTAGAGGATCTACGACAGAAGTAGACTATCTACGAAAGTCGTAGACGGTCTACAAAAGTCGTAGACGGTCTACAAAAGTCGTAGACGGTCTACGAAAGTCGTAGACGGTCTACGAAAGTCGTAGACGGTCTACGAAAGTCGTAGACGGTCTACAAAAGTCGTAGACTGTCTACAAAAGTCGTAGACGGTCTACGAAAGTCGTAGATGTTCTACGAGCGCTACGAAAGAGTTTTAAAGCGGAGGCTGCCAACATTCATTGAGGCGTTTATCGTTTACGAAGTTACCTACGGATAATAACGTTTTTATTATGCAGCGTTAACTTTCATTGTAGTTAGTTTACAGGCCGTAAAGCTGGATATTTGTGTTTTCACCGTTCAGGTTTCTAAAAGTTGATTCTTAAAAGTGATAGTTTTTTAGACACCGGGGGCATTAGGGTTACATTAGGGTTGGAATAAAGTACGTAAAAATTACGTAGTTTATTGTAACCCTAATGTAAGCAGAGCTTGTATTCTAGGCACCAGATAGTGGCACCAGTGTAATGGTATACTTTACCAATAAAATGTACTATGATAAGAGCGGAGATTCAGACACTGGAACACCCAGACCAGATACAATGTTTGCATCATTGAGATAACAATGATACAGATGTGCTGTGGTTACATTTGTCGAGCTGGTTTGTAGCTTCAATAATTACACATTAAATACTACCAAACATATTGCTTCAACTGGCGTTCAATTAGATTTTGTTTCCCACAATTTAATTTACAAAAACCATAGTTTTATTGTTCAATAATAAAATATTTTCAAAGATATAAAATAAAATTTCGTGCAGAATTTCACAAACAGCATTCGAAAGCTTTCCAACAAATTAAAATAAAAGCACATATCAGTGCACTCAAACTCGCGTTAACGTTATATAATACAACGTTAATGTAACGTGAATTCACGTTCACCCCGTGAATGGCTCTCGAGTGTGGCGCTAAGCAGAGTGTGCTTACTGCGTTTACGTTCTACGTATAAAACGGAATTTTCCGTTCTTGCAGTTTTCGACTGAAAATGTTGCCATTTGAATACGTTATGCAACTGCTGGCGATTATGGCAACACTTGCTATTTAACTTGTTGTTTAAAAGATTTGTATTATCGAATAAGCGCATTATGGCGGCGACTGGAAAAGACGTTCATTATTGTTTTTAACTACGAGTAGCTACTTCTAGTAGATTAGTCAAAATTATTCTACTAGCACCGCACTAGAGATTGCGGGTTCGATTACCGCCTCGGGACAAATGTTTGTATGATGTGCAGATATTTGTTCCGGGTGATGTCATCAATATTTCTATGTATAATAAAAAAAATATCTGTTTATGTAATGTTATTATTTATATAAGTAATCTATTACCCATAAAACAAGCACTGTTTAGCTTATTAGGCTAGAGGATGCTGTGTGAATTATCCAATATTATTTATTTATTTATACCTAAATACAATCTTAACTGACATGCAATTATTACCTTGACATTATAACTTTGTACCTGAAAATGTTATAGCCAGTTTATTTATTTAGACTGCAGGTAGATGCTGGATGCGGCAAGCCGAAGACAGGGCGCTATGGCGCTCATTGGAGGAGGCCTATGTCCAGCAGTGGACTGCTGTAGGCTGATGATGATGAGTTTATTTTCGTCATTTCCCACTATGATGCATTCCGAGAGCCCATGGCTCTAGTCCATCCACATTGACCAGTGTCTCCTCTGAATAAAACAAACGACAGTAGAATGAGGTGTAAACTCTGCTTTATATCTTGTGACCTCTTTCTTCGCCATATTGTCTGTCCTTTTTCCTCTATTTTCATAGCATTTTTACGACATTTTCTTGTTTTTATGGCAACTAAAATCACATTTGTATATTTTGCGAGAAACGCTGACTGAACTGAACTGAACCTACAAAACCATATTGCCAATACATCTTTGCTGGTACAGTCAGCGCAAACAACATTGGCTTCTGTGAATATCTCGCAATCAGAGCAGAGCAAAATCAGAATTTCATCTTCGCTTACTGCAATTAACTACTTACCTCTAGTTGATTTAAATTCTAAACTGTATAGATCAAAATATAGAATTTTATATAACTAACGTCTAGTACTAGATCGTAGGTTTTCATGTTTTTTCACTGTTTATCGAGGTACTAGATAATTTAATGTCCTATCAAATAGAAGCAAAAAAGTACTATAATTTCATAGTTTCCAATCATAAAATATCGCACTTGGTGCAGGGGTTCTGACGTCAACTAGAAAGCCTACTCAACTTGACTAGTCTTATAGAAATAGCAGTAATTGATTGTTATTTTGATTGTGATCGGTGTTTCCGCCGCGCCCCGTGCCTTCCGGCGAGCGTACAGTCGGCGGCAAACATCCGCCGCGTATTGAATAAACATTAGGTCCTCCAGTTATCCGCGTTACGCTAAATTATGGTTTGAACAGAGCGTGTTCGCACAGACGAGGGATAAACAGCTGGTTCACTCTCATCTCAGTCTCGCAGCTGAAGGATGTGCACTGCTCGATCTAGGCCTTCTCCAGAGACTTCCATGTACGTCGGCGGCAGTCCCGTGGCCGCCACCACCAAATCCGCGGTCCACCTTGCGGTCTGCGTTCTCACCCATGGATAAGACAAAATATCTGCTAACTCATTCAATGCCTTAGTTAACTCACAAAGTTCCCAGGCTGCCACATTATGCTGATCCTTCATATGTGTTCAATAAGTTGTATTATCTATGACTGGCATTCATTTTATTATGGCACTATTGGAATATCAAAAGTAATTAAATCCGCAGCCACTGGTACTACTGCCGCGGCCACACCGATGGAGGCCGCACCAGCAGTTTTTTGCTAATCAATGATCAAAATCCCTTTAAGTACATTTGATGAATTAAATGGAAGAATATAAACTCGTGAGAACACAACACGCCATTATTTCTTTGTGTTCCAGTACCGCCTAAAGTACCACAAAAGTATGCAGGTAGGAAGTTGTAGGTTCGTAACTAATACATCTGACAGAGAACCAAAGTTATCAACGGCTCTAAGAATTAGCAAGCAACAGTGGCAGTGGGCCGGCTATATCTCGCGAAGAACCGATAACCGGGGTAAACGTATTCTTGAGTGGAGATCACGACTCGGTAAACGTAATGTAGGACGCCCTCCGACCAGCTGGGATGACGATCTGCGAAAGACTGCAGGCAGATGCTGGATGGGTCAAGCTGAAGACAGGTCGCTGTGGCGCTCATTGAGGGAGGCCTATGTCCAGCAGTGGACTCACATAGGCTGATGATGAAGAAGTTGTAGGTATAATTAGCGCCATTATCTAAATGCCCCAGCTGCTGCGAGCGGGCTACATCGATGGGCTCGGGGAGGACGCGAATAAAAGGCAATAAGTTATTGCAAATGGCGCCCTCGGGTAGGGACGGGCACATTGATATTACAACTGTTTTTTTTAACGCTCAATAATCCTTCCAAAATAATTAGGAAATTTGAGCTGGTGAGTCTTGGAGGCCCTAAAAGTTATCATAAACTGTACAAGCCCTATCTATAGCTATATTTAAATTCGCGACCTTCTACGTCACAGGCGGTCCTTCGCCCACCGCGCCACAGAGCTCTTCAAGAAAAGGCAGTCCATTACATATTTCGACACTATAATTTATAGAGTTTTGATTAGTACTTTATCAAAGAACAAAATTAAAAATCTTGTCAATGTTAATTCGTTAAGAACAGATTTGATAATTGATTGATTACGTACACACGAACAGCCAGCTGTTACTGGGGCTCTCCTATGTGCAGAGAGGGCGTTCGCGGCGGAATCCCTAAAATTATATTGAGTAATTACTTTGAAGAACATTGAATAATAAATTAATGAGTAAAGATCATCAACGGCAAAGATAACACAACACACTTTTTGTAATTGATTGCTTTAGGACTTCATCATCAAGCAAGTTTATTTCTCCTAGAAAGTGATTTATAAAAAAGCTTTCCTTTCCAAAAACAAACAAACGATCTAATCCTTTCCCCTCACTAGAGCTATTTCCGAACAATCCCCGCCACAAACGATTGACACCTCACCCTTTAGCATTCCTCCCGAATGTGGAACGAACTCGTCCGCTAATGGGCGGTCGAGGGGTCTAGGCAGGCTGGTCTACCCTCAGCGTTCCGGAATATTTAAACTTTGTGCTTTATTTTAAACGTTTGAGGAAAAGATTTAGACTTTTTTGTCACAAATGCTGAAGCCATAGTCACCACCTGGTTGGTCACGGTTGTAGATTTAAAATGAAACAAATCACACTAATATGTCTACGTGTAAATTAAGATGATGTTTGTTAGTTCTTCACGTCAACACTACTATATCTATATCGGGCTGAACTAAGCCTGGAATCAAACATAGTTTTTATCCCATAAAAAAGTTCCCAAGGGATATAAATGATCTTCTAAACAAGGCGTGGCCGCAGGCAGAAGCTAGTTTACAATAAAAGGTTAGCTAAAAGCATTTCACAGAAAAAGACAAAACAACTCATTGGTTCAGGGAAGAGGATCTACTCGATGTAGATCTTTTTGATTCGATAAATAAAATGTAAAGTTGTGCAAGATTTGGTTATGTACATTTAAGTAGTGTATGTACCTCTATATGTCACCGCCGGATCGTGTAATCAGCCCATTGGTAGAAATGATAGGCCAAAACCAATACTGTTTTTTGGGAATAAATGTAATTGATTTCTCTTGACGAGATAGTGTCGTTTAGCCATATTATTAAACTGAATTGCGTCGTTTTGCAATCGGCCTAACCATTCAAATGGGCTGTTTCTGCTATCTGGCAGCGCAAAAGTTATCATTGACTGGTAATCTTCGATATGATAGCTGATCTGAATAAACAAGACAAGTCTGGGAATAAGATAAATACCTAATAATGGCAAAGGGAGAATCGGGTGAAACGACCCCTAGGCATCCGTTCCACCAAATTGTTAAAGTGCACTTAATCCATACAGTATTCATAAACGTCATCCTTAACAATGTAATAATAAAGTATCAAACAGCTGACACATCTCATGGAAAGCTCGAAAAGTGTAAATTAGTTAGTATCGTGAAAGCGCGCGGTAATTGAATCTAGCGCCGATGGCGGCGCCAATTTCGATACTTTTATTTTCTCGCTGCTCTCACTCACAGCACAGCTGCAGTACACGCAGCACCCACAACTCATTACTACACTACAATAGTTTATTTGGAACGAAGAACAGGAAACAGAAGAAACTCATGCTAAGGCTTCTGAGGACGTTATTCAGAGTAGGAAGGTCATACTTAATTGTTATCTGCACGTCGTTAGAATGAAGTATTATTTTTATTTTAGTTTTTTTTACATTTTACGTGTTGTGATTAAAATCTAGCAAGGTGCTTAAAATATAAATCTTTTATTGCCTAAAATTATATATAATTTTTTTTTCGATCAAACTAATCGATTTTTTGTGAATATTACTAAAATTAATGTATTTAGTTCAACGTCCAACTAAATAAATTTTATTTTTTTAGTTCGTAAATATACTAAATAAATGGACTAAATACATTTTATTTATTTAGTTGGTGACAAAAAACTTTTTAACAAAAAAAAATGCAATCTTTTTAAAATGTAGAAACAAAATAAGAAGAAATACGATACTAAAATAGAAATTGTAATAGGTATTATTTTATATAAAGTTTATCCATTGCTGGATTAAGGTTTCCTCCAACTCTTGTCAGGTATCAGCTAGATTTTGTAGCACTTTTTCATTTTACGTTCCTTTCCCAGATACTGATAATATGTACATGCCTCCAGCGGCTCCGCGTCTCCTCAAAACTGACGTAATAACAAGAGTTGGAACCTGCCGGGGGCAAGCTGACGATGTACGCCACTGTACTTTAAAAAATCTTTTATCTGCTTCAAGTTCTCAATTCACCAACCGCGAACAAACTTAGCTGTTTGAAGTAAACTCGTCGCGGACAGCAGCGCGATGAAATAAAGCTTTGTTTCTCCACTAGAACATTTTAGAAACGTAAAAGTTTGATTTATCTGAGTTGTAAACAAAAATGTTTTTTCGCAAGGACAAGTTGTTCGGCCTCCGCGACTTTCCAGAGTCTTTGAATGCTGAAAAACTCATTACGAGGTCGGCGCTGCGTTCTTTTACGTAAAACGTAAAAAACGTAACTAAACTGTAATCATTATCGCTGGCTCGTGAAGTTAAACAGAAAAACATGTGTGTACATGTTAATTCATTATTATTCTTCAGATACATTTTCTTTACATCTTGAAACTGTTTCTTTGAATTTATACAAAAAATCCTGATATCACCCAGCATATTTTAGATTACTATTTTATTATTTGATACCCATAAAAAGCTCGTCACCACTTTAACCTTCCACACCCTTATTGCCTTACACAATAATTCCCCCTGACATCACACTACTATTATACGAGTAAATGCGAAAGTTTATATGTTTGGATGTTTGATACCTGAACCGAACGTGCAGAAATGTTGTATACAGGTCATTCTGGGCAAAACTTCAGAAAACATTTTTTTTTAAACACAGGCTACTATCGCAAAAAAAAGTTTATATGAGATAGGAATAAACTTTAAACGTTTTCATATAAGCAATGCGGGCGAAGCCGCGGGCACAAACTAGTCGATCCATATTGATCCGATCCCCCTCTGACAAGATGCAAATGAACAGTAGTAGTTGGCTTATTCAGATCATGTCAGATCAAGGAGATTAGGAACACACAGACCTACTTATAGCACAATACTGTGCCGTGTGATGTAGAAGGGAAGCTTTTATTCGGACACGATATTGTGCTGTGGCGGTCGTGGCGTAAGAATCGACCCCTTCAGCTCAGCGCGTGGATATTCTAGGAGCCGACTGAGGGCACCAGAGGATGGACATTCTGAGTATTTATAGCACCCCTTCTGCGATTAATAAACCGACAAGCGTGGTGATGAACGAAGACGATTTAAAAAATTTATTTAAATAAAATATAAAATATACCTTTAGACCTCACATGTCTCGAGTTTTCGAGTTTGAAACTTTGTCTTGAAACTTGTACACACAAAAGACTTAAAACTACGCTAATGTACTACATATTGCTATGTTACAAATATGTGAGTGAGGTATTATGCTGCGCAACAGTCAGAAGGGAAACACAGTAACTTGTGCCACAGTATTATGCTTCAACACAGAAGGCAAGCTCGAATAATCCGATAGATTTCGATGTTCTATTGAATCCGATTAGCAATAGGCTACTGCCTAAATTATGTCGTCAGTCATCGAAAATCAGTGCGTAATAAATAATAATACACAAAATACAAAAAACTAATTGTCAAAACCTAATTTTCGTGATCAGACTACAGACACGGATAATTTATATATTCATGTCTCAACCCAAGCAAAAGAAAATAATATCAATAGTAAAATAAAAAAAAATTGTAACTTATGAAGTCATCGAAGTTAGTAAGAAGGCCTCAAGAACCGGACCCTAAACTAACACGCATCAAGATAATAAAACTAAACCATACTAAACTTACCAGAAGATTCCTAACAAAAGAATGTGGAAATATATGTATAACATATTCCCGTCTGTATTCGCCACTCACATAAAAACTACAGTTAATCAATCCGGGGTAAGGCTGCGTTGTCAGTGGACCCACGAGCGGGAGCGGTTTTTGATAGTAAAGTTATTTCCTTTGCTATCAAAAACACAAATATCCCACCCCGCTGCCATACAACAAACATAATTAAATATGGGTAAAACTCTACAGTGATAGTATAACAGATTTGAGTCTGAGGCGTTCGGATGCTGTGCGACCTATCTATGCGACCACTTTTAGTCTTCAGGAATTATTTCGTGCGGTATGACCACATTCCAGGTATTTGTGAGAAGGTTGGTATCTCTTGCGACAATTTTCTCCATAAGGCATCTTTTATAGGGTTCCTACAAACGTAAAATGGGACCCTATTACTAAGACTCAGCTTTCCGACAACAGACATGATTTTTTACCGTTTTTATAGATACTGGTATGGAACCCTTCGTTCAGTTGGTTCAAATCTTCCTTGTCATAAACCAATAATTTATGTTTACTTTAAAATATCAACAAATCGCTTCCGCTCCCGCTCCATCTATAAGACGCAAACGCAGCCTTAGTGTGGACTGTGGCCATCTCTTTACATTCGTGCAACAGCCGGCCGACTATTAATTAGTTGGTATGCTTCTTTGACGACACTTGTTGTTTTATATCTCATCTTCCGTTGGATATGCGACCAGAATAGTGAGTTAAACACTATTATCAGGAACTTCGTCTTCTTCTGACGACGATAAAGCTAACTGGCTGAAACATAGACGGAATAACGATTTAATGGTTTCATTTATTAAGGTAAGTTTAAAATTATATATCAGACCCATACAAAAATGAGTAATAAGGAGTTATGCGCCCAATAAAATATAGCCCCAACAGTGGGACGCATGTCACGTCTCACTGTTGGGAGCTTATTAGGGCTTGTTCAGTTTATATTCAAAATAAAAAAAAATAATCCGGAAATCGAAACTATAATAGAAAAATGTCTGACTACGTTTACATGAAAGTTTAAAGGGTATAATTGCAGTAGAAAGCCCGGCGATCAGTCGCTTAGCTGCGCTATGAGCTAGGGTACTATACAAAGCTCCGATTACAAATTCCAAAGCTGTACCTAATTCAACTTGAGCTATTGAACTGCTCGCGATGTGGAGCGAAGTACTGCTAGTACTACTGCTAGCCCCTATCAGGGATAAGGTATCGCAGCTTTTGAGTACTTATATATATTATGTTTAAGATAAAGGCACTAGAAATTTACCTTTTTTCTTCATTCCGTAGTTTCTTAACAGACCTATACAAAATTACATAATAGGTACCTAAATAAAGAAACTAATAATGAAATAATGTCAGTTGAGAGACAGAGATTTAGAAGAAATTTTAGTTAAAATAATTATCTCCAGTAGCAAGGTAATGCGTGCTGCGGGCGCCGCTCATTGTTCGCTGATAAACTTGCAGCATTGTGTAGTTCACAATAGAACCTACTTGTAATGAACTCAAATCATTGATAGACCACCGTGGCGCGGCGCTCTGATCGAACAGCGGACACACGAGAAATATTGACGGTTCGATTGTCGAAACTCTGGCTCAAGGAAAGTACACATAGGCATGTATGAGCCGTTGGGAATAGGCGCATCTTACGTGACACGTCAGGAATAACTCAGCACTAAGCGATTAGAATTACATAAAAATAACATTTTTGTTTCCTAGAGTTGGCTGAAAATTGGTGGGGAGGTAGCTTATAACCAGGAGACGGACATGGGATACATTTTATCATTTAAACCATTTGACACATAGATTTCCACGGGGGCGAAGCCGCGGGGCGCAGCCAGTACCCGATAAATATTATCTCTGTTAGCTTCGACGTCTATTTGTGGTGCATACAGAACAGGTTATTGGTAAATCTAAATGCAGTCCAAAAACTAAGGATTGATTCGAAGACCTTTCATTAGCCGACGTCTTATTAAATTTGATATTTTTAAACTTAACGGCACCAATATAATTAATTTTAATATAATTAGACTCAGATTTGTTCTGCGTATATTTTGTCGGTCGTCATGCCTACTACATGTTCCAAGTAATTGTTATTTACAGGATACCTTTTTTCGAAGAACCAGATGAAACAATCATAGAATGAGCGGTGCTCGTCATTCCACCAAGAACCCTATTGAGGTCAGATCAGACCTAGGTATTATTCTTCGTGTGTTTTCATTCATGAACTAGGTTACTCGTGAGGGGAGATGAGTAGAGAGCTAGCTGGTTGTTTGGTTAGCCACCGCGTCTCGTGTGGTCTCAGTGTACAATGTAGCTTTGCCAGTTTGTTTGCTTGTATGATTTAACTGCTTGGATACCTCATTCATACAGAACAAACAACAATGTCACTGATGCTGCGCAGGGCTTGCAGGACCTTATACCAATCCATGACTTCGCATTTCTTTTATTATTATACTAGCTGCGGAAATTTCTGCACAATTTTCTAAAAAAAACAGATGAATAAAATCGGTAAAGCCGTTCTCAAGCTATAGCATGGCCAGGAGAAATAGGGGTATATATAATGTAGGTAGATTAGCTAGTTGTTATAGGAACAAAACCCGTATATTGAAAGCTTATTCAGTCGTAGATCAATGCTTGAGTAACGTTTATGCCAATTGGAAGCGTTACTCACGCATACATTGATGACTGAGCATGCTTTTATAACACGGGCCTTAGTTATATTTGGCTAGTTCCTGGCCAGACCTGCACTCGCACTTTTCTGAGGCAAAAATATGTCCTTCTCCGGAATATTATCTATCTCCCAAATTTTATTGTGATTAGTTTAGCCGTTTCCTCGTGGAAAGGTACCTATAGTCAAGCAGAATTACTTCCGAAATAATAATTATTTAGTCTCCGCTCCCACACGTCATTCCACACGGGAATAATAATGCTGTAGTCGTAGTATGTATAATAATGCTACTAGGTTCAAGCTAACACTCCTCATTGGTTATACCTATGGGTAGACCTTGCAAGACGGTGTATTTCTCCGAAACCTAATATCAAAGCAATAACCCAATAGACGCAATTCATTTACATTTATTTGGTTAAGACGGAACAATAATATTTTCTCAAACAAGAGCAATAGGACGACATTTACGATAATTAATATTAATCAGCCCTATATTATGGTTCCTTTGTAGATTTAATAAACGCTTTACGAAATGGAACGGTTTAATCAACTCTCTCCTGTATAACGACAACTTCGGAGTTATTCGGGAGTATGATCTAGGATCCTTATTTTTATCTAAATAAACTCATAAAAAATATTTTAAAAAAGTACTTGTGACATTCGTGTATTTCCCTAAATTAAAATAAAAACAGCTCTTTTAACCTCTGATAAGGTACATACTGGGTTTTATAAATACTTTCTCATCAACAAGTCTAATATCAATACAACGATAGTGCGGTTACTGGTTACGTTAGAATTAGACCTAAATAATATTGGTACTAAATGAAACGAGGTCGCGATAAAACCAAGGAAGATCAAACGTTTGCGCGCCGGCGCGGCGGCGGCGACGGCGGCCGTTGGGCGTGGGCGAGACAGAGAAGGCATGCATCACCTATCACTATGAACGCCAATTTCCCTTGACTTGATCCCTAGTGATCCCTTCACTCATATATTATCTTATCATTATTTTTCCTTTTATCAAAAACTACACGCACTCTTCTATCTAATGATAAATGCGTGAATTTTTAAATTTTCCTTCCTGGTCGATTTAGACTAGACTGTAGACAACCAAACGGACGTGTTCTGATCTTATCTAGTGATTTAAAATATTTTGCTTTTTCTTAAAAAAAATATACCGATCGCTATAACAGCAAAAAACAAAAAGAGTTAATCTAAATAAAAAATATAAACGGATAAAAACACCATAAATAAAACTAGGTAAGTACCTTCCGTCTCTTCAGCGGTAGTACCGTACCGACATCGTCATCTTTCATGACAGGTTTTTTATATGGAATATATCCGAAGTTGTATGTTATGTATCCACAAGACAGAGGCGCCCGCGCCGCGCCGCGCCCCGCGTCGCGCCGTTCGCGTGCCTGCCGTAGTAAAATTACGTCACGCCTCTTGATACTATCTTATCTCTTTAATTACAAGTAGGCTACTAGGATCTTTGTAAGGTATTTACTTTATATTTTTATAAATTAACGCCTGATTTTTTTAAATAAATTTTACATATCGGTTTATAAAAAAAAATTCTCAAAAAGACAATGTCACTTAGGTACTTAACAAATAAGCTATTTTAAAATAAGTGTAAATTAAGCACTTATGTCGCCTTCGTAAATAATAGTAGTACCTACCCATCCAATGCACCTAATAATAATTTTCTGATACTTATTTTGATAGTTTTGTTTTGAATGCATTGAATGGGTTTACCTTTTTTATACTGGAGGGTATTTTATTGCAATACTGTTACACCTTGGTACGTAAACATCTTCTTGATATATTTGGTGTGTTATAGGTGGTTCCATATACATAAGATGTCCCACGCAGTAGTCCGCGGCGCGCCGACGCCGGCGCAGCTCGCCTTCGATGACTTGTTGGACAGGGTGGTGGCGTCGCGGGGCGGCGCGCGGGGTGTGGGGGCGCGCACGCGTCTCTCGCTGCCTCAGGTGCTATTCCACTGCCTGAGGGAGTACCCTCAAGATTTATTTATGGTAAGAGTACTTCTGCTTTAAGAGAAGTTCTTTTTTAAATATTTATTTATTATTATACCTCTCATTTACCATGATCTCAGGCCATAAAGTGACCCGGTCCTTTGGAAGGCTTGCGTGGGGCCGAAGCCAACAGCACAGAGGCCCTTTGAGAAGTTAATCTAAAGGCAATGGCTACACATAGCGGGTATCATCCTCGGGTGCATAATATGATACATCCAAAGATGGTATCCACCAGGTGTAGAGACTATTGCAAAGAAAAATGAAAGAAATAAAACCAGGTTATTGTGATGGATGGATGGACTGAGTAATCGGGCTATAGGGGAGATTGCGGACGTCTGCCATAAACAAGTCAATCATAATGTTAAGAAGAGTGGCAGACGGTGGCTTGCCGAATGCTGGATGGGTTCCTTAAAAAGCCGGAGTAAATTACCGGAGAGGAACAACATCGGCGCAAACGACTGAGGGGTGTCGAGAGGTGCGGCCCCGATTTCACCATCACGAAGACTGCTCGTGAGCGGGTTTCCTCGCTATTACGCCATTAGACACTTCCACCCCCGAGTCTACATCCTAAGATGCATCTCTCGCGACTCCACTCAGACCGGCCAATGAAGGCAAGCAAGAGGTGGGGGTCTGGTTCTCTTGGGATGCCACTCCGCAAGCGGAGACGAGAACCAGGAACTTCCCCGGGAGCACTCGGTACCCGTGGTGTCGCTACTCACCAACAGCTCGCCACAAGCTGCCCTGCGGGTTATTATACCTATTATTATTGAGTTTTGTCACTCCCTTAAGAGATCAACTGTTTGTAATTAGTATAAACATCGCAAAACACAAACTCAACAAAAAATGATATAACAATAACATTTGCCTCATGACAATGTATGGCGATTAGGCATTTGGATAACACTGTGTGTGGCTTACAAACATACCTACAGCCTACATTAGTCTCCGTCATCGCAATCAATGAGCAGGATTCTATATAACTGACATTTCGGCTTCCTCGGAGTACGGGGAACACTAAATGCTATTACGTGAATGTACGTAACGCTCTAATGCTACGCTAACATCATACAAACAAGCCGTTGTGCCTCGGTACGGACACATTCCGCGAAACATTATGTACACTTCTATTATGTTACACTCTGGGAAATTTGCAAAATCACAGATTCTTATGAGAAACTTGAATTTATTCAACAAAATGTGTCCAGAGCATAGCATCATAATTGTTTCAATATTTTTCCTAGTCCTAACATTTTCATCAAACCACGGGCACCGGGAGGTTGACTTTGGATATACGAGTATTTGTACCATTGTTTTTGTTAAATAATTACTTCTTTATTTGTATTGTTTACTGACAAATACTCGAAGTTCTAAGAATATAGTAGGCTTACGGAAGACCTCGAATACTCGAGGATAAGATAATAAAGTAATTGTAATCCAGAGTTTCAACATACAACAATGCATTGATATATCCGCATTTATATGAAATCTAGCGGAGACATCTAACTGTGGGTCGACAAAAGCCGATCCATATCAAGAATCGTTCTTCGACCCATCTGTCTGTATGCAGTTGGCAGTGAGAACTATTGCTATATTTCTCATGTACGTCACTCACAGCATAAATTGTGTAAATTAGCGATACCTACAACTCGCTTCTTTGCCCGTGTCAACCCACTTATTGATGTTTTAATATACCTAGATAGTCCTAATTATCCAAAACATTAATTTCGCATTATTCTTCATTGAACTTGACCTGAATCAAAACTTAGCTGCTAAATATTTATTATTAAGTTAATTCATCAAGTAAACAAAGGTTGAGGACACAGCTCCTTTCCATCACATACATACATCCGACTCTGGTTTTTACAAATAACTATAGTCGTTGCGTTAAATAATAGTGGAGACATAGGGTCACCCTGTCCAATACAGTTCTTGTAATTCTGGTTAAACGACCTTCATGTAGTTCAATAAACTATCTTATCTTTTTATCTACGACATTAGAATAAAAGTAATCCCCTACACTTACCCAGTCACGCAATGCTCACGTTGCTGGCGATTTAGTCGCACAATTAGAATGTATCCATCTGTGAAGAATGCACAAAACCCATTCTCTGCGAAACGACACATTTTAAATGCAACAAATACCATGAAACAGAAAGTAGTAAATAATGCGAAAAGCGGCATCACCAGATTATGGCTATACCTCCATTGCTTGCTAGGCGAAACACGTGTAGCGGACGAGTGATAACTGAGTAGGTAATTATACGTGCTAATAAGGTTAGATGACGAGACGTACAGGCCCAAACATATTCAATTATGTAGGAGGAACAAGGCCATGATTTTATTCCACCGTGTTCCAGATAAACGCCGACACCGATGAGAAGACGACCAATCAGCAGTTTCTCTCGCAAGCTGTCTCACTCGCACACAAGTTCCTCGCCCGTGGAGTGCAAGGGAAGGTCGTGATGATGGTACACGACACGCACCGGAACATGCTCGCTGTGTACTTTGCTGTAATGTTCGCTGGGGCTGTGCCTTATGTGATGTTCAATGAAAATACTGCTTGTGAGTAAAGGGATCTTTGGGACCCTTATTTATGTTTACTGGCATGGCGCAGGACCCGGAGTGGATCTCAACATTCAACACCAATGATCGCCTGTCATGTCTTGTATGGTATGGTCTACTCCATCGCTCCAGCGTTACTCAGAATTGACCTTCGACCACTTATTACACTTTTGTAGCTGCTCGAGGTTCGAACATTACGACTACATGCCATACCTATTTTTCTCGAACTATCCTTTTCATTCATTATTCTTATCTCACTTTATATTATCAGCTATTGTATTCTAGTGGAGACGGCTTCGCTCCTGGAGCTCCTGCAGCCCGTGCTGGTGACGTGTGACGCGCGGTACCGCAGCCTCGTGACGTCAGCACTGGACCAGCTGCCGGCCCTGAACCCTGAGGTCCTGCTAGATCTGGAGGGGTCGGCGGAGGAGGCAGATGTCAACAGTTTTCAGTAAGAGTTAGGACTGATTACCCGTCACTTTGAGAATCCGTCGGATCATGTGAAATATTATTTTCAGCTAGTTTATAAAGCAAATCACAGAAGAAGAAGTCTTATTTCGGAAGCCCGAAATAAGACTTCTTGGCTTCTTAACTTTGTGGCATTGAGTCACAGGAGTAGATAGGCACGTAAACTAAATCCTTCTGCAAATAACTACACCATTCAAGATAAAACTAATGGTTTCTCGATAAGATAACAAACATAATCAGCATTCCGCACCGAGAGAAGTCCCGAAGAATTCATGTTAAGTCCACCTTTAAAAATGTTTGCAGACTCCCGGAAGTGGACCCAGATGATACGGCGCTAATGCTGGGCACTAGTGGAATCACCGGCCTGCCCAAATCAGTTGAACTCACGCACAGGGGGCTCGTCGCACGCCTGCCTTGGTCTTTGTTAGTTGACATTTTACAACTTCCACATACCGTGTTTACAAGTATGCCGAGTTTACATGTCAGAGAAGGGACAAGTGAAGTGAGACACGATACTTCCACGTCAGCCCGATTGATGACTCATGCAGGCACATGACATAAATGATATCAAACACAGTTACAATATGTCCTATTCGACGACCTCTGCAGCGCGGTTGGCGAAGGTCCGCGGAGGTTGCGGGTTTGATTCCCGCCTCGGAAAAATTGTGTGTACTATCTGCAGATTGTTGTTCCGGGTGTTCTGGTCATTACCTATGCGTAATAAACATATCTATCTATGTAATCTATTGTATTAAGTATATCAGTCATCTAGTACCCAAACACAAGCTCTGCTTAGCTTGGGGCTATATGATGCTGTGTGGATTGTACAGCATTATTATATTTATTATTTATTCTGCCAATAATCCAGCACTGTCATGGCCCACGAGGCACATGACGGCGGCGGCGAGGACTGACGAGACTAGGAGTGAACGAGTTTGGTAACCGACTTCAAAAGAGAAGGAGGTTCTCAATTCGACTGTTTTTTTTAATATTTGTTACCTCAGATTTTTCGACTGGGTAAACCGATTATCATGATTCTTTTTTTAATTAAAAGCTGGTGCTTCCCGTGTGGTCCCAATTTAATTTGGTCCAGTGCTGACAATGTCATCCATGGGAAAACCATATAAGTCTTATGTCGCATTTACATTCAGCCGTAGTGAGCAGGGAAGTGGGCAGGACGAGTGTGTAAACGCGATACTTCTCATGCCACTGCCATTGCCACTCGCGCTGCCCGGCGCTCCCCAAAATGGCGGTTTTTTGTGCGGAAGTCAAAGGACCGGCAGCGCGAGCGGCAGTGCGTGTTTACATTCTGCTCCGACGCTCAGTACTCGCCAAGCGCCTGGAGGAGAAAGACGTTCGTTTAGATCATCGAAAATGCCGTCCGAATGGAGCAATGAGATTACAATAATTGACGACCGATGTGGCGCGGTGGGCGAAGGTCCGCTTGCGACGCAGGAGGTTGCGGGTTCGATTCCCGCCTCGGAACAATTGTGTGTACGATCTGCAGATATTTGTTTCGGGTGTTCTGGTTGTTTTCTATATAATAATAAAAAATATATATCTATGTAATTTATTGTATTATGTATATCAGTTATCTAGTACCCATAATACAAGCTCTGCTTACCATGGGACTAGATAATGCTGTGTGAATTGTCCAGCATTTTATATTATTATTAAAATTAGAACTACAGGAAACGGAAAAAGTAATTTATCATCGATTTAGATATCATCCACCATCGTCTACGACGAACATTCTTATTTTGTATTCGATATCTTTTTAAATATCGAACATAATTATGTATCGCAAAAAGAGACAGCGCGGCCGCTGTAATTATTTCGGCGTCTGCCAATGCCGAAACTTGAAAGCGAAGTGAGTGGGTAGGGCAGTATGTGAACACACACTGCTCTCGATCCTGCTGCAGCAGTATTTAGGGAATTATCGCCGGCAGCGCGAGGGGCAGCGGCAGGGGCTTAATGTAAGAGGAATTAAATTGCGCGATAAATGGACGAATAACTCAATAAATAACACGCCAACCGATTTGTTTTAAACACGCAAAATGATGTTTCCATGTAGTGAGCCGCCTCGGTCAGCAGACTCCCAACATGACCTCGCGCTGGTGACGTACTCCTCGGACGGGATCGCGTTCCTGCGCCTCGTGACCAGCTGCCTCATCCACCGCATGCAGCTGCTGCTGCCGCAGACACTGCCCTCGCCCTCGCGACTCAGGGACATGCTTCTGAAATACCGAGTAAGGTATTTTATTATGGCAAAAGCCTCAGGATATTTACCATGAATTGATTTTTGAGTTTTCCAATATTTCGGCACTTCAAAAAAAAAAACAAATCTATAATAACAAACACTGGTGGAAACGTTGAAAAATAAATACTTAAGCTACGCGACATAATAGCTGCAAATCTTTACATCACTAACTATTTTCCCGCTAGTTTCTAATTACCATTAATTTATAAACCAGCGGGAAAAGGTCGGTTGTACATATTTTATGGAAATGAACACTTGTTGGCATGCCAACAAAGATCGGCTGTATGGAAATGAACTCTTTGGGCTGCCAACAAAATAATTAATACCTATTTTTAAGGTATCTTCTACCCAAGGTTTTAGTTTTATATCCAAACCAGTTGATTCAGTAGAGTGTTCTGTTCTTTCACAGCCCATCATGCTGACGCTGGCCGCGCTCCCGGCGGGCGCGCTGTTGCCGCTCATCACAGCCGATCATTTCTCCGCGATAAAAATGCTCTTTATGGCCGGTTCAGTGACCCCCAAAAAGATAATTGCAGCTGTTAAGGTCTGCCAATTGTTTAATTGAAAACTGCTCTTATGGTAACTCATTGTGGATTTATAATTGTTCAGATATGTTCTTGCAGGAAAAACTGCCTCCATCAGCTTTGATGGGCGAGGCCTACGGGTCTTCAGAAACACATGGGGGTATCGCATTAGCACGTATTGGAGAGCATTTCCGGTTCACTAACTGTGTGGAGTACAAGGTAGTCTTGGATATATTTATCCCACCAAAAACATAAATGAAAAAAGGAGAGCCAAGTTCAATACAAAAATTATGCTTGGCTGTGGGCTTCGCCGCAAAAAGAATGGAGATCTTAATGAGTCCCAAGTTCTATGCACCATCGAAATATGTATTTATAGGAACAAAATAACACTATGAACAAGTATTAAACTCTATTTCTTTACTTTATTGGATACCTATAACAATTGCTGTTATTAAAAAATGTGAGATCTTAAAGTAGGTTAAATTTGACTTGGTCAGTTTTCATTACATCAGTCATTTTATAAAGTTTTCAACATTTTAATTCTGATAAAAACTGGCCAAGTCAAATCTTGCTATAATCATATTATTCTTCTGATTAAATCAATAGCTGAAAAATATATAGGTATTCGTTTTAAGCATTTTGCAACCATAGAAAACGATAGGGCGACCAACCGACAACAACTAACCAAAACAGTTATTTTTACTGGAAAATGAATTTTGTAAATAAAATTTTAGAGATTCAAATATATTTAGTTAGTTATGATTTGTCTATTATTGGCACTGACACTGACTCTGCAATTAGTATAACTTAATCATATCAAAAGACTTAAGCTTGAAGCTTCATTCGCATCATGTTTTGCATGCATGCATGCTGTTTACTCCCCCTTGGTACGAAAATTCTTAGTACGTCCCCTACACTAGTGACATCTAGTGTGAGGTAGTAAAAATATGTAGTTATTTCGAAATTTGCCGGTCCCTAACAACTACACTATATTCTATTGCACAATCGGAGATGTTAGTACTAACTATTGCTTATTCTATGCAATGCGGATTCTATTCGAATTTAAACCTTATTTCATTGACATAATGTCGTCGTCGCTAACATTACTTATTTTTTGACTTTTTATTTTTTCCCACGCTTACACACAATTACCGAGCTGGATTCCAAATTTCATCCTTCTAGGTCATCTGGAAGTAGGTTAGATTTAGGTACTATATGTATGTCAGTCAGTCAGTGTGAATTTTTACGACTTTTTGACCTTCATATCTTTGTAACCGTTTGAGCTAGCTTCATGAAATTTGGGCTTCTACATGTCCTTATGGATATAATTAAACACATGTAGTTTTATGTGTTTACGTTAAAGAGGTTTTGAGTTATAGAAGGGTCAAAAGTGGCACCAAGTGGTTCGTGTAATGATACACTCGGCGCGTTCCTTTGCTTGAACTTGGCTTGGACATGCTGCCGCGTGTCCTAATTTAACTATTATTGAACTTACTACTAGCCTGAGGCGCCTCAGGCCTGGATGTGATACTTTTTTTCTTTCCTAGATAATGGATGAGAGCGGCAATGAGGTTAGGAGAGGGGAAGCTGGTGAACTTTATATCAAGGCCCCAACTCTTGCAAAGGTATTATATTCCGTTTGTTAGCAATCGCACAAAAACATCTAATTTTTTATTCGATTCATCATCATCATCAGCCTATAGTAGTCCACTACTGGACATAGGCTTTCCCTATTGAGCGCTATAGCGCCCTGTCTTCAGCTTGCCGCATCCAGCATCTGCCTGTAGCCCTTCGCAGGTTGCCTGCTGATTACGTATGTTTGATTTCCTCAGGGCTACTACAAGATGGCGCAGAATGAGGCATTCGAGGAGGGCTGGTTCAAGACGGGAGACCTGTTCCGTGAAGACGAGCAGGGCCACATGTGGTTCCTGGGGAGGAATTCCATCTGTTTCAAGTTCATGGGGGCACATGTGAGTATTGGCAGCTGGTACCTAGCCGTAAGGAACATGTCATATTATTTTACTTTTAATTAACGTAGGGTGAAGGTCCCTACACTTCTGATAAATGATAATAAGGATGGTAGCAAATAAGAATCAACCGAGTCTGTGTCGTAACGTGAACTGATTTATTAAATGATACTTATGCTATGCGAGCGGCTCGTGAGCACCGCCGCCGCGTTGAATACGGTATTTGACTGAACAATTATATAACAATAAAACGTATGGAATCACAATCTGGTTCTCTTCCAGGTGTCGCCTGAAGAGACGGAGCTTGTGATCCAATCAATAGAGGGCGTTGTATCCTGCGTGGTGACGTCGACGGAGCGAGGGTCGGCGGCTGTCGTGGTGGCCGGCGGTGATGTCACCAGAGAGATGGTGCACAACGCTGTTAAAGGTAAAAACATTCGAAGCATGTCATCGAATGGGTAGGATCGAGGGTGTTCCATCATGGTTGGGGTCGGTGGCTGCCCTGGTGACTGGCTGTGACGTCACCAGGGAGATGGTACAATACACGAGTACACGACGCTGTTAAAGGTGAAAAGCTGATGATTGACAATAAAATAAATAAGACTGGACAATTTGCACAGCTTCATATAACCTCAATCCCCAAATGAAGCAGAGCTAGTTTAGTTATGGGTAACTAATTTACAAAATACTTAACATTGATACATATTTTTAATATACATCTTAGATTAAAGAAAAAAGGGAGATTAGGTACTAGCGTCTCGAAATGAGGTCCAATTAGTGGCGTCGGCGTTCGTGTGTCGATGTATATTAAAAATATGTATCAATGTAATGTAAGCTCTGCTTACTTTGACATTGTGTGAAGATGTAAAGATTTATTTATGTCCTGTATTAACAAGCTGAACGTTTGCTTCCAGCTTCCTTGAGCGAGAACAAGTGGCTGTACGGAGGCGTCGCGTTCGTGCCCTCGCTGCCTCGCACGGGGATGGGCAAGCTGCAGCGCAGGGCCTGTAAGGCCATCCTACAACAGAAGTTCGAGGCTGGAGAGTGCTTTTAAGGCGATATGTTCAAATATTTCGGCCGACTGGGAAGAATTATGCATGACAGTGACAGCGCGATTACACAACTTGCCGCGGGAAGAGGATAGATAGATATAGACTTGTGTCGCTCGGAAGTGACTGACGTAAGCGACATGATGATAAAATATCTGTTGTTAATAATTACAGAAATCCTTATCTATTTATTTAAGTACTGTATTATCCACTCAATGGTATAAAAATGAACTGTCAATAATATTAACATTCGGAAGAATGATGTCAAGTAGGTTTCATGAGACCCGATTTCAATAAAATAAATTGTCCAGAAAAATTTAACCAATCGTGTTTCTGGTTTTCATTTATTTAGACCACATCCTCAAGTAATCAGCATTAAACCCAGACAGTCCAATTTTCACAAAGTGCCTTAAATAGTCTTTACTACTGTTATTATTGTGATCCGTCACCTTCAGCATCATCAGTAATGCTTGGAGAAAGCTGGAGGTGTGGACATAGAGTCCTGTCTTCTGCCTCACGCATTCGGCATTTCACACTTTTATCCCAAGTGTGGGACGGCCCGTGGGCAAGCTCGGCGGCTACATGTAGTGCTGGACAATATAGTTCTATAAACTGTGAACAAAGTGGGTGTTAAAACAATTAATTGCAATTGTTCCCGGTAGAAATATTATTGATATTTTATTTTCTCTGCGTCCATTCGAATCCGCAGTTGTGGTATTGTCACGGTCAAGTTGGCACCATTGATAAATATATGACGATGTTCCATATGATTTAAATATATATGCTATATATGCTACAATAATGCTGGATGATTCACACAGATAAAACAAACACCCGTATTCAAGAACAATACTATTTATTAGTTACTAGTTTCTGCTCGCGGCTTTGCACGCGTTTATTTCTATGGAAACGTTTTAAGGTTATTTATTTCCCATGAGAACCGATTTATAGAATAAAAAGTAGTCCTTGTATTTATTCTGTCCTTCCATTATTTCGGGCCTGGAACTACCAGCATAAAACCGCAGCATAAAAATAATGCTGATACAAATCGCTGCCGCTCGTACCCGGTCCGCCCCTGGGCTAATAAACTGTCCCTTGGTAAAGCCTCCCGTGTGAGGTCACATAAGCCGGGCTTAAGGCAACACCTCGTGCAGTGAGCCCTTAAGGCCGTGTGGCGCGGCCCTTAATTAGATCCGTTTTACACTTTCATTGTTTATTTTTATTTTATTTTATTTTTCATTTATTAAGGCACAAACAGTTTACAATATTCTTAAAATTAACAGTAATATATTTTTGTATAAACCAATCAAGATGCCACTAATAGAAACATTATATTAAAAAACACAACAACGTTACAGACGCTAATTTGGAAAACCAATAAAACAACAAATCAAAATAGACAAATCATGCATGAATGATACAAATATATACATATACATATTATATAAAGCAAATTAACCTAAGAGAGAAACTTGTTTTTTAAAGTTGTTCATGGAGAGCAAAAATATGTCACATTCAGAAAATTGTTCGTTGTGCAACCTACTTACTCTAGGAATAAAAGAATTGCCTGCATAATTAGTTTTATGACTATTTAACATAAATAGATTATTTGTATTACGAGCATTCATACGTGGACATTTTATACCAAATTGACTAAGTAAATACGGTGAGTCGACCATGTTTCTTATGATTTTAAACAACATCATTTGATCTCTAATCGTGCGTCGGCTTTGAAGTGAATCAAAGATAACTTCCACGGCTTCATTTGAATTATTGATTTTAAATTTAAGATGTTTATTAAATTTTGACTGAATTCTTTCAAGGCTGTTAACATAAACTTGATAACGAGGGTTCCAAACACAAGAACCATATTCTAAGATAGGTCTTATCAGAGAATTAAACAGAACCACCATCGTTTTCCAACTACTAAAATCTTTACTGGTTCTAAGCACAAAGCCTAATAATCGAAATGCGCGATCAATTATATTTTGAATGTGGTATTTAAAAGTCAGTTTACTGTCTATTAAAATTCCCAAGTCTCTAACTTCCGTTACTCTCTGAAGTGGGACATCATTTAAGCGATAACTAAAATTAATAATTGATTTTTTACGAGAAAAAGTGATGCAGCAACATTTTTTTACATTCAAAAATAATAAATTATCCTTGCAGTATTTACTTAATCTAAGCAAATCACTTTGTAGATCTTCGCAGTCCTTTGGAGACCTTATTACCTTAAAAATCTTTTTATCATCGGCATAGAGCAAAACTTTAGAAAAATTAAAACAACTAATAACATCATTAATAATAATATTAAAAAGTAGCGGCCCAAGATGAGATCCTTGAGGCACGCCTGAAGTAACTGGGACAAATGAAGAACAGAATCCCTTGATTGCAACAGCCTGACTTCGATCACGTAAATATGATACAATCCATCGAAGCAAATCACCGTGTACTCCGATTGATAACAGTTTTTGTATCAAAATATCATGAGATATTTTGTCAAAAGCTTTAGAGTAGTCAGTGTACACAGCGTCTACCTGAAAACCTGAATCCATAGTCTGAAACAAGATATCAACATACTCACACAAGTTTGACTCAGTGGATTTTCTATCTACAAAACCATGCTGTTCCTGTATTATTAGAGGTCTAATGACTGGATACATTACATCATAAACAAGTTTTTCAAATAATTTAGGGATAGTACTTAATTTTGAAATAGGGCGGTAGTTGCTTATGTCGTGTTTGTCGCCTGATTTAAAGATGGGAACCACAAAAGATTTTTTCCAAACCAAAGGAACAAGACCCGACTTCAGAGATAGATTAAAGATAATAGATAGTGGGTTTGCCAGTGATTCAGCGCACTTATTAAGAAATAATGGCGGTATTCCGTCAGGACCCGCAGTTTTAGCTGTGTCTAAATAATTTAGATATTTAAATACTTGTTCTACAGTAACTTCAATGGTCTGCAAGTTGATGTTATTGTTTATAGGAACATGGCTGAATGAATTAAGTGAATTAACGGCTGAGATAGGCTCGAATACAGAGTGAAAATGGCTATTGAATAGTTCACATATTTCATCACCTTTTGATGATGAAATGTTTCCGAGAAACATTGAATCAGGGAAATCACAGTTACTGCGTTTTGACTTAACGAATCTCCAGAAAAACTTACTATTTTCTTGTATTTTAAACTCTGCATAATTTAAATAAGAAGAGAGGCATACAGACTGAACTTTTTTTTGTCTAACACGTAATTTACAGAAGGTTTCGTAATCATCCAGATTTTTATATATTTTCCATTTTTTATGGTATTTTAATTTCTCTTTAACAATTTTAATTAAACTTTTACTGAACCAAAATGGGTATCTACCATCTTCATATACTTCTTTGGAAGGTACATGCTTGGCTATTAACTTATTTACAGTGGTATAGAAACAAAGAACCGATTTTTCAGTGTTTGAAAGATCTAAGATAGAGTTCCAATCCATTGAATCAAGCTCAGTACAGATACTTTGATAATCTGCAGTTTTAAATAATTTAATTGTCCTTTTAGGTGGACGTAAGTAATTAATGGAAATATTATCAAAATTAATATTTAATGCAGGGTGATATTTATCTTCGGGTACAAGAGGTTGAGACGTTTGAGAAACTAAACAATTAATATTGGAAATAACAAGATCTAAATGTCTACCGTTGAAGTTATGTATATTATTATATTGAGATAAACAGTTAAAAGATAAAAAGGAAGACAAAGCTTCAACAATCGGTATCTCCAAGTTACCAGCAAGTAAAGCAGCATTATGATCTACATTGTTTAACCACTGACACTGCGAAATATTAAAGTCTCCTACTATTATGTATTTAAAATCAGGCTCATTAGTAATTATGTTCGATACGTATTCATAAAATTCCAATTCAGCATTATAAAGAGCACTACACGGAGGAAAATAACAACAAAATAATCGACAGTCTGGCCTGGTCCCATTGGTCAGGTTAATGGATAAATAAATTATATCAGCTATGCAATTGGTAGAAGGTACACATCTAAAATCACTTACAATAATCCCACGTCGCACCGCAATTAAAACACCCCCACCTAAGGAATCACCACGAAAACTGTAATTTCTATCACATCTATAAACACTATAACGTGGATCAAACAATTCTGAGTCGAGAATTCCTGGAAGCAGCCACGTTTCAGTCAAAAAAATAATATCTGGATCACAATTTAATAAATTATTATAAAATGTACTAGTTTTAGTTCGAAGCCCACGCACGTTTTGGTAGAATATATTCATTTTAGTACCCATTATAAATTAAAAACAACAGTAAATATAAGAAGTAACTGATAGTGTTTATATATAGAAAATGGTTAGACTCACCATTTACGCGCAATGTAAATGTATGACTGCTCGCAAGAAAAGACGTACTATATAAAAATACAAGAACAAAGTCAGAAAGGCAATTAATTAATATACACTGAAAAGTAAATAAAAAGGCTACAAAAATTAAATGTATAATTTAATTTTTGTAGCCTTTTTATTTATTATCTTTAAGGTATTTAGACAATTGAGATAAAAAAACGACTCTTATTTTATCTTGTTTAAATCCTCCGCTGAAGAGATTTGGATGCTGGGGCTAACATCATCACGGCGCACAAGAATACAGCAATGTTTCACCCAGGTATATTGGTAGTTGTGATCCTTCGCCAACTTCTTTGCTTGTTGAAGCAATTGTTTGTTACTGCGCGTCAGGTGGTCATTAAAATAAATGGACTGATTGTTATCCATGAATCCAATATCTTTGGCTTTCAAGTACCTAATTTTCTCAAACAATTAAGGCAATCATCCTTTTTTTGTCGCGCCAAGAATCGAACCACAATCGGCTTACATTTCTTACCGTCACTCTTGATGGGCGTGACGCGAGTGATAAAGTCTAGGTCAGTATTAGGATTTAGCTCAAAGTTGGCCTTTTTAGCTAAATTGCAGAAAGTTTCGATCAAGTTTTCGCCTTTTTTATCAGGAACTCCTATTATTTCTATATTAGATCTTCTCGCCCATTGTTCGCGTTGATTTATTCCATTCTGCAAATTATTCATCGCTTTGCTCAATTCCTTCGTATCAGTCTTAGACGACACAATCGAGCCCAACTTACTCTCGGCAGAATCCAACCTTTTGACGACCTCTTCATAGCGGTCACTTATATAATTAATGGATGAACGAATTTCCTGGATTTCTGATCGCAGGGGGCCAATTTCTTCCCGTATGTATTTTTTCAGAGAGGCCTCGAGATCATTCTTCATTAACGAGATTTGAGTTATAATCTCGGCCTTAATTGTAGTAATCAAAACCGAGTCCGAGCTACTTGACATACTTGGTGAATCCAGTGGGCCGCAACCAGCGAATTGAGTTAGCTTCGGCTCAAGATGTTTCCTTGCCTTGCTATGACTAGTGTCGGCATGAACAGGAGTATTACTGTTATCAGTCTTTGGGCGTAGAGCCGCACATGAAGGACAGATCCACTTGGAGCGAGATACAGGAGACTCATTTAGAAACTTCACACATTCTTGATGGTAATGTTGGCCGCAACCAGTATTGGAACATTTGATCCGCTTCTGTGTAGATAGCATGTTCAAGTTGCACGCAGCACAAATAGCCATGTTTTGGAAGTTAAGAAATTCTTCTAAATTAAGACAAGTTCAAAAATTCTACCTCGTAACTTTCCTTGTAGAACTTGCTGTAGATGACCATAAAAGCGTCTTGCTCTTCGTTTAATTTAGGCGTCGAGATTTATGCAGGAAAAAAATGCAAATCACTCTCAGATCAGAAGAACAAATTCTTCTGTAATCGTAAGAGTTTTCACACACCCCCACTTTCACGTAACACCGGGTTGGTATTAAACACTTTTAATCACTTTTATAAAAGTTTGGAACGGATTATACTATTTTAAATATTTTTCGACTGTAGACCGACAAACTTAGCGCCTATAACTTTAGTCGCCGAAGCGCCTGACTGTTTCATGCGGCCCTTCGCTTTACAAGAATGGGATTTACTCTCGAGGGTAAGGGTTTTTTAATTTTAAGTAGCAAGTGTTGTTTAGCTGTAAGTTCGTGAAAATTTGTCTCAAGGCGGTAACGGGGAAACGAACCTGCAACCTACTGCATTGCAGGCGGACCATAACCCGCTGTGCGACAAAGGTCGTCTCTTATCGAAAAGTTTTACAAACATTGAGGTAAACAATGCATGTTACGATAACATAGTTATTTAAAATGTTATATCAGTATGTAACATAGCTACTCACTACTAGAAGTAAAACCTTATGTCATGTTATACATACATACACGTCATTGAACTTCTACAACAAAACTCCAAGTGAGTTGCAAAATAGCCGATGTCTTATTAAATTTGATATTTTTAAACTACACAGCACAAATAGAATTAATTTTAATATAATTAGACTCAGATTTGTTCTGCGTATATTTTGTCGGTCGTCATGCCTACTACATGTTCCAAGTAATTGTTATTTACAGGATACCTTTTTTCGAAGAATAATGCTGGACAATTCACACAGCATTACCTAGCCTCATGGTAAGCAGAGCTAACTGACAGCTAGCTCTCTACTCCCCTCCCCTCACGAGTAACCTAGTTCATGAATGAAGACACACGAAGAACTAAAACCTAGGTCTGATCTGAGCTCAATAGGGTTCTTGGTGGAATGACGAGTACCGCTCATTCTATGATTGTTTCATCTGGTTCTTGTATGTCTATTGACGACCGATGTGGCGCGGTGGGCGAAGGTCCGCCTGCGACGCAGGAGGTTGCGGGTTCGATTCCCGCCTCGGAACAATTGTGTTTACGATCTGCAGATATTTGTTCCGGGTGTTCTGGTTGTTTTCTATGTATATTCCGCGTCTCGTGTGGTCTCAGTGTACAATGTAGCTCCCAAATGTAATTTTGAGTAGTTTAGCCGTTTCCTAGTGGAAAGGTACCTATAGTCAAGCAGAATGACTTCCGAAATAATAATAATTTAGTCTCCGCTCCCACACATCATTCCACACGGGAATAATAATGCTGTAGTCGTAGTATGTATAATAATGCTACTAGGTTCAAGCTAACACTCCTCATTGGTTATACCTATAGGTAGACCTTACAAGACGGTGTATTTCTCCGAAACCTAATATCAAAGCAATAACCCAATAGACGCAATTCATTTACATTTATTTGGTTAAGACGGAACAATAATATTGTCTCAAACAAGAGCAATAGGACGACATTTACGATAACACTGGGCAACAAAATTCGAACTTTGTCGCGCCACACAGACTTCACTTATATTTTTTACTTTGATGGATGACTGTTAGTGAAAATATGTAATTTAAAAAAATCTATTTGCCAAGAATTTAATTTATTGATATAGTTTAAATATTTAAAAATAGTGAATTTCTGATAAAAAAAAAAAGCGAAAACGTTCTTTTATGAATGTCCAATTTAAGATTTTCTGGCATATTTAGTTTCTGGTTGGTCCCTTTTTATCGTCCAGCAGTAATCAGCCAATATCCTTGGGTTCCATTTGCCCTTATAGCGTTTTTCCATCTGTGAAATATCCTGATGGAACCTTTCTCCGTGCTCATCGCTCACAGCACCTAAATTCTCAGGAAAAAATCTAGATGCGAGTCTAAAAAATGAATCTTAAGCAACCCAAAGCTTGATAAACCAAATAACAGCTCGCTAACAGACTCCCTGTAATTGTCACTCTTATGGTTACCTAGAAAATTTGAACCAACCGTCTTAAAAGATATCCATGCTCGTTTTTTCCAGATTATTCATTTTTTCTTCAAACTCTGGATCTTTTACTAACTCCCTGAATTGAGGTCCAACGAAAACAGGTACCCTCTTTTATGTTCGCATCACTTATTCTAGGAAAATTTTCTTTTAAATACCAAAATCCGTTTCCATTGCGATCCATCGTCGTAGCAAAATTTTTATTGCAGCCTAATTAAATATGTACTGGTGGAAAAAGTATTTCGGACGGCTCTACAAGGGGTAAATATTTCACATTTTTTGTCCAGGGGTTAAAGATGCTCGCTTAGGTCATACTTTTTTATGATAATGGTTTTTTTTAATTAATTTTTCTTGTCTTTGTTTTTTGAAAGTTAAATCACCACAAATATAACAAAATGAACCCGGATCGTTAAAACACTTTCTCAGCATACTTACACAAACTCAACAATTACTTATAAAGCACTAAATTTGAATAAATACAAAAATGATTAATTTTATGTCTATTTATTCGCTACCGTTTACTTGCGTTTATTACCCTAGTACAGATTATGCTTATTAACACATCACAAAAAATCTGAGGCCAATCGAAACAAAACTACTGCAATTTATTAATGAGGGTAGGTGGCTAAAACAGTATTAGCTATCAGAGTTCGTGGGGCATGACTAGTGTTGGTCAGTGTAATTAATATTAATCAGCCCTTATTATGGTTCCTTTGTAGATTTAATAAACGCTTTACGAAATTGAACGGTTTAATTAACTCTCTCCTGTATAACGACAACTTCGGAGTTGATCTAGGATCCTTATTTTTATCTAAATAAACTCATAAAAAATATTTTAAAAAAGTACTTCTGACATTCTTGTATTTCCCTAAATTAAAATATAAACAGCTCTTTAACTTCTGATAAGGTACTCGTAGGTATATACTGGGTTTAATAATACTTTCTCATCAACAAGTCTAATATAAATACAATGATAGTGCGGTTACTGGTAACATTAGAATTAAACCTAAATAAATTGGTACTAAATGAAACGAGGTCGCGATAAAACCAAGGAAGATCAAACGTCTGCGCCGGCGGCGCGGCGGCGCGGCGGCGACGGCGGCGGCAGCCGGTGGGCGTGGGCGAGACAGAGAAGGCATGCATCACCTATCACTATGAACGCCAAGTTCCCTTGACTTGATCCCTAGTGATCCCTTCACTCATATATTATCTTATCATTATTTGTCCTTTTATCAAAAACTACACGCACTCTTCTATCTAACGATAAATGCGTGAATTTTTAAATTTTCCTTCCTGGTCGATTTAGACTAGACTGTAGACAACCAAACGGACGTGTTCTGATCTTATCTAGTGATTTAAAATATTTTGCTTTTTCTTTAAAAAATAAAATAAACCTATCGCTATAACAGCAAAAAACAAAAAGAGTTAATCTAAATAAAAAATATAAACGGATAAAAACACCATAAATAAAACTAGGTAAGTACCTTCCGTCTCTTCAGCGGTAGTACCGTACCGACATCGTCATCTTTCTTGACAGGTTTTTTATATGGAATATATCCGTAGCTGTATGTTATGTATCCACAAGAAAGAGGCGCCCGCGCCGCGCCGCGCCCCGCGTCGCGCCGTTCGCGTGCCTGCCGTAGTAAAATTACGTCACGCCTCTTGATACTATCATGGACGAATAAAATAAATAGACTTCCAAAGTCCATTCATCCGACCGAGAATCGATTACTAGTTATCTGGTATGGCGCGAGATGGCGCTACGTGTAGCAATTCGTTAAAATTAATCAATCTGCCCGTTTATTTTACCGCAACAGCGCCACCTATTAGATGGTATTTGCAGCTTTTCAAGAGGTTATGTCAATGATATACTTCCATCTAACTCAATTTTATAGATGGTGCTAATGTCGATTGCTACATGATTGATACGTTGCCAGATAGCATTTTTCCCGGCTGAACGACGACGACGCGACCCGGCGACGCGCGACGTTGCCGTTCTGCTGTGTTCTGCACTGGTTTGAGTAAAAATATTATTTACGTTCTCTCACGTACCTACCTCGCATCAGTATTGATTGACATACAATAAAAATCCCCTTAATTTTGGGCTAATATATAATATTTTTTTACGAATAACGTTTGAACTTTAATTAATAAATGTTATTCATGTTTTTCCTACAGCACACACATTATGCATAAAGCTCGAAACAATTTTCAATACTTGATTTAGCACGTTTCTTGGTCAATTAGATGGACATTTTTTAGAACATGACTTATGAAGATGTCTGTCGAAGTACCCTGCCTGATAGGATTTTTTGAATGTATGACGTCGGCCGAACTACCACCAGCAGAGCTGGTGCCAGCAAGGCCTCACTCACTCTAGGATCACTCATGTAAAAAGTAATGGGCTTCGCCCGCCGCACAATGCGGTTTTATTTCAAAAACCACGTGGTTCGCACACGTGGTTTTTGACGACGAGAGAATGTTTGAGAAAACATTTGAAAATCAATTTTGATGTAGTAAATATTAAAATCATTTATAAGCTTATTTCTCATCGATTATTCAAGTTTACAAATTAGTTTAATCGTTAATAGTTGTTGCTTGAACATACGTCACCTCCACTACGTAGCGCGAAGTTCAAACAACAATTTGTCTTTTAATTTTACAAAGCATTGAAAACACTTAAAATCTTATCTCCTTGGTATTCTAAATTAACCTTATAAATTAATAACTATTTACAAATAAGAAAATCAATGTCAAACAATAAGCTTGATTAATTGTTTAAATCCAAGAGTATGTTTTCAATTGTTTTGAATTTGGTTTAAAACACCATAAAAATCTACGGAATTATCAAACATTCCAACAGGACATTAGCCTTAATGAATCAAATTTCTAGCAATTGTTAGTTTTGAAGCGGTTCTGCGTCGTCATGTCAAAAATACCGAATTATTTTATAAAATATATATTTATATCATAATATTTGAAAGCTATCATATTCCTTCAAAAATTTTAATAACAAAAAGGTATTTATGCAAAAAGTATGTGACGTGGCGGTTCGAACCAGCAGTAAGTCTTTTTTGTTGGTACATTCCAATGTGTTAAACAACTGAGCCATGGAGCCGATAATTCTGCAGCCGAAATAGAAGGATCATTTCAATATTCTAACGAAGTTCAAAAAATTATACGACCACCTGAATTGTTTTGAATTTGGTTCACAACACCATGAAAATCTACGTAATTATTAAGTTACAATTCACTAATCAAACATTCCATCAGGACATTAGCCTTAATTAATAAAATTTCTAGCAATTATTAGTTTTGAAGCGGTTCTGCGTCGTTATGTCAAAAATACCGAATTATTTTATAAAATATATATATTCCTTAAAAAAAATTAATAACAAAAAGATATTTATGCAAAAAGCATGTGACGTGGAGGTTCGAACCAGCAGTTTCTAGTCTTTTTTGTTGGTACATTCCAGTGTGTTAAACAACTGCGCCATGGAGCCGATAACTCTATAGTCGAAATAGAAAGATGATTTCAATATTCTAACGATGCTCAAAAGATCCGTCAAGTTGGTAAAAATGTGACAAACTCGGTAGACAAATAATCACTGATTTTAATAACTTTGTATGATGTTTTCAGTGTATTTTCGTAATGTTCTGTTATTTTATGCTTGTTCTCGATCTTCACATGCATAAGTAATTTACGTTTATGGTGTTTATCGTCTTATTCACTTGATTTGCACTGTTTATTGTTGTTCACAGATCGTCCTTGTTGTTTTTGTAATCACTGTTTTCTAGCTCTAATTTGTAATGTTTCGTTGAGATAATGTTATCCCATATGCTTAGTACGTTTTACTTTAATTTTCACTGGTTTAATCACTGTTTTACCCGGATTTCAATTTTAAATCAATTTTATTCATAGGGTGTACGTTGACCGTGCGAGCGCAGCGCCCTCTTGCAAATAAGCTAAAGCAAATACCTATAGTAAATAAAACGAGAAAACCTGCGGCATAATATATAGGTATGCTTAGGGTATCTAATTGGACAGAAAGGGCCTGTTTTTGTATATGTTATTGTTTTCATACACACTTCAAATATCTAATCATAAAATTAATGTTATCATACAAACTTTTCATTTGCACGCCATCTACCTATTAAACGACGCTTTATCTTGTACATTATGCCACGCCATCTATCACTATTCTTTAGAGACTAGTCTACCAGGACGATTATCTATTAATAAAACAAAATTTGAATATATCAACCGGTAAGTATCAAAAACTTATTTAAAAAAAACTATAAAAGAATTGTTACGATTATCAAATGACTCCTATTCATTTACCGAGTTTAATCGTGGAATATAACGATTTTCGGGATAAGGATCAACGCCATCTAGTATTATCCAGAATTTCGGAGGAACGCAACTTTGAATGGGCTTTGGCTATCTTATGTTTCCTTCATCTATGATACTATCTTATCTCTTTAATTACAAGTAGGCTACTAGGATCTTTGTAAAGTATTTACTTTATATTTTTATAAATTAACGCCTGATTTTTTTTAATAAATTTTACATATCGGTTTATAAATTTTTTTTCTCAAAAAGACGGTACTTAACAAATAAGCTATTTTAAAATAAGTGTAAATTAAGCACTTATGTCGCCTTCGTAAATAATAGTAGTACCTACCCATCCAATGCACTTAATAATAATTTTCTGATACTTATTTTGATAGTTTTGCATTGAATGAGTAATTACCTTTTTTATAATGGAGGGTATTTTATTGCAATACTGTTACACCTTGGTACGTAAACATCTTTTTGATCTCATTGGTGTGTTATAGGTGGTTCCATATAAGATGTCCCACGCAGTAGTCCGCGGCGCGCCGACGCCGGCGCAGCTCGCCTTCGATGACTTGTTGGACAGGGTGGTGGCGTCGCGGGGCGGCGCGCGGGGTGCGGGGGCGCGCACGCGTCTCTCGCTGCCTCAGGTGCTATTCCACTGCCTGAGGGAGTACCCTCAAGATTTATTTATGGTAAGACTTTACTACTTCTGCTTTAAGAGAAGTTCTTTTTTAAATATTTATTTATTATTATACCTATTATTATTGAGTTTTGTCACTCCCTTAAGAGATCAACTGTTTGTAATTAGTATAAACATCGCAAAACACAAACTCAACAAAAAATGATATAACAATAACATTTGCCTCATGACAATGCATGGCGATGAGGCATTTGGATAACACTGTGTGTGGCTTACAAACATACCTACAGCCTACATCGTCTCCGTCATCGCAATCAATGAGCAGGATTCTATATAACTGACATTTCGGCTTCCTCGGAGTACGGGGAACACTAAATGCTATTACGTGAATGTACGTAACGCTCTAATGCTACGCTAACATCATACAAACAAGCCGTTGTGCCTCGGTACGGACACATTCCGCGAAACATTATGTACACTTCTATTATGTTACACTCTGGGAAATTTGCAAAATCACAGATTCTCATGAGAAACTTGAATTTATTCGACAAAATGTGTCCAGAGCGTAGCATCATAATTGTTTCAATATTTTTCCTAGTCATAACATTTTCATAAAACCACGGGCATCGGGAGGTTGACTTTGGATAGATTTGTACCATTATTTTTGTTAAATAATTACTTCTTTATTTGTATTGTTTGCTGACAAATACTCGTAGTTCTAAGAATATAGTAGGCTTACGGAAGACCTCGAATACTGGAGGATAAGATAATAAAGTAATTGTAATCCAGTGTTTCAACATACAACAATCCATCGATATATCCGCATTTATATGAAATCTAGCGGAGACATCTAACTGTGGGTCGACAAAAGCCGATCCATATCAAGAATCGTTCTTCGACCCATCTGTCTGTATGCAGTTGGCAGTGAGAACTATTGCTATATTTCTCATGTACGTCACTCACAGCATAAATTGTGTAAATTAGCGATACCTACAACTCGCTTCTTTGCCCGTGTCAACCCACTTATTGATGTTTTAATATACCTAGATAGTCCTAATTATCCAAAACATTAATTTCGCATTATTCTTCATTGAACTTGACCTGAATCAAAACTTAGCTGCTAAATATTTATTATTAAGTTCATTCATCAAGTAAACAAAGGTTGCGGACACAGCTCCTTTCCATCACATACATGCGACTCTGGTTTTTACAAATAACTATAGTCGTTGCGTTAAATAATAGTGGAGACATAGGGTCACCCTTTCCAATACAGGTTCCTGTAATTCTGGTTAAACGACCTTCATGTAGTTCAATAAACTATCTTATCTTGTTATCTACGACATTAGAATAAAAGTAATCCCCTACACTTACCCAGTCACGCAATGCTCACGTTGCTGGCGATTTAGTCGCACAATTAGAATGTATCCATCTGTGAAGATTATCTGCCCTTCGAGTACATGCACAAAACCTCTTGCAAACTGCGAAACGACACGTTTTAAATGCAACAAATACCATGAAACAGAAAATAGTAAATAATGCGAAAAGCGGCATCACCAGATTATGGCTATACCTCCATTGCTTGCTAGGCGAAACACGTGTAGCGGACGAGTGATAACTGAGTAGGTAATGATACGTGCGAATGGTTACATATTATTATAGGTAACTAAACTTATTCTAACTACTTTCGAAATGACTACGGTCGATTCACATAAGTTCATAACGCATATTGGCCGACTCAACTACTGTTCAACTTACTTAATTTTTATTAAACTAAAATTAATTGCACTATGGAACGATCAGTCTAAGATATTGGATGATTACACTACGTATGAAACACCTAATGGACGACCCACCTGCAGTTTATCAATACTGCGCCCTGCGCTGGGTTTTTTCTATAATCAGGGTAGCGCCAACAATTCATGAATACTACGTGCTGGATTAATCAAAAAAATTATATTGGGGTAGTACTACATGTTTTTTTTTTGATTGCATCGCGATCGCGATAGCTCCGGCGCTGCGGGAAGTGCAGCCTCCGCCGGCTTATTCGTCAACTCGCGGGCGTGAAAATCGAAATCACCCGCGAGTTGGCACCTTCCAATTTTACCTATTTTTTCTGTCGTCAACTCGCGTGCATATCATAAACGGGGCTTTGTACAGTCAGATGAATAAACGAAAACTGCCGAGACGATTATATTATTGTAGCAGAGTTCCTCATCCAAAGTACCAGGTTAACAAACAGAAATATATCAAAGGGTGCGTAACATCATTGCGTAACAAGGGACAGGCACCACTGCTCCCTTCGCGCCTCCGGCTTATTATATACACTCTAGGGGCGCCACGCACAAGACCACGTGGAGTCGGGGTACTCTGTATCGGATCCGTCACACAAATTGAACCTAATCAACACATTTCGGGGTGGTTTGTGTCGAAACTGACACTCAAATCGAATATTACATTTAAAAAAATTGCATTACATTACATCAACAACACACATTACATTAATAATTTTTCATCCTCATTATATCAAACGTTGTTATACCAAATGAAAGTTATTGAAAAGCAATTCGTTTCTTTGTTATTCGACAAACCGAGGGGCACCCACCTAATTACATGTAAATAAAATATGATTAAACGATTTTGTTTGTTTTTTTTACTCTTATTTTGTCTATAAATATTGACCAAAGATCAGTAGGCGAGTCGTCCATTATTTCAATCAACCTTAGGTCACTTAATTGTAGTTGTTCAAACCGTAGATGAATAAACCATAGGTGAATAAACCATAGGTGAATTCTCCTTTATAGATATCATTCATTAGTTTAAACAAAATTATATGAAACGATCTGTAAGTATTTTAAACAGTAGGTGTTTTGACCGTAGTTATTTCAAAAATAGTTAGATTATGTTTAGTTATTATAATACGTAACCGTGCTAATAAGGTTAGATGACGAGACGTACAGGCCCAAACATATTCAATTATGTAGGAGGAACAAGGCCATGATTTTATTCCACCGTGTTCCAGATAAACGCCGACACCGATGAGAAGACGACCAATCAGCAGTTTCTCTCGCAAGCTGTCTCACTCGCACACAAGTTCCTCGCCCGTGGAGTGCAAGGGAAGGTCGTGATGATGGTACACGACACGCACCGGAACATGCTCGCTGTGTACTTTGCTGTAATGTTCGCTGGGGCTGTGCCTTATGTGATGTTCAATGAAAATACTGCTTGTGAGTAAAGGGATCTTTGGGACCCTTATTTATGTTTACTGGCATGGCGCAGGACCCGGAGTGGATCTCGACATTCAACACCAATGATCGCCTGTCATGTCTTGTACGGTATGGTCTACTCCATCGCTCCAGCGTTACTCAGAATAGGCTATTTGACAACATTGAAAATATGCTACAAATTGTGGTCATCCCATAGATTAATTATAAAGTACAAGATGTCTGGGTAGCGTGGTTCGTGTGAGGGACAGATAATACGAAATAGTGTTGCCTTCAAAACTTTTTACCCCGATTTTAGATTTCTTATGTCAGGTTTATAGTAGCTAATAACCCCAATATTATAAGAAATAAAGATCCTATCAAACCTACTATCGCGAAGTTACCTGATGCATGCGAATGTTATTTCGGTACTTGGTTTATGCCTAATGTCCCAAAATTCCTGAGATATGATTTGCGATTTTCCAGTTCATAAATATCTCGAGCTTTTTCAAGAAATTCAGAACCTAGAATTTCACCGAACCTTTGTAGGTCTTTCCTATACTGATAGGTTAATGTGGTGGTTTTTGTTACAGCCTGAAGGTATAATTCGTCAACCCGATAGGTCCTATTTTTTACTTGCGTTTTTCTTACGAAATAAAAAAGTAAGACTGATTGACCTTGACACGCTGAGCAAGACAGAAATACAGTCAACCTATCTCATTTCTTCTCAGGCTTTGAGGTTATATTGTTCTCTTTCTTGTGTGAAAGAGATGGCATTTACGATCCTTCTATGGACTTCTCTTTCTAGGGGTCATCCTATCAGATAATAGCCTAAAAAAAACATTTTTCGCTTTATTTCAACTAAATTATGTATATTTTTTGCAAATTACACGAAACAAAATGTAATAATTTATAGAATTTTATCTGTGACGAAAACGCGCTGTTGTTGGTTACAACTCTGGTGACGTCACATGCCAGTAAACATACATTCCTCGACCGATAGTTGTTCGCGTTTTGCGTTTACTGTGTTAAATTCAATCTGTGAGGTATTTCTGAAGCATTTTCTGTCAAATTTTGATAACTATTATAACTAGTGGCATAAATATTTGTTATTGTTAACTGCGTGTGACGTCACACGGCAGTAAACAATAGCGCCATTACAGAAACATCGTTTTTGGCGCGGTTTGGAAAATTTTAACTTTAACATTGATTTTTATAAATAATACAGTAGATCGCCCGGAAATATTAATGTAGTGTGTTTATAATGTAATAAAGAATAATTAAAAACGATTTCCAAAATTTGTCAAATAGCCTATTGACCTTCGACCACTCCATTACACTTTTGTAGCTGCTCGAGGTTCGAACATTACGACTACATGCCATACCTATTTTTCTCGAATTATCCTTATCATTCATTATTCTTATCTCACTTTATATTATCAGCCTCCCCCCCCAAGCCTCCTAAGGTACACAGAGATAAATTTTTTGCTTCTGCAACGCAAAGTAGGTAAATAGGTAATTAAAGTATAAATATTTAACTTAAAACATAATCAGCTGATAAGAATAAAATAATGTAGATTATGTAATTTGTGGCATATTGATATGATTTATACAACTTATGAAAACAGGTAACACAAATTAAAGCGATAGGGTTTTTCCATGATCAGCACGCTTAGCAGGAGGGTTGGTGATCTCAGTGAAGATTTTAAAAATAGGTACTCAAAAGGAAGCTGCTGCCCTTTCTGTGGCAGGTTCTTTTAGTTAAATAAAATAATTTATTTGACTTATGATTATCGATCATCTACGGGCTGAGTTGAGGGTTTTGATTCGTATTCTTATCTGATTGTATTCCAGTGGAGACGGCTTCACTCCTGGAGATCTTGCAGCCCGTGCTGGTGACGTGTGACGCGCGGTACCGCAACCTCGTGACGTCAGCACTGGACCAGCTGCCGGCCCTGAACCCTGAGGTCCTGCTAGATCTGGAGGGGTCGGCGGAGGAGGCAGATATCAACAGTTTTCAGTAAGAGTTAGGACTGATTACCCATCACTGTCAGAATCCGTCGGATCATGTGAAATATTATTTTCGGCTAGTTTATAAAGGAAATCACAGAAGAAGAAGTCTTATTTCGGAAGCCCGAAATAAGACTTCTTGGCTTCTTAACTTTGTAGCATTGAGTCACAGGAGTAGATAGGCATGTAAACTAAATCCTTCTGCAAATAACTACAGCATTCAAGATAAAACTAATGGTTTCTGGGTAAGATAACAAACATAATCAGCATTCCGCACCGAGAGAAATCCCGAAGAATTCATGTTAAGTCCACCTTTAAAAATGTTTGCAGACTCCCGGAGGTTGACCCAGATGATACGGCGCTAATGCTAGGCACGAGTGGAACCACCGGCCTGCCCAAATCAGTTGAACTCACGCACAGGGGGCTCGTAGCACGCCTGCCTTGGTCTTTGTTAGTTGACATTTTACTACTTCCACATACCGTGTTTACAAGTATACCGAGTTTACATGTCAGAGAAGGGACAAGTGAAGTAAGACACGATACTTCCACGTCAGCCCGATTGATGACTCATGCATGCACATGACATAAATGATATCAAACACAGTTACAATAACGACATGCAATCTTAACAGAATAAGGTATTTGTCTTGTCCTATTCGACGACCTCTGCGGCGCGGTGGGCGAAGGTCCACCTGCGACGCAGGAGGTTGCGGGTTTGATTCCCGCCTCGGAAAAATTATGTGTACTATCTGCAGATTGCTGTTCCGGGTGTTCTGGTCATTACCTATGTGTAATAAAAATATCTATCTATGTAATGTATTGTATTAAGTATATCAGTCATCTAGTACCCAAACACAAGCTCTGCTTAGCTTGGGGCTATTATGATGCTGTGTGGATTGTACAGCATTATTTATTCTGCCAATAATCCAACACTGTCATGGCCCACGAGGTACATGACGGCGACGGCGAGGACTGAAGGAGGTTCTCAATTCGACTGTTTTTTTAAATGTTTGTTACTTCAGATTTTTCGACTGGGTAAACCGATTTTCATGATACTTTTTAAAATTAAAAGCTGATGCTTCCCGTGTGGTCCCAATTCAATTTGGTCCAGTGCTGACAATATCATCCATGGGAAAACCATATAAGTCTTAAATTGCGCGATAAAAGGACGAATAACACAATAAATAAAACTACACCAACCAATTTCGAACCGAAAAGTTTTAAACCCATGTTCATTATTTAGGAATTTGAAGTCTGTTTATAATTTTTAAACACGCCAAAATGATGTTTCCATGTAGTGAGCGGCCTCGGTCAGCAGACTCCCAACACGACTTCGCGCTGGTGACGTACTCCTCGGACGGCATCGCGTTCCTGCGCTTCGTGACCAGCTGCCTCATCCACCGCATGCAGCTGCTGCTGCCGCAGACACTGCCCTCGCCCGAGCGCCTCAGGGACATGCTTCTGAAATACCGAGTAAGGTATTTTATTATGACAAAAGCCTCTGGATATTTACCATGATTCGATTTTGAGTTTTCCAATATTTCGGCACTTTGGAAACGTTGAAAAATAAATACTTAAGCTACGCGACATAATAGTGTTCTGCAAATCTTTACATCTAACTATTATCCCGCTGGTTTCTAATTACCATTAATTTATAAACCAGCGGGAAAAGGTCGGTTGTACATCTTTTATGGAAATGAACACTTGTTGGCATGCCAACAAAGATCGGCTGTATGGAAATGAACTCTTTGGGCTGCCAACAAAGCAATTAATACCTATTTTTAAGGTATCTTCTACCCAAGGGTTTAGTTTTATATCCAAACCAGCTGATTCAGTAGAGTGTTCTGTTCTCTCACAGCCCATCATGCTGACGCTGGCCGCGCTCCCGGCGGGCGCGCTGCTGCCGCTCACCACAGCCGATCATTTCTCCACGATACAAGTGCTCTTTCTGGCCGGTTCAGTGATCCCCAAAAATATAATTGCAGCTGTTAAGGTCTGCCAATTGTTTAATTGAAAACTGCTCTTATGGTAACTCATTGTGGATTTATAATTGTTCAGATATTTCTTGCAGGAAAAGCTGCCTTTATCAGCTTTGATCTGCGAGGCCTACGGGTCTACAGAAACACATGGGGGTATCGCATTAGCACGTATTGGAGAGCATTTTCGGTTCTCTAACTGTGTGGAGTACAAGGTAGTCTTGGATGTATTTATTTAACTGTTATTGAACTTACTACTAGCCTGAGGCGCCTCAGGCCTGGATGTGATACCTTTTTTCTTTCCTAGATAATGGATGAGAGCGGCAATGAGGTTAGGAGAGGGGAAACTGGTGAACTTTATATCAAGGCCCCAACTCTTGCAAAGGTATTATATTCAGTTTGTTAGCAATCGCACAAAAACACCTAATTTTTAATTCGATCCACAGCTCGCGCCTAGTGATTCATCATCATCATCATCAGCCTATAGTAGTCCACTACTGGACATAAGCTTCCCCTATTGAGCGCCATAGCGCCCTGTCTTCAGCTTGCCGCATCCAGCATCTGCCTGCAGCCCTTCGCAGGTTGCCTACTGATTACGTATGTTTGATTTCTTCAGGGCTACTACAAGATGGCGCAGCATGAGGCGTTCGAGGAGGGCTGGTACAAGACGGGAGACCTGTTCCGTGAGGACGAGCAGGGCCACATGTGGTTCCTTGAGAGGAAAGCCATCTGTTTCAAGTTCATGGGGGCACATGTGAGTATTGGCTGGTACCTAGCCGTAAGGAACATTTCATATTATTTTACTTTTAATTAACGTAGGGTGAAGGTCCCTACACTTCTGATAAATGATAATAAGGATGGGAGCAAATAAGAACCAACCGAGTCTGTGTCGTAACGTGGACTGATTTATTAAATGATACTTATGCTATGCGAGCGGCTCGTGAGCACCGCCGCCGCGTTGAATACGGTATTTGACTGAACAATTATATAACAATAAAACGTATGGAATCACAATCTGGTTCTCTTCCAGGTGTCGCCAGAAGAGACGGAGCTTGTGATCCAATCGATAGAGGGCGTTGTATCCTGCGTGGTGACGTCGACGGAGCGAGGGTCGGCGGCCGTCGTGGTGGCCGGCGGTGATGTCACCAGAGAGATGGTGCACAACGCTGTTAAAGGTAAGAACATTCGAAGCATGTCATCGAATGGATAGGATCGAGGGTATTGCATTCTGCGGGGGTCAGTGGCTACCCTGGTGACTGGCTGTGACGTCACCAGGGAGATGGTACACGAGTACACGACGCTGTTAAAGGTGAAAAGTTGGTGATTGGCAATAAAATAAATAACACTGCACAATTCGCACACCTTCATTATAACCTCAATCCCCAAATGAAGCAGAGCTAGTTTAGTTATGGGTAACTAATTTACAAAATACATTACATTGATACATATTTTTAGTAAACATCTTAGATGAAAGCAAAAAGATGGAGGGAGATTAGGTACTAGCGTCTCGAAATTAGGTTCAATTAGTGGCGTCGTCGGCGTTTGTGTGTCAATGTATACTAAAATATGTACCTATCAATGTTATATAAGCTCTGCTTACTTTGACATTGTGTGAAGATGTAAAGATTTATTTATGTCCTGTATTAACAAGCTGAACGTTTGCTTCCAGCTTCCTTGAGCGAGAACAAGTGGCTGTACGGAGGCGTCGCGTTCGTGCCCTCGCTGCCTCGCACGGGGATGGGCAAGCTGCAGCGCAGGGCCTGTAAGGCCATCCTACAACAGAAGTTCGAGGCTGGAGAGTGCTTTTAAGGCGATATGTTTAAATATTTCGGCCGACTGGGAAGAATTATGCATGACAGTGACAGCGCGATTACACAACTTGCCGCGGGAAGAGGATAGATAGATATAGACTTGTGTCGCTCGGAAGTGACTGACGTAAGCGACATGATGATAAAATATCTGTTGTTAATAATTACAGAAATCCTTATCTATTTATTTAAGTACTGTATTATCCACTCAATGGTATAAAAATGAACTGTCAATAATATTAACATTCGGAAGAAAGATGTCAAGTAGGTTTCATGAGACCCGATTTCAATAAAATAAACTGTCCAGAAAAGTTTAACCAATCGTGTTTCTGGTTTTCATTTATTTAGACCACATCCTCAAGTTATCAGCATTAAACCCAGACAGTCCAATTTTCACAAAGTGCCTTCCGTCACCTTCAGCATCATCAGTAATGCTAGGAGAAAGCTGGAGGTGTGGACATAGAGTCCTGTCTTCTGCCTCACGCATTCGGCATTTCACACTTTTATCCCAAGTGTGGGACGGCCCGTGGGCAAGCTCGGCGGCTACATGTAGTGCTGGACAATATAGTTCTATAAACTGTGAACAAAGTGGGTGTTAAAACAATTAATTGCAATTGTTCCCGGTAGAAATATTATTGATATTTTATTTTCTCTGCGTCCATTCGAATCCGCAGTTGTGGTATTGTCACGGTCAAGTTGGCACCATTGATAAATATATGACGATGTTCCATATGATTTAAGATATGTAAACAAATCAATAATGCTGGATGATTCACACAGATAAAACTAACACCCGTATTCAAGAACAATACTATTTACTAGTTTCTGCTCGCGGCTTTGCACGCGTTGTTTCTATGGAAACGTTTTAAGGTTATTTCTTTCCCATGAGAACTGTGCTAATAAACTGTCCCTTGGTAAAGCCTCCCGTGTGAGGTCACATAAGCCGGGCTTAAGGCAACACCTCGTGCAGTGAGCCCTTAAGGCCGTGTGGCGCGGCCCTTAATTAGATCCGTTTTACACTTTCATTGTTTCATGCGGCCCTTCGCTTTACAAGAATGGGATTTACTCTCGAGGGTAAGGGTTTATTAATTTTAAGTAGCAAGTGTTGTTTAGTTGTAAGTTCGTGAAAATTTGTCTCAAGGCGGGAAACGGGGAAACGAACCTGCAACCTACTGCATTGCAGGCGGACCATAACCCGCCGTGCGACAAAGGTCGTCTCTTATCGAAAAGTTTTACAAACATTGAGGTTAACAATGCATGTTGCGATAACATAGTTATTTAAAATGTTATATCAGTATGTAACATCGGTATGTAACATAGCTACTCACTACTAGAAGTAAAACCTTATGTCATGTTATACATACATACATGTCATTGAACTTCTACAACAAAACTCCAAGTGAGTTGCAAAAATTATCAAAAATATAAATTTTAAAAAAATTGTGAGACATATTCTCTGTAAAAAAGTTTATTACAAAATATCAGATTATCTAGAAGATAAAAAAGTTTGGAACGAGTTTTGCCCCAACTCAAATCTACCAACTTACAGATAAGCAAATCATATGTACTAGACACGACCATAAGTTATGAACATGTGGTGCACAACCTAGTGGTTTCTTCTCACTTCTTCCACTGGTGGACAAAAAATGTCAGTGAAATATTAATTTTAATTGATAATAATGAATAGTATAAAATATGACCTGTCTAAGTGCTTATTTGTAAGCTTAAAGAAATAAAAAAAAAGATCATTTTTATTTTTCATTTTTTTCGAACCTGTACTGAACACGTTTCCTAACATCATAACATGTTTGCAAAACAAAATAGGGGCGTGGCCTAACAGTTTTGTTAGCAAAAACCTACGCAAAAACACAAAAATATGTTTGCCGAGACGAGAATGGATACGCTCATTGAAGCAAGACGTCAAGTATTCTGTCGTTCACTCGTTGAGTTCAAAAGTAAGGTTATGTTTTGATTATTTGTGTGCTTTGAGTATTGAAATCACATTAAATCTATATAACAGCTTGCACGTCTTCTTCGTGGGAACTCATTTTTGAAATGAAACAAAAACATATATGCGCAGCGGACGGGAGGTTATAATAACATGCTTTGCTAACTTGTTTTGATAACATGTTTTGTTAGAAAATTGGCGCAGCGGACCCGGCTTATTGATATCTGCAACAATGTTACATAACATTTGCACACGCATTAGTCACATGTACCGTTAGTGCGGGGCGCGCGGGGCATGGGGCACGCGGTCAGTGCAGTGCTCCTTCAGGATTTGAAGAGGACAGACCTGTTTACTTTTCGTTAGTTTTATAATGGAGTGGAACAAAGAGAATACTACTTTACTCATCGAGTATTTCAAACAGAAAAGAGAACTTTGGGACTCGACAAGTGTAGGTTTTAAAGATCGCAACAAAAAACATGAAGCGTGGAAGGATTTAGCCGATAAATTCAAAACAGAGAAAAGTATAGTCGAAAGGAAGATGCGAAGTTTGATTGGACAGTTTCAAAGAGAATTAAAGAAGCCTAAGTTGGGAGGCGAAGAACTGACTTCTAAATGGTTTGGATTCGAGCTGCTTTTGTTTTTAAAGGATAAACATAAAGTTCGGTCTTCTAACGAGGCGGGTATATCAGAGGTAAGAACATTTTCTAATAATTAATAAATCATAGATTTTTTATCATTTTATACGGCGAAATAGCCATTGACTTACGTTGGACATAAGATCTATGTTTATAAAAGGTAAGCAGAAACGTTAAATGTGTACCTAAATAAAATTATTTTATTTACACATTTAACGTTTCTACTGTCTCATGTCCAACGCAAGTCAACGGCTACATCGCCTATAAAATGATAAAAAAATATTAATAACAAATTATATTGTGACTTGATATCTCTGTTTGTTTGCGGGGCGAGTGTGACTCGCGGCAGCGCGTCTTAGAGATCATATTGTAGAAGGAGTAAATAACAGAGTGCGATAATATCTCTCCTCTAAAATCCCGGAATTATGATGATAACGTTTTAATCTTGGATTTAATTTTAATAACTTTCGTTACAAATTATTGATTGAATGAATCATATTCCACTTTTTAGAGTTCCGTTCTAAAGCTGGTCTCAAAACTGGGGTTCCATGTTTTGTCCACAAAACTGATACAACACATACGTTCGGTTCGCACTCTACAGAATATTATTGGAATTCACTAGCATTATTGTACATTAGAAAAAGCAAACAATGAAGTTTGCTTGAGTGAAAGAAATAACAAATAGCAATTCTTACTTACATTACATCTATGAAAGAGATAGTAGGTATGTTAAACCACATTTAGTTATGTAACAAAAGTAAGTTTTGTGAACATAACAAATACATTCTGTACCATAGCATTGTTATATCGCAGTGTTCTAATAATGTTTGGATAGTCTTGTTTTATGACTGCAATTTCTCTGGCATTTTAATTGTATTTTGTCGGAAAAACTTTATGTACTTTAACTGTCATTATTATGTAAATGTTAAATATTTAAGTATCTAAATTAAATATCAAACTTAATTTAATTATCTTTAAGATAGCCGCGCTGCAGAGCGAGACCCTCTAGCACAGTTATTACATTACTTTAAAGAGGGTCCCATACCACTGTAATATATTAATTAATTTAAGTTGTATAACGTGAGCGTTATTATGTCTGACATGTTACTGATCGCGAAACTAAAATATGTTTGCATGAAGAATACTGAAGTACAAAGGTGTGCAATCGTAATATATTTTTATAGGACGAAGGTGACCATGAAAACGAGAAAGAAACTGAGACTGAAAAAGAACCAAACACCTTTGCCGCCCCGACAAACAGGACACATCTGAAAAGAACCTTACCTCATGAAGATGAACCAGAAACATTGAGCATTCTAAAGAAGATGTACGGATCACAGAGAAGAGATGAGTTCGACGTCTTTGGCGAACACGTTGCTATCAAACTGAGAAACCTCGACACCTCTTACGCGAAGCACACTGCACAGTTTCAAATTAACAACATTTTATACCACGCTGCGATGGGGGAATACGACTGGCCTCCGTTCCACAGCCCCCGCAGTATACCACCAGGCAACAGTAGCTGCCACACACCCGGGAGATCAGGATTTTCTGAAACTATTGCTACACCTGGTCATTCTTCAGCATTGAGTGTGGACGGCTCCTCGCAATCTCTGGACGATATGCTGAGTTCAGAAGATATAAAACCAGACGTCAATGACCTGAGCTAGGCATGATAAAGCAGTTTTAATATCATTTAGTTTGATTTTGTTGAGGTTGTTTGAAAATAATAAAAAATTAAAAGAACTTACGGGGATATTTTTGTCAAAGTTTCAATAAGTACCTCTATCTAGTTACATACTACTTACTATACTACTCACACTTGCATATTCAAAAGTAGGATATAAAAGAGATCTTTTAAAATTTCTGCAGGAGGACTCTGTATAAATAATAGTTTTAGTCATTGATGTATTAAAAAAAAGAAGATAAGGCACTAGCTTCCCGAAAATGGCAAGCTCAAATCTGGTCCAATCTGGTCCCCCCGACTCAGTCATAGTCGGATCGGCGGCGCGGGCGTTCGTGATTCGCGCGCTTGTTACCAAGAACTTTTGTGTTATTTATTGACTAAAAAACTGTAGCAATGCCCTCGTGCTCGTTCACTAGGTGTACAAACAGCTCCAAAACAAAAAACAAAGCTCAAGGCATCAGCTTTCACTCGTAAGTACACCAAAAATTTATATTTTATGATTATTTTGCTGCCCAATTTCGCTATTTGCAGACAGGGATAGAAATATACGAAACATTAGTGTGTTAAAAGAGATAGCAATAGTCTTGTTGCGAGTAGAGTCGTTCTTCAATTCACACCATCAATCTTGTCCCAACTGTTGCAAAAGTTGCAGAAAGTTGCAGAGGGAAAATAATATAATTTTTATTCTGCAATTCGCACCACTGTGGTGCGAGTTGCAGAATAAAAATTATATTATTTTCCCTCTGCAACTCGCATCCCTTTGTTTCCATTGAATTTATACGTCGAGTACAATCACAAAAAAACGGTCATTTTTAGGTACTGTCTGTATGTGTGTAAAGTTTTAAATTCTCTTCGTGGAACCTTTCTATCATATGTACCTATTCATTTCACATTATTTAATGTACAAAACAAAAAATAACATAATTATGTATATTCATAATAATCATAGGTACCAGTTGGGACAAGATTAATGGTGTGAGTTAAACGAACAACTCTAAAACGATAAACTAATACTGTTGTCTCGGTCTCACTTCGGTCTTAGGTACGTCTTACCATCTTTGTTGCTCTTTATATTGCACAGGACTGGAAATGTAACTGTGAGCGTATGTGTTTGCGTGTAGTTGTAACACAGGCCAATTATTGAGCAAGCTCTGGGAGAACGTAACCTATCTTTTTTTTTTTTAATACATCAATGGTAGTAAATGTTTTTATTTATGTGTTTTTTAATTGTATCTAATTCAAAAAAATCTTTTTTCTAATTAACTGTAACCTGTCTTATAATTTCTATAATTTGTGTATTTTTTGTTTGTTTAATGTTAGACTGTTACTGTCGGGTAGTGGGCCTGGATAATGATTGCTCTGAAAGAATGTAAGGTACGCGATAATATATTTTAATTGTTCACGTTAATTATTTAGTTTTGCTTTGCCAATTAAGATTAATGGCAGCTCAAAAGCTAACGATAAATACCTTTATGTAATTTTCCTGCATCAGTGAAATAATGCTGTTCAATCACACAGCATCATCTAGCCCCAAGATAAATCAGAGCTTGCGGTATGGATACTAGATGACTGACATAGGTACTTCATAAAATATATTACATAGATAGATATTCACTATAAATAGTACCTACATACGAGGAACAAATATTCTCGGATCGTACAAACATTTATCCCAAGACGGGAATCGAACTGGCAACCTCCTGAGCCTTCGCCCGCCGCGTCGCGCCGCATCGCTCGTCATAAATGAGTCATACATAAGTTATTATTATAAATGAGTTCCGGGAAAACTGCTTTTTTTTTTTAGATTTAACTTACAAATTATATCACTCATTTGTTGCAGAGTTATATTTTTCCTTCGTTATTTCGGTCTATTATAATATATTTCTCCATATTTAGTGACTTGCAGGATCCATAAACATATAACTTCTTGATGGTTGTATGAAGAATAACATTGAGCACACTCTTCATCACTCAACTCCTGACCATCTTTAGTGTACGTGTAATCAAAGCGTGTAATATGACGCTTACATTGTCTTTGTATAATAAAGCCCTAAAAGACGGGTCCGGAGAAAATTTATTTGTAGCCCTTCTTGGTAGGCGTCCAAAGTTTCAGTTAATAATTTTAACTGAGGATTAACATTTCAGCAGACCAGCAGTGGGCGAAGATCGCCACTGACTGGGTCCCGGACGGACAACGGCCACGAGGAAGGCCTAGGCGGAGATGGCGGGATGAGCTCGATCTATACAATAAGGAGTGGGTTCTCCTTGCTGAAGACCGAGATGAGTGGAAGAAGGGGGGGGAGGCCTTTGCCCTGCAGTGGGACACCCCGGGCTAATATAATAATAATTAACATTTCGAAAATTGTTCATAATCACTTTGCAAACGTGTATACCTATTAAATATGTACTTATATTCATTTATATATCTTATGAAAACGCCAATTACTCTGAATTACGCTTAACAAATCAGGCGTATACCAGTCAAGGTAGTTATGACTTCACTACCTTTGTAATTGTACTAAGGTAGCGAATAACTGAGGTTAAGAGGGTTAACTCTCCAAGACGTGCCTAGGTATGTTATCAATAAATGTAATCTAATATCCTCAAACTAGAAATGGATCTGAATCCTTGAGTTGACAAAAGACTAGTTCCTCTGGGCCTTATCTCGCCGCGTCAGGACAATAGACCGATGCTAACGACATCTATTGTTTTACGCTGACGTTACAGCCGGCGGATTTTGGCGATTTACGGCCTTGTCCTGAGGAAGTATTGTAAGGGCAGTTTTGCAGGTGCCTTAGATATGGCTTTAGTTAAGTTACCTAGCTGGGTTTTGGTTGGATCCAATTGATGTCATTTTGTTTTTTATAAATTGAAATAAAATGAAATTCCTTGCATTTTCATTGCATACACTTCAAAATTCAAATATAAAATGTTTTATTTTGTTTAGGCTTACAAAATAAGCATATAGACAAGTCAAATTTAATACTATTAATTATTATCAAATAAGATTATTGGCTGTGTGGTGTCGGCCTAGATAGAATAGCACCACCCCAACTCTGCCCGTGGGTGTCGTAGGAGGCGACTAAGGGACATACACCGGGGGGCGGGCAGCAGCGTCCCTTGCAGCACACTAAATTGCACTGCGATCCCCAACCCGCATGCCCAGCGTGGGGATTATGGGCATTCCCCCCCATATGAGTAGACACGCCAAGAAAAAGTGGCCCCTAGTTCCCGGCCGCCTCGCTATTCCTGGCCATGGCAGCGGCCACGGTAACGGCGGGGCAGGGGGTGCTAAGAATCCCCGAGCTACACTAGGCTGCCACTCAGTAAAAAAATTTGACCCTGGCTACGTTTAACGGACGCACTCTGAGGCTTGACCACCATCTAGCGCAGTTGGAAGTGGAGTTAGAGAACATTAAATGGCATGTTCTGGGGTTATGTGAAGTCCGTAGAGAGGGGGAGGACACCGTGACCTTAGACTCGGGCCATCTTCTCTACTTTCGCGAGGGTGATAAAACATCCCAGGGTGGCGTAGGCTTCCTCGTCAATAAGGCCCTCTCTAACAACGTCCAAGAAATCTCCAGTGTGTCGACCAGGGTAGCGTACCTGATCCTTCGGCTGTCCGAACGGTACAGCATGAAGGTAATTCAGGTTTACGCACCGACCTCGGCACACTTGGATGATGAAGTGGAGGATATGTATGAAGACATATCCAAAGCCTTACATAACACCACTAAGGCCCACTTCAACGTTGTTATGGGGGACTTTAACGGCAAGGTGGGAACCCAGACTGGCAACGAATCCCGAATAGGCCCGCATGGTTATGGAGTCAGGAATCACAGGGGGCAAATGCTTGTCAACTTCCTTGAGAAGGAGGGGCTGTTCTTAATGAACTCTTTCTTTAAGAAACAGCCTCAAAGGAGGTGGACATGGCAAAGCCCCGACACTGTGACTAAAAATGAGATTGACTTCATCATGACGGATAGCAAGCACATATTCAGAGATGTCTCTGTGATCAACAGGTTCAATACCGGATCTGATCACCGACTCCTCCGAGGCTCTCTGAATATCAACTTGAAGCTTGAAAGAAACCGTCTGATGAAGTCCACGCTCCGACCTGACCCAATCCAAATCATGGCGGGCACCGAGAAGTTTCAGCAGCTTCTTGGGAATAGATTTGTTGCCTTGGAACCCACTGATGACGCTGACGAGACCCTACACAATCTGGTTGAAACGTTGAGGGACGAGGGCATCAAATTCTGTCGAAAGCAGCGTACTGGTAAGAAGTCCAAACTCTCGGATGAGACTCTTGTGCTGATGACAAAAAGACGGGAGACCACCCAAGCGACTTTGTCAGAGAGGTCAGAACTGAACAAGCGGATTGCGAAGATGGTACGGCAAGACCTTCGGAGCTTCAACACGCGCCTCATTCAAGAGGCGATAGAGCGAAACCGAGGGTCCAAAGTATTCACTCAGCAGCTTGGCAGGAGCCACCTGACAAAGCTTAAAACGCACGACGGGAGGACCGTATTGTCAAAGCCGGAGATATCCGCCGAGATAGAGGATTTCTATGGCCGATTATACGCTGCACATGCCCCTCGTTACCGACGAGATGACCGAGATTCCAGAGCCACCCTGACACGCCACTATACCGACAAACTGCCTGACATCAGTCAAGACGAGATCGTGTTAGCTCTAAGGCAGCTTAAAAATGGAAAAGCCCCCGGTGAGGACGGAATTACTTCAGAGCTTCTTAAAGCCGGAGGAGCTCCTGTAATACAGGAGCTGCAGAACCTCTTTAACACCGTCCTTCACAGTGGGAGAACTCCAAAGGCGTGGAGCGGGAGTTTGGTGGTGCTCTTTTTTAAGAAGGGAGATAAAACCCTTCTTAAAAATTACAGACCCATTTCACTCTTGAGCCACGTCTATAAGCTGTTCTCACGGGTAGTCACGAACCGTCTCGCCAGGAGACTCGACGAGTTCCAGTCACCGGAACAGGCTGGGTTCCGCGGAGGATATGGCACCATAGACCACATACACACAGTGAGGCAGATTATACAGAAGTCCGAAGAGTATAATCAGCCCCTGTGTCTGGCTTTTGTGGACTATGAGAAGGCATTTGACTCCATCGAAACCTGGGCTGTTCTGGATTCCTTACAGCGATGCCAAGTAGACTATCGTTATATCGAGGTGCTGAGATGTCTCTACGAGGCCGCCACCATGAGTGTCCAAGTACAGGGCCAGCAGTCTAATCCCATCCAATTGCGTAGAGGAGTGAGGCAGGGGGATGTCATATCCCCGAAACTGTTCACTTGCGCATTGGAGGATATGTTTGGGTTGCTGGACTGGAAAGGAAAGGGCATCAACATAAACGGCGAGTACATCTCACACCTGCGATTCGCTGATGACATAGTCTTAATGGCGGAGTCGCTTGAGGAACTGAACCGGATGCTGGACGGCCTAGCTTCAGCCTCCCGATGTATCGGTCTTGGCATGAATTTGGATAAAACCAAAGTCATGATCAATGGTCACATTGATCCAAGGCCGGTAGTCGTACATGGTCACCTTCTCGAAACTGTTTCCGAGTACACTTACCTTGGGCAGATTCTGCAATTGGGTAAAAACAGTTTCGAGAAGGAGGCCAAAAGGAGGATCCAGCTGGGCTGGGCAGCATTTGGGAAACTACGTCGAGTCTTCTCGTCATCCATACCGCAATGCTTGAAAACGAAAGTTTTCAACCAGTGCGTCCTACCCGTTATGACCTACGGAGCTGAGACGTGGACACTCACGATAGGGCTGGTCCACCAGTTCAAAGTCGCTCAGCGAGCTATGGAAAGAGCTATGCTCGGAGTTTCTCTGAAGGATAGGATTCGTAACGAATACATCCGACAGAGAACCAAGGTTATCGACATAGCTCAAAGAATTAGCAAGCTGAAGTGGCAGTGGGCCGGCCATATTTCGCGAAGAACCGACGGCCACTGGGGCAAACGTGTTCTTGAGTGGAGACCGCGACTCGGCAAACGTAGTGTAGGACGCCCTCCGACCAGGTGGGATGACGACTTGCGAAAGACTGCAGGTAGATGCTGGATGCGGCAAGCTGAAGACAGGGCGCCTATGTCCAGCAGTGGACTGATATAGGCTGATGATGAAGATTATTCATTATAAAATCCAGTGTCTGATTGTCAATCGGATACCTAGTGGGTAGTAGTGTCTTTTGACTCGTTTTCATCATCCTATTTGATTCTCAGCGGTATTTTCTGTCCCCGTGAGCTCCACTAAAGTCTAAATAACGCCAAATAAACAGAAAACACTAATACCTTTCTCCTCCTTCATTGAATCCGCTACAAACCGAATCAATGACCCAAAAAGTCAGTATTTATTAGCCAATCGCTTCTGTCGGCGCTGGGGCGAGCGAATGCGTCGTCCCGTGTGCGCGCGGCCTTATCAGCTGAGTAATGGCTTCAGCAGTAATGTCGTTAGGCGGCGTGGCGAGGTTCCATCGACGGCGGAGACCGGCAATCGAGGCTGACGGTGGAAACTCCAACTGCATGAAATCTATCTTCACGTAAACTTTACCGTCGGAACATAAATTGGTTTCTCTCTCATGATTTTATACAATAAGTAATTGAGATCGAAAACTAAACTAAATACATATCATTTATAATTTTTTTTTTAACTTACGCGATCTGAACACATGATATAAGTATTAGAAATAGGTAAATAAATACCCGTTGTATCAATAGGTACTTGTAATTATGGGACTGACATAGACGAGTAGTAGTTACATAATTATGATTCAAAACCCTGAAATGATGAGGATTAAAAATATATATTGGTGCCCCCTGACGTTTAACGGTCGATATCGATGCTACCTGTCTAATAATGAATTGACATAACGCGGGATGGCGCAATTGGTTATTTCAATAATGGACATGTTGCAAAATGTAGCTCACATCCTCATCTACAGCTTTTACCAGGTTATTGCTGAACACAGGTCGCTGATAAGCGTCTTATCATTCGGAAGTAATGCCCTAATCCCTACGGTGGGCTTGGGATCACAGGAACACCTCCTCGATGGAGGAGGTGTTCTGCCGGAGGCGCTGCTGTGGTGGATATCCCTCTGACGACCCCGCGGGAAGAGTTGGAGCGCTGCAAATTATAAGCCGTGTTGGTTAACACGACATTGTAATAATGTAGCGACAAGGAGTAACTTTGTTCCACAGCTTTAGCAGACAAATCTATTTTAAACATTACTTTGGACACCCCACGGCTTCACTCGCCGTGGAGCTAGAACTGTTTCATTAAAGTGTAATACGTGTATGTAAACATTTTCTGTGTCATTTGATAAATGATAAAGCCGAGTCTGAGTCCCATTTGTAAAGTCTACTCGAGTGTGATAAATGAACAGCGTGCTGTAATGCTGGTGTTTCAATTCATTGGGATTTATATACCAACAGAATGTAATCATTTAAAATATAAGAAGAAAATTGAGAAAAATTCAGAATACCGAGTTTTTCTCAATTTTGTTCTTTCTCAAATCTGCCTTTGCCCGCGGCTTCACTTGCTCTTTTCCGGGTTAAAACGTAGCCATGTCCAACCAACGATACCATCGCCATCTGCCGTTCAGCCGAGACCGCAGACCTGAAAACAGAAAACAGACAGACAGATTTACTTACGCTTTTATAATGGCTCTCAATAAACCAATATTGAGAGGAGTTACAATTTACATGGGTGAAAATCTTATTGATTTTATAATGAAGGTAAGTATAGAGACTACTTGGAGATAATTATCTTGAATGCGTAAATAAATAGTCTTACGTAAATAAATAATTTGATTATCACCAGCAGACTCAGCCACATCTGATGGCATCTAGCTCGCTTTAACCGTTAGCTTGTCGAGCTGACTTTATAATTCTGTGAACGAACTATGTACTAAAATTTTTATAACTATACATTTTCCATTACCTGTTAAATTTCTTTTCAATTTATTGGATTTTATGTAATTTGAATTATAGTAATTTTATTACAATTTCTACCTACCTGTATTAAAAAAATTACATTTTATTTAGTATTATCAATAAATGTATGTACCTATGTATATCTGTATTTGAATTATAAAAGCTTGATTATTTTTAAAGTAATGTTTGTTGAGTATTCTGTAAACTTTCAGAAAAGTAATTCCGCTGACTCTGCGAAGTAATTAAAGTAATTCCGCTGACTCTGCGAAGTAATTAAAGTAATTCCGCTGACTCTGCGAAGTAATTAAAGTAATTCCGCTGACTCTGCGAAGTAATTAAAGTAATTCCGCTGACTCTGCGAAGTAATTAAAGTAATTCCGCTGACTCTGCGAAGTAATTAAAGTAATTCCGCTGACTCTGCGAACTCATTAAATGAACAAAAATAAAAAGAATTATCAGCAGCACTTATGCAACGCGGGGTTTTAATTTGGCTCAAAACCAACAAAGGAATAAAATGTTGCCTCTCTAATTATTGCAAGTAAGTAGAATGAGAATGTTCGAATGTAAGTTAACACTAGCCAGGGTAGTTGGTTCAATTCCGGGCGCAGTATCAATTAGTAGCTGGCGCGGGGCCAGTGTCGGATTTGTTACCTTGTTTTCTACCAACGTTTTTGTTTTTTTTAGGGTTCTGTATCAAAAGCCAACGGGGTCCCTATTTGTACTAATAATGAGGACATTCTGTTCGTTCTTCTGTCTGTTACAGGTCTCAGATCTACAGTTGTTCTATGTTCGTCTGTCTGAATACACTTTTTATGTATATTCGTCGATTTTCCGTCAAATCAAATGAATGATCAACCCGGGATCATTCTCCATACAATAGCTAAATAATTTTCCAATCTATAATTGGAAAATTATTTAGCTATTGTATGGAGAATGATCCCGGGTTGGGCATATTCCCGAGGAATAAGTATTTGTCCCGAAAAACTTAAAAAACAGTATTAATATTGAGGAATTTAGAGTCGGTTTTTAGCTAAATAAAAACATAAATTTATTTGAAATCTTCAATAACATACATACATAGATCATCAAAAAACCAAATTACGCATTTTCCTAGTACAATTTTCTGAGTACAAGCAGAACTGAGCATGTGCCATAATCCAACCTTTATTCGTAAAAGGCATACACCTAATTCTAATCTTATATTCAACGGTTATTTATCCTCTAAAGCCTACACGATTCTGAACCCTACCGCTGAGCACTCAAGCTCGGTTTTCCGGTGTCGTGTGTCGTGCCGTCAATTAGCCGGTTTTGCGCACTTTATTAGGAGTCGAAGTGCTCTCTGCGCTATGAGGGGAGCTGGCGCAGAGGCGAAAGATTCAGACCAGCAAGCTTGGCAGACCTGGAAATTAGACATCACACTTAAGGCTCTACAGATATAATGTACATTGTAGTGGCTCGAAACTTGTCATAAAACCATGACATGTGGTTTTGAGTCGTTTGCGTCAGAACGCAAACGACACAAAACCCAAAGTGAGTTTTGTCGAAAAGAAAGACATCTCCAAATAATAAATTCAAAGCTACGACTACATTCAAATAAGGTTTTGGTTTGTTTTAATAAATGTGTGTAGGTGTTCCCGATCTTCTGGTCAGTAACCAGGTTCATACCTCTCATTTCTCAATCGATGTCCAGTAATATAGCTCTATCTAGAAACAATCTGTAGGAATAGGAACTAGCGAGGGGCGGCTTGCATGGAATTCCACGTTAACTACGAGTTCGTTGACAGATTTCTGGTTCTAGCCGATTTTGGTTTACAGGAAACGATTAAAGCTGTGCTGAGTGGTTAACCCGGACCACGATGGTCGTGGGTTTGATTCTGGCTGTGTACTTGTCTTTGCTTGGATTTTATTGAGGGAAATCAATCGACGTAAAGGCGCTCCGTCACCACGAGCATTCGCACGTAATGTTACATTCAGATTTCAGCATTACATTCAGTGAACGTGGAGAACCGATCACGTAATGCCTACAGTGTGCAGCCTAATAGCCGCTTTGTCTAATTGTAAATGAACCTGTATTGAGCAGTTGACCCTCGCCTGCTCCTCATTCAGGGATTGGTAAGTTCTGAAATGAATCTTGAACTACGTGAGAGAGTACTTTTAAGTAGAGAATAACTTTGACATTAAAGAGTTCCCGTTTGTCAGATAACTGACGTTATAATTTAAACTTAAATGTTGGAGATCTTATTTGATTTTGTTAATTAAAAAGGTTCATGTACTAGTTTTTCCAACGGAGTACGATGGAGTATTTATCTAAGTAATATTATATAAATATAACTTAGACAAATACCTGATGTAAAGTAGAGAAGATTAAAATAATATCTAACAATAAAAGTATTATTCAGAAAACTAAGTTCATACGATGAACTGCTTCTGAAAATGTTATCTTAACAAGGTAAAGGATTCCCAGGTTTATAAAGAGCCAGCGTATGTTAAAACGAAGTGAACTCGCCTGACCCCTCTCAAATATTAACGGAGCAAGATTCTTCAGCTGGCTTTCAAAGGAATTTACGACTGAAAATTACGAAAATGTAAAAGAATTCAGCGCTCGTTTAATCTAAACGTAGGTAGAGAGGGCTGATTATGTTTCTTTTTGTAAGATGTCGAGAGAGCACCTATCCAGTAAGGTTAAGTAATCAGTTCCTAAACGGAGATATTGTTATACTCGGGTCACTAAATAAAATAAATAAATAATGCTGGACAATTCACTGTCACTTGTTACCGTGTTACCTACGTGTTTGTGTACTTTGTAATAAATATCTACACGAAAAACTTTGATCCGAGTACCGTTACTATATCTATCTATACCTATTAATAAATAGGTAATACTTATTTTTAGATACCAATGTAAATAATCATCTTAGTAATCTTGTATCTTCTTTTTTCAGTCTTATTCGGAAACCAAAAATATTCTGGAATAAATAAAAGAGCATCATCTAGGCCCAATTAAACGAATCTTTTGTATGGCGCTACAAATTGAATGGGAAATGCTGCTCAGAAGCAAAATATAAATACCTAACCATGGATATAGCTAGAAACAAAAAACAGGAGGGACATCTTCGAGTAGTCCCCCTTGTTAGTGATGGCAAGTTTTCCCAGAGTTTAAAAAAAAATTAAAGTAGTTTTTTAATATATTTATTTGTACAATTATAAAATATTGTTATGTAGATTATATGTTATAGTTCCTTTGAATGCTATGAAACACCACTTCGACTGCCGTTTTTGCTCTTGCTATCCATCGAAATGGAAGATAAAATCCTTCATCAAAGGCTAGATAATAAATAGGTCGTAAGCTCAAACGATATAAATAATATCTAGGGACAATTTCCTGGCGCGTTACTTTAATACGTAGGTTTAGTTACCAGGAGACTTTCTGCAATTCATCTTCAAGTTAAATAAAACCCAAGAGTTCCGTAGATCCCTAGACACAACGTAACAACATGTAGGCATGCAAAGCAGGATGTTATGCTAATAAAAGGGAATGCTAATGAATGAGAGACGATACAAGAAGATAAATCTGCGTGGAAATAATCGGGGTTCCGTACAGTGCTCCTATTTACATATTGCGCTGAGCTGGGTAGTGGTTCCGGAGGTAAGGGCGGCTGTTCATAGTGATTCTCGTGCGGTTATACAGGACTGCCGTTGCGGTCGCAGCGTAAAAAATTACAACTTCGACTCAATCTGTGGAGTCGTATCATAAGAGTTGAAAGGGAACCTTCCAGAAGAAGAGCAGGAGCTACCTTTTGTTCTTTTAACACATTTACTGCGATCATCAATTAGCCTGTCAAACGTGGTAGTATTGGAGAATGCCCTCGTTTGAGGAGGGTATGTTCAGCAGAGGACGTATGTACATATTTGGGTTGATTAGATTATACCTACAAGGGTTTGGAAGAATTCTGATTTATTCATTGTCTTTATATTTTCATTATCATAACCTAACAGCTTCGGTATCGGGATTAGTATAGATCTAAATTTGCGGAGTTTTAGCAAGTCGTTGCCACTGGTCCCAACTAAGGTCTTCATGTGCCTACTGGAACGATCATCTTTGCAATCATCAGTTAACTAATTGATCAGGTCCTAAGTAGTCAACATGCATTAGACCGCATATATAAAAAGCTACAATTTATTTTGTCCAGTATGGCAATATTCGATCGAAATACATGTACCCATTAACACAAGTCGCAGTGTGTGTGGGAGCTTCCCTGCCTTGTAAGTCGTCGGCAGTTCCGTTAGCGGCGGCGGCCGGCTTGTAACACGTCCTCACACACGCTTCACAGCTATAGCACATGCCTGTGGAAGGAAATTGTGGGAAAATTGGGGAATTCTACAAACGTAGCTCTGGATGGAATAACTTTTTAGGTTATCTGTGGTATCTCGGTCGAATTTGCGATGTTTTACGGTTCGTTGTGATGTAATGTAGGGGAACAACTTGGATTTTTTGTTTATTTGACAAATTTGCTATTAAACTACTTGCTATTAATTTATTGACAGAAAAGCGAACAACGGATGGGTTATTTGCTTTTCTATTTTTAGACTAAGTGGTATCTATGGAGATATTAAATCGAGGCAGCCAACCTTGTATGCTAAGATTGTGCTACGGATGACTCACATGACCTCTCCCCGGTAGTGTCAGTCTGCCAATCCTTCGGACTACGAGAGTGAGGGAACATTAAGTGCACCTGTATTTGTGCACTCACTTGTGCACATTAATAGTTTTATTGTTTCGATTGACGTAGCAGAGGTTATCGCCGCTACCGTAGAAAAACATCAATTAGTATATCTGTTATTCAGGCCACGAGACCTGCGCGGTCCTATTAGCAGAGCAGCACCTCCACCTGGTCTCGCTGTGAAACTAAAGGGCTCTGCAAACTGAAGCTAAGAGAAACTTCGCGAAGAACTAACAAGCGACGACTTTTTGCCCAAAGAGTCTCTAAACTAGTCCTGAAACTACGGAAAGGCTTAAAGACTTTTCCTGGAAAGGGTGGCAGTTTATTTGTTACGAAATGTTGCTGGTTCAATTCTAGAGTATCTACTAGAGACCCGTCCAAAGCGTTACTAATCAATTGCATGAGACTGTTGTCTAAAGAAAATATAAATGATTAGAATAAAATGAAAAATAAAAATGTAATTTCAATGTGTATGTTGAATTGGCTTGGCCCGGGCGGTTGGGATCGGATCCTTCCAACGTTCATTTGGTAAGGTTCATATTGAAATAATACGCAAAGTGCGGTGTGGGTGAGGATACCTTAATCTGCTCGCGGCTTCGCACGCGTTGTATTTAAGGAAACGTTCAAAGTGTATTTTATCCTATTAGAACTGTTCTATTGGATATGAAGTAGTGTCAAGTGAGATATACATGCATGTTTATATGTAATATTGCATACAATTTCGCTAAAAGTGTCTTTAATGTCTTTGTTCTGAGGAAGTTTCATGTCTAAAGCTAGTTTCGTTCGAGATAGATAAGGGGATTCTGAGGATTGTAACTCTCACTCTCACGTGCGGTACCTCATAGCCTATTCAATCCCATATTCCATTCAATAATTATTCTCTGCATTCATTGACATACCATATTGGTCATACGGCTTGATTGAATATCATATGAATATCAGCTATCTCAGAGGAAACTAATCCGATTATATTGATATTTTCTTTGCACATGTATCTACTTTCTTTTTTATATACCCAATCCCAGAAGTGACTAAACTCTGCCGATAAATGATTACTGATGAGTGATAAAATACTTGCGCAAACAGAGGAGTTATAAGGACGAAGGAACGCTGTAAACCCAGCTAAATAATAATCTTTAAGCGGAAAATCCAGTTCGTAAACATAAAAATGCTGATTTCCCCCGAACCCAGGATGTTTACAAGATTGAATACCACTGTCAATGCTCTCGTAAATTACGATTTCATGACGACAGTAAAAAAGTAACGCGTTGGCAACATTGTGCTGTGCGTGCCTCCGCGGGCGACGGGGGGGAGGGACCAATAGGACGAGGGACTTTTTATGTCGTTTGGAGAGGGTTAAATGGACGTGTGCTTATTTTTCTTAAAGATGTGGCTGTAAATCAGAAGTAGCTTAGTACAGGTAGAGAATGTTAACTATATCATTCATTGAGCACTAGTGTACAAAAAGAATTGGTGCCAGAATTAAGTTTTGCCGTCCTCGATTTATCAGATCTAAGAGATCCTTCAGAATGTACACGACATCGGATGTGCGATCGACACCTGAATTGAGGTCATTGAGGAGCAAAAACAAGACCACGGACCCACGGGAGTCTTAATGTTCAATATTTTCGAGTCAATTTTATATTCATACTAATTTGTTTTCAAATAATTTCGTTCTTTAATTTTATGATTATTTTACGAAAGTAATAAGTGACGGGAGCACGAATTAAACAAAAACCTGAATATTACGGTAAAATCATATTTCACGTAACCTGACAAGACTACCAAAGCCAACGGGATTCAAGCCACGTCATTCAAATGGTGTTTGGATATTTGCTCAAACACCAACAATGTCACGCTCCGACGCCCATTGCCGCGTTCGAACCATTACTGCTCATTACATGTTCACAATGCTCAACCTGACTACAATCTCACTACACACTTTAACACCATTTTGTACAAAATGATTACCATCGAGTTTATCAACTAGTTCTTGGCCCTAACTTTGCTCGTGTAGTAGACGCTAGGAAAATAAATAAATATAGAAGTTCACTGCTGGACATAGGCCGCCCTAACAAGCGCGCCACAGCGCCCTGTCTTCAGCTTGCTGCAACCAGCATCTGCCTGCAGTCTTTCGCAGATCGTCATCCCACCTATGAGCGGAGGGCGTCCTATACTACGTTTGACGAGTCGCGGTCTCCAATCAAGAACTCGTTTACCCCAGTTGTCGTCGGTTCTTCTCCGGCCCACTAATACTTCAGCTTGCTAATTATTTGTTGACGGCATGGCTTAGTTCTTAGTAAAATTAGGTCCCGCTCTCACTTTAATGAAAATCTATCCTTGTGGCAGCGTGCAACGTGCATTAGGTACTTATAAAGTTGTTCAAGATGTACAGGTCGAGCTGCCGACCTTAGAGAACGGTGCAACTTTGAACATAACTAGGATAAGAATATAACTATACGATTTAAAAATTAAATTAAAACCCAAGATGATGAATGCAGCAGTGAAAAGCTTTTATTACGTAAGACTTCACACACGACAGTTTACATCTCTAGAATTAACCGTACAATTCCACTGCTGGACAAAGGCCTACCCTGATAAGCGTCTTATCGTTTTTTACGTGTTCCGCGTTCGTCCTTTGCTTCCCAAAATAGTCCTAACACGGAAAATGCTTCTCTTAACATTCTCTTGTGATTATTGATTCAGACATTATAAGGTACATCCATATTATGATTAGTATATACGTAGGTAGTTAAAAATTATGGGGTTAATGCCACTATCATTTTTAAACTTGCCCGAGAAAAATCAAATGCGATGTAATTGACGAAATAATTTACCTGTGTTGCCTAGAGAACCCTAAAACTGCATTTAAATCGAAAATGTCCACTTCCTCTATTACCTACTCCAAACATTTAGGTAACTAGTATAAATACTGCGAATGTTGTAGCCTCGACACAGACACACTCAGCATCCAACATGAAGTTCATCGGTGCTATCCTCGTCATCATGGCTCTGGTCTTCGCTGTTGCTGTAAGTCCTTAGAATAGAATAGAATAAAGATTAGTCCTTACACTACCCAGGCCATAAATTGCTGAACATTCACAATTTTTAATACCGTCAACAATCCATCCAGCTTCTTTCCCCTTATATACCTTATATATACATATTCAAACCTGACACCCTTCCGTCCTCATACCATACCACGCTAACCACGCTCCTGATCTTTTCAAACTACATAGTTTTTTAAATTTTGTTTTTCGTTTCGTAAAAGCATTGAATTGCATTGGATGCAATTTTTGTTTTGAAGTCTGAATACATAATGTGCCTTTTATAATTATATCGCACCAATTTTTACCTAAACATCAATTTTCTATTTTATTTACAAAATACAAAAATGTTTATTATCACTCGCTTATGGTTCATTAACACTTTGACTGCGATTTTTTTTCGACGACTGCGATCTTTTTTTTAACCTAAAATATTCGTGCTGCCGCTCTACACAGCGGTTGTGTTGCGCCGCACATGCGTTTCGTTCGAAAACTATTACGGCTGTGCTGTGTCACAAAGATCTGTATCTGTCTCAGCCGCTGCGCTAGTGTGGATTTACGCATATTAGTCACTTGTAGAAAACACATACCGTGTGATTTCAGCAGTCAAAGTGTTAACGTTATAAATGGTTCAGTGTTCGAGATCTCCTTTTAAAAAAAAGAATATCTCTATTATGAGGTAAACTTCCTCTGTAGTATTCTCTCAGTTATATTATACATATCTCATCTGGTGATGGTTATATTTCCAGAGCGCAATGAGCACTGGAGGATTCGTGAAGCCGGCCCCCGCGGGCTTCCAGGGAGGCCCCGGCGGCGGACAGGGCCCCCCCGGACCCCCCAGTACGTATACCTACTACTTGTACTCTCTTACTTACTTACTACTCTTATATATATATCCAGTCACGATCTTTCTGGAGTGTGTAAAGCCGCTACAAGAACAGCTCTCTGTACAAAAATCATTCTAAAATTTATATACATATTTTATTTTAAATAATATTGTTTACTTAGTACATACAGTCTTAGTTTCTGTTGATTAATTTATATTTTTGTTTGGTTCCTCACTATATTAGGCCACCTTGCGCAGCACGGTCTCCACGGAAGACCAGCGCTATGGTACGATCTGCTCTACCATAGCACATGCTGAGTGGAGACCGATTTTTGTCAGTCTCTGTCGTCTGTTAATCTAAGTTTAGTTTATAAGAGTCTCTGTTCTGATAAAATAAAAATCTTTTTACTTTTACTTTTAGCTCTATCATGTACAGACTCTTTTTATTTTATTTATTTGGGAAACTAAAAGTTTACTAGGTATAAAGAGAACATAGACTAAGAGCAAATAAAGATAACTACAGTTTCCACTACAGCTACAGCTGATACCAACTAACTGTAACTGCACTATTTCCGTTTAGTCAGTCATTCCTAGCAATTCTCATATTTGACTAAAGTTAATAATTTCGCAACATTTGCTTTTGCTGCGGTTTGATTTCCCTTTCCGAAGAGTTTACTCCATCGTACCAACAGTGTTAAAAACACAAATACGTGGAACTCCTCCACGAAGGCCGTCTTACCTTATGCTTCTGTTCCAGGGAACATCACCGGAGCCTGAGCGACTGCCCCTCGCCCCCGCTGCCCCTCGCCCCCCGCACCCCGTGGATCCATGCCTCGTTGTTCATTTGTTATTAAAATGGTTCACATTAAAGGCACTTGCTATGCACAAACCTGGGTATTTTTTATTCAGTATCTACAAATTATGTTTACAAAGTTTTTTACTTTTTACTAAATCAGCTCTCTTACGTGAAAACTTTTCATTGGATCACATTTAGTAGATAGGAATTATGTTGGTTGTGTGTGTAAGGATACATGTGCTTGACTTGAATACGCATAAAAAGATGGATTGGGTTGAAACTATAAAGTTATATGCCCAGAGAACACGAGCACACTATTGAGAAGATTTGATCCATCAGCGCTCCATTTCATCATACGAGGTGTGTTCTATGCTGCCATCAAAGGTAACTAGATACCATCGCTGGATAATTCACACAGCATTATCTAGCCCCAAGCTAAGCAGAGCCTGTGTAATGGGTACTAGATAACTGATATACATACTACAATACTTACATTAGATTTTTTTTGTATTATACATAGAAAAACGACATGAACACCCTCAAATATCTACAGATCGTACAAACATTTGTCCCGAGGCGGGAATCGAACCCGCAACCCACTGTGTCACAGGCAAACCTTTGCCCACCGCGCCATAGAGGTCGTCAAATTAATGTATCACAAGTGGTAAGACCACTATCCAATGCTGCCAACAAGTGAAGTTCAACCACAGATTAGGCAGGTCGGTCTACTAATGGTCTCTCTACTCGTCAACCCCGTCCAACAACCCGAACAACGCCACGCAGCGAGTCATAAACCGTGTTATTGGCGACCGCGTGCCCCGGCCATATCACGACTCATATCTGTGTAAATCTATTATTTATTGGCATTGGCACGGGATGAAGGTTGGGAACCAGAAGCTACACTTCCTTCTCATACCTCTGATTCACTACCGAAGACATTGCCGCGGTCGCGGTGGGCGTGTGTGCGCTGATGATGATTCGCCATGCCCTTAAAGAAAACTGCTTGTAGAAGTTTGTCAGTGTACAAGCATCTGCATCAAGATTCCTGTACGACTTATTGATGAGGTCTTCCAATACTACCAACATTGGTTCAGTTTATCAGTTTTTTTATTTCCACCATAGTACACATGTTACACTTGATGTCGTTAAATAATATAAATTATAAAAAAATATATTACATTGTTATTATAACACACACTTACTTTTGACAAAGGACTTCAGCATGCCATCTTAAAAAAAATTAAATAAATTAGATTTGAGCTTAGTTCAGAACTACGCTCAAATCTAAATAATTATATTGTTGTAATAAATATTAATTGTAGTTAGTTATTTTTAAGGTCGCTTCAGGGCCAACTTGCAAAGAAATATTGATTAGGAAGGTTAGGTTATTCTATTATATGTACATAAGATTTACGCAGCTTTTGTGTTTTTCTAATTCTATGTTAGGTACTTCACCTTGTGGCGCAATAGGGGTTCGACTCCCGTCGCCGACGAAATTTTTTGGGACATTATAAAATTTCTTAGGAATTAGAAAGTTAGTAATGTCCTTCCCCTAACTCATAATAACTTAATTACTAAGTTAATATCGGAGTGAGGTTTCTGGTGTCGTTGGCATCGTGCCAGCTAAAACAAATCAGCGGCAGACTGCGGCTCAATGTTGTATCGGAGATTAACACAACGTGCCGCAAATAAGCAATATGCTGCACAGCATATTGCCTTTATACTGTGATGTAGGAGATTAAATATTCAAATCGTAAGTTAGAGCTATTGAATTGTACCAGTTTTAAATAATAATAGTAATAATGCTGTACATTTATTTATTATTCATTTCATTATTATTTCATATTCAGTTCTTTGTTTTTCTTGTGCAATTAGCTATTCTATGTCCAGGCTTATATCGAGCAGTAGACAAATCGAGGCTGATAATGATGATAATCATTACCTGATGTTCTTTTCTTTATTGTGAACACAAATTCCTTTCTTCGAATTATCTCTATTCCTATTTACAAATACGGAATAATTCCGGTAAGTAGTGATAGCTCCCAATAGGCGCTCAGTGAATCAGGCGTGAAGAGGATAGGATTATCTGGCAACTCGCATGAGGAATGATTTGGTACAGATCGCGGCGCGATCACGCGCACTCACTAACGTGATCAACGGGCCGGGCTGTGGGGACCGGAGGGGTACATACACTACTATACAACACTAGAGGTAGTAAAAAGGTGTTAATGGTGTTTACCTAGAGGTGTGTGTATATGGACACCGGGGAGGAAACGGCAACGGAATCGGGCAGCGGAAGCACTGGGGCCGAAGCCTCAAGAAATCGGCTCGGCAGGCGCACAATACAAATTAAAAATGTTTTTTTCCATAGCCTTACAAAATAAGAACTTAAACAAGTCAAATTTTATACCATAAATTATTATCAAATAAAGTTATTTAACTGTTCACTTCAATCTGACAACTGTTAATTATCACTTTCATTGCAAAATCTTCACATAATGACAGATTCTGAATCTGGTTATGGCCATAAAATGTACAGGTAGCTCAACTGATCCTATCCCATTCGACGCGCGTCCCCATCTTTGGCATGCCCCGCTGTATGGCAATGCTGATGCGTTCCGCCAGTTATTAGTGTGTAGGTGCGCGTGGCTAGCAATCGATCCAATATGGAAACTGTCTAAATCTGCTTCCGCTCATGTTGCCCATTGGAAACACCCCCCTACCCCCGTTGTAAATGTGTAATTTGCAAGCCGTGCTCCCCACTAGTTCCCACAGTATCTCAGCAGCCACACCGGGCATTGCTGCAGGCTCACGGTGCGGGTTCCACTCCCGCCGGCCATATAATATAACGCATAAATTGTACAAAACCATGACATTGATTTGTGACTCATATTAGGCAGTTTATGTCGCTAGGTGTCACGGAGTGAGGATGTCTGAGAGGTGGAACACGTATGAACCAGGCCGTGACATCAGGCTGGGCTGCTTACTCGTGCGGGTTTAATGCCTACGAATCTATTCTAACTACCTGTTCTGGCGTGAGTTCACGTAGACTCATAGTAAAACATAAATCCAATAGGATGGGTCCAATGGAATAGTAACTTACGTAGTTTACGTAATCCTAATACAATGTGAGAGTCCCAAAGGCTTGATATTAGGAGCCCTGCTAGGGCCCTGTTAATTCGATGAAGTACTACGAGTAGTGAGGGAGCTTTGAATGAAATGAGGTAACCAGGGACCATTTGAGGTAACTTCATGTAGCGCTATACTTTATTTCTCTTCTACTGAAACTCAGATGAGTAGTGGGGCGACGACAGTTTTCTATAGAGACTGCATTGTGAGTGATTCACGCGAAGAAACATGGAGCTTGGCAGATAGATGGCGTGGAGGCAACCCTGAGTTATGGCTGCGGGGCTGGTTGCCGAGTGGCTACTTGTCTTGATTCTGCAATTTTGAATACTTTTATCGATATTACGAGCTTTATAGCAGGCACTTTGTCTAGTTAGACGATAACAGTCTCTGAGTTTTCAGATCTATTGGATTAGATAACTCAGAACTGAAACAAATATTTATTCCGAGAGAATTCTAGATTGATGGCGTTTCCAGGAGAGCCGTGCAGTATTATTACTAATACAAACAGTTTATTTGATACCATGTACGTTACGTACGTACATTATATTTAAATAAATTAAATAAATAATAAATAAATAAATAATGCTGGACAATTCACACAGCATTATCTAGCCCCATGGTAAGCAGAGCTTGTGTTATGGGTACTAGATAACTGATATACATAATACAATATATTAAATAGATAGATATTTTTTATTATACTTAGAAAACGACCAGAACACCCGGAACAAATATCTGCAGATCGTACACACAATTGTTCCGAGGCGGGAATCGAACCCGCAACCTCCTGCGTCGCAGGCGGACCTTCGCCCACCGCGCCACATCGGTCGTCAAATTTATAAACTAAAATAATGTTTTGACACTGATGCGTAATATGTAAATCTGTATCTTGTTTAGTAGCCTAAAAAATATTTAATAAAGTATTTAGCATACGTTATCATAAATTAATATTATTGACAGTAAGTCAGTTCAGTTCTGCCACTCTAACTGAAGGAAACCACCTAAAGGTTAGTCAGAAAAAATAAATGCTGCCAAGAGTTAAAAATACCCATCTCTTTGCATTTATTGAAAGAAGACCACACGATGTTGTCGATGATGATAAATACAATACCTACTGGGGATTTATAGCTGTCTGCTGTCAAATGACGTCATTAGTTGCTCTTCTCTTTATTTTTTAAGTGGAAATAATTGTCACTCTTCCTTAGATAGTACGAGTATCTTAAACCTATGTGTTTTGCTGTAATAAATAAGTTAAAAAAAAATGATTGACCAAACTCAGAGTGTGAGAAGGTTCATTCGTCAGGTTCCATATCGCAAGAGAATCTAACCTCTCGGTAATTTCAATGCGAGTTGTAGAAAACAGCCATTTATCATGAGACCATGCACTAAAATCTAGTTTACCATCATTCCACGCGCGTCAAAACTTTCAAAGCACGGATTGCAAGTAAAGCTATGGGCACACACACACAAATGAACCAATCATATTTTGAATGGAAGAACCATCATGGACATTTTACGTGGTGGTTTTTATAGGTAATAATCGCATACAATATTGTTTGTTTTTTTTGTATTGATGGTGCAATAAAGATAATATATTGTATTGTACCCTACAATACAATATTATATTATCTTTATTGCACCATCACGTACGTACTTGATAATTATGTCAAAGAGATTCCTTATAAAAAAAAAACAATATCAATATCAATCGCCTTCGCTTTGGCAATAAAATCATAAAAACTCAGCCAGCGATAAGCCAACCAGAGATTGGGCAGCATTGATATTCTCCACGTTTGGTATACATCGATGGGTTTAAATAGGCGTTCATGTCAAATGTCTTCTTCTTGATGTGGACAGTTCTTGATGATTTATTGCACCCAATTCTTGGGAGGATCGATCGCAGTCAAGATATTAATAAAAAATTGAACTCTGAAGGATGCTGTTAAAAACTATGCTAAGTAATATAAATAAATAAATAATGCTGGACAATTCACACAGCATTATCTAGCCCCATGGTAAGCAGAGCTTGTGTTATGGGTACTAGATAACTGATATACATAATACAATACATTACATAGATAGATATTTTTTATTATACATAGAAAACAACCAGAACACCCGAAACTAATATCTGCAGATCGTACACACATTTGTTCCGAGGCGGGAATCGAACCCACAACCTTCTGCGTCGCAGGCGGACCTTTGCCCACCGCGCCACATCGGTCGTCAATATGTTTTGCTTCTCTAAAAAGAGTTGGGAGTTGGAAGGATCGCATTTTATTTCAAAGTCATAAACAACAACAAATCCAGTATGAAGAACCTGAAAGAAGAACCTAGTAAGTGTGTCAACAGCCTTACCAAACTATACGGAACACAAATTATGACAAGCCGTTTCAACTTAGACAAATGTTCTTTGTTGAACTTTTAAATTGTTCCACTATCCCTCTCTAACTCATCTGTAATATTATATCCCTCTCTATTTGAACATCTTGTCCGAGAGTGACCTATTTGCGAAGATATTCGTGTAGATTTGGATACGGGTTGCTTTTTCTTACGTCATTGATGATTTGCCGAAAGTACATTATACCTCAGAGTTCATTTTAAAATATCTCAACCAAGAAATGACTACCTACCACTGTGCCTATATCTACCTTGTTATATGTGTTGGTTTGCGCAGGGGATAATAAGAAGAGCTCTTTGTAGAAAGGGTCAATCTTTTAAATACTACCTTATTGAAAATGTAGAGCAATGTCCATACGTACATCATTGCTCTGTTTTATTTTTAGTGAAGGATTGAGTCTCATCGCCGTTAATCATACAAGAACTCAATACGTTCACTGCCACGCTTCAGTGATGTGACCAGGAATGCGTCGATGGCAATCAAAGTGTTGAGGTACCTGCGCGACCTTAGGGTGGGGTTTCAGTTCGCCTTTTTGCTTCTGCTATACACAAAAATGGCACCTAATAGCGTCACCTCTTGCTGGTCGAACCATGGCTAGTTTGACACCCTTTTGTTTGCAAAAAAGATGTCAATTCAAATTAACACGGAAACCTGCAACGCACAAAATGTACATGCAAACTATTAGGCTTTGACGATGTCATCATTTTTCCACTAAAAATTATCTAACGGTAAAGAATTTAGGACCATATTTAAATACACATTTTTATGCTGGATGGTCGCGGTATTGAATTAATGCACGCCCTTCGACTTCATTGTCTTCACTCCACTTTATGCATCAAGTCGTATAAAACCACAGTAACAATAAGGACTTGAAACCACAGCACCAGCTCCCGTACCCCCCACCCCGTGACAATGCCCCTGTTATTCTTTGTGCAAAAGACATTTCAATTTATGAATCGATTAACTATGAGATTAGTTTCGTCGATTGCACTCAGCGGGTGGCGGGGACTTACTGTGAGCACTAGAGGCTTTTGTTATCGGACAATAATTAGTTATTACGTTTAGGAAACTACGCCGAGTCTTCTCGTCGTCCATACATCAATGCTTGAACCGTTCTACCTGTCATGACTTACGGAGTTGAGACGTGGACATTCACGATAGGGCTGGCCCACCAGTTCAAAGTCGCTCAACGAGCTATGGAAAGGGGCTATGCTCGGAGTCTCTCTCTCCTAGAACCTTCTCTGATGAGATTATAAAAAATGCAATGGATTCCGCAAAGTAACGCCTGATTATATTATTTATTTAGCGATCGCTTGTTCAACAGGTGATAATGAGGTCCCGGGATTGAATCCCGGGTCGGGCCAGAATTTTTATTAGGATTTCATTCTGTTATTTCGTTGTATGGTTGTCTCTGTCTGCTGTCCCATCGGATTATGAGAATGAGGGAATACAAATTGCATCTGTGTGCACAAACACAGGACTATTATAGGGATAATAGGTATGTCCCATGCACCTGGCTAGTCTCCTAGACAGTGGCCGCTATGATCGGAAATCGGCTGTATCAATTATAACAACAATCAAAGATCTTTCGTTTCGTGAGTTGACCAGTATTGGCTTCCCTATTCTGCAATTTGTTTTGTTCCCTATTGCTCAACAAGTCAATTCATCATCATCATCAGCCGATAGCAGTCCACTGCTGCACATAGACCTCCCCCAATGAGCATTCATATGGGAGGGAATGCCCATAATCTCCACGCTGGGCATGCGGGTTGGGGATCGCAGTATATGAGTGTGCTGCAAGGGACGCTGCTGCCCGCCCCGGTGTATGTCAATTAGACGCCTCCTACGACACCCACGGGAAGAGTTGGGGTGGTGCTATTCTATCTAGGCCGACACCACACAGCCAACAAGTCAATTATTCATGGCCAATTGAGCATTTTCTAGTTTTCTTTTTCGTTTTCTGATATATTTACACGGCTTTTGAAAAGGTGGAAAGTCTACTTACCCTGACCGACCTGAATAGTTGTAAGAACCAATACAATACCTTTGGCTAATAATTTGTAATAGCGCGGGCGGTCTGGCGGTACACTAAGGTGCAAGACAAGGGTCCGGAAGCGCCCTGATGAAGGGCGGGGAATTATGCTCGGGCGGGCTTTTTGTAGTAATGAAAGAAAGTTCTCGGGAACTATTATTGTTTTTCGGGTGGATTGAAATTGGACATAGAGTAATGTTGTGGATATTTACTAAATCGAGCGTGAATTTTTGTTTGTGGGTAACAACCCGGAATCGGCTGTCTTAAGCCTCTTTTGGAGGGTTGTGTTACGAGTATGTTATGTGTTTAGGGTTGTTTTATAGGTGTTCATGAGATTATAAGACAATAATTTGTTCTCTTTATGTGATATTTAAGTATTTAAGGGCTAGATATTTGAAGTTTGTAAGGATTTCGCTTCGCACGATTAAATAACAGCCAGTCGAGCCAGATCCTATGCTCATGTGCTGCATTTTGTAAGCATTGTTAATAAAAGTTTTGTTGTGAATAACTCACAATATGCAAGCTGCAGATACGAGTATGTTCACTTCGTAGATGCGGATTTGTAGATGCGGAATTTTCCGTTTTATTTTGTTACGATATACAGGGATTTATATACACAAATATTCTCAAAATATATTTCCTATTTATTAGTATACTATATTTATTTAAAATCTCGTTATAAAATACATAATATAATAAAATAACCGAAACGGTAGTTCCCAGCCGCGAAGCTAAGCTCAAGCGGCCGCCGGTGACTAGGACTGCAGAGAGAGGAACTTCCTGACGATACGTGCCGACTCCAGGAGTAGAGCCTTTTGGATCTGGCCCTTGATCCAACTTCCTAGTGAGATTCTCTTCAGATGTTGATCGTGGCTCTTCGCTATTACGCCGTTAACCAAAACGACTATCGGGACGATGGTCGCTGAATCTACAACCCACATACTGACAACCTTGTTAGCCAAGTCAAGATATTTGCTAATACATTATCTTGACTTGGCTAACGAGCAGTAGATTAGCGGCATGAGGTAAGGTGACATCAGCGAGCATCGCCCTCTATTAAATATTATTGTTTTTATTTTCATTACGATTAAAAAATAAATGAGAATGAATCATCAATGAGTGGGAAAAATATTGTGAATCAAATTACGAATAAAATCATCTGAATTAACCTGCAGTTGACCTGCGGGCTTTGATTAGTACCGGAGGAGTTGTATGGATGGTGTTTGTACAAAATGTTGCAAGAGCGCAGAGACTATCATGAATTACGTGAGCTATGTCCTATACGGTTTCGAAATGTATGGTAGGTGGGAGGGAGGGATGCAAGAACATTATCTACGTCTACTATTGTATTTTTGTTTCAAAATACTGATTGTTTTACGCCAGGTGTCGACATTGCTAAATTCGAGTTTTTTGCCATATCTTGTTTTTTGGAAATTTTCGATCATTCTGGCTAAATAATAATTATTCCCCTACGCAAATTTTCCGACCCGACCCGTTTAAAAGTTATGGTGCGAGGAAGTAACAAACATCCATCTAAACATCCAAACTTTCGTTTTTATATTATTAGTGTGATTTTACATGATGAGAAATTGATTACTTTAGCATCATAGACTATGTTTGCTATAAATATTTTCATTTCAATGCTGCTGTTATCTCTGTACCTAGGCGACTGATAATACCTACTCATTATACCTAAGATCAGCCACTCAATAAAAAATATCATTATAATTACCCGGTTTGTTTGTGGTTTTTTCCACTGCTGGTCAAACCTGGGCTGACTGGTGGGTAGAAGTGAATAGATTTGTTCTAGAGGCTAGACTCTAGAACCTTCGTAATAGAAACGTCGTCGGCCACATCGTTATATAATTAATGTAAGTACCTACCATCAGGTGATTTCAATCCTTAGCCAGAAAATAAATCTAGACCTGATAATTCAAAAACTCTACCTCGCTAAACAATCAGCTTGCTAGCGACAGTCAGATTAATTAGCATACAATCTAGACACAGGCAGCTCATTTTCAATGAACAGACAGACGACCTCAAAAGGGACACAATGCGACATCAAACTCGTTGATAAACCGGTGGAATGCGCACGCGCAGGTATCGTATCGGGTGACGCGCGCGGCGTTGCCATTCCGTGCTAGGGTGGCCAGCTTCAGGGAAAATAAACGCTACCTACTCTATTTTAGCTTATGTTAGATTTTCAATTATGAACAAGTGGTGTGATGGCAAATCAGAAAAGTTGGGGTCCATGGTTATATTTTATAACATTGGCTTGTTATAATGTTTTATAGATATAGAACCTTGTTCGTTTTGCCAGAATAAGTGCCAGATGAAGCGACAACTACACAGGTCGATGACCTCCTCCTCTACAAAATCGCAAAATTGTTTATCGCTATTCTGTTACTTTTCATTTAAACCTAAAGCGTTTTCACGTTTTCAATGAATTCACGTATTTTAATCTTTTGAAATACCAGATTAATTTAAAACCGGTGATATTTTAATTAATTATTGAATAATATTATGGTTAAGAGTACCAAATTACATACACGTAACTAAAAAAATATAATAATATATAAAAATATATGTATGTCAACAACCTGTTTTGCCAAGCTATTGGCACCTAGTACAGCTAAATAATTTCGGTTTGGGTTAGTAAATATTATGTTTTATATATTGTCTATGTATTCACATTTGCAAATGAATAATCTTTTTGTTAAATCTTTGCTTAGACCCACCACGGCCAGATCTCACCAACATTCTCACAATTGGCAACACTTATTCACGCTCTGTCAAAAGTCAACCTCACATTTCAATAAGGAGTCAGTTTACTTCTGTCATTCAGCTAGAAAGTTCCGTTTCTGTTAGATGTGTCTATTTTGACGTTTATTTGACAGATGCGCTTGCGTTCAATCAGTCGCCATTCATAGCTAAGGAACATAACATCTCGTGTTTATTTTCTTTGTTTTGATTCAGTGTTTTGTTTTTGTTCAAAATGTTCATGTCATACGAAATGTTGGCCACTTTTGGGATCTCTATGGTACGTGACTTTTATAGCATTAACTGAACGACCTTCGTACCTGATCGGTGCATTAGGTCGGTGTTCTGGGGCATTCATAGGTTTGTAGATGTAACTAATCGTAAACATAATATACAAGGTGGTGTTTACTTAAAAAGATAAAATGTGATAGCGATGTGGGTCTGTTTGATCTGGGAAGGTGAGAACAAGAACGTAAAATAACATGTTTTTGAAACCAGAAATGATAATAAAAGCGGCCAAGTAAGAGTTTGAAATAAAGGGTTCTGTAGGTACCAAAACGTTTTGTTTAGTTACAAATCATCTTCTAGCGCTAGCCCGCGGCTGCGCACGCGTTTTCCTGAATAAATTATACTTAGCTTTCGACCGATAACGAGCTACGAACTCCAGGTTTAAAATGAAACTTACTCCAAATACCTATATAGTAGCAAAATTCAGACGGGGTTAAGCTTTTACGTGAACATTAGACACATCAACAGCCTTTGCGAGACCACGGCTGGATCCCTGATAACAGCGAACAGCTGAGCACTTTATTGGCTTCTATCATTAGGGATATGTCATAACCCCAGGCTGGGCATGGCTTGGCGCTTTTTGGATACATCGAACCCACAAATTTCAGGCAAAAATTCTTCCCCACTATGCAAACGCAAAGAAAGGATAAAGTTACAAAAATAAAATGTCTCCCGTTATAATGGCGTCGCGCCACTCGCGCGGCTCCTCTCGGAACTTGCTCCATTGTGCGATATCTTTGTTTTCAAAACAAAAGAACGTTGAATATTTACTTCTTGGAAAGTTCTTGTAGATCTCGACGTTAGAGGCGGTTGTCTGCAGGTTTGTCCTGTCTATAGGAATAAATGCATGTCTTTGTCTACAGTCTCGTCAGCAATAATATATCTGCTGATGAGACTAAGACAGGGCAAGTATGACTGACAACTGCACACTCACTGAACACTGCTGAACGTGTCTAACAAACTGCACTGAACACTGTTGAACGTTTCTCTTAAAACAAGGGGGTTGTCGTTAATGACCACGCTGATCAGGCGGATTAGCAATCGAAGAAGATTTGTTCAAAATAGACAGAAGCAGGTGCCTTTCCTCTGGTAGGTGTCCACTCCTACGACATCCGCGGGCTGATTAGGAGGGGACTCTTACGCCGACACTGCCAGGACATTATGATATCTAGACGTGACAAAACCCCTATAGCAATAGTTTGCATGGAAAGGATGAACGAAGCTTTATTTTTTCTATATTTAACCAATTTGAATCATCATTACACTAAGATTCTCTGTGTCGTAAATTGATTTATGAACTGAGCGAGTGAAGTCAGGGGAAAACTATGTATTTCATAGTTTCTAATATAAAACAGTAGAAATGGAAGTTTTTTGTTCGTTGGCAGATAAAGTAAGATCTTTCTGAAACCACTTGAACGTTGTTTTGTATTTGTATGTTTTGAAATGACTTTATTAGATCCAATGGCGAAGGGTGCCAGGAACTCGAATAGTACCGCTCGTTTTGCTGAGTGAACTGAATCAACTATAGGTTTTTGTTATTATAATGCGGAAAGCCCTCTTGGAATAATATCTCTAAAATGTTTCGACTTCGACTAGACCCTAACCAATTGCGCAACGAGTTTATGTGATTCCAAAAATTCTGACTTCTGACTTCCTTCGGACTCTAGCGCCGTGAGCTCCGCCTGTGTTCGTGATGATGCATAGAACCTGCAGTTCACGCAGAGCCAGTGATTTACCAATCACCCTGTATAATGCTAAACGCTATTTTTTATTCCATAACTGCAGTTCTAAGTCTATTGTGGACGACCGATGAGGCGCGGTGGGCGAAGGTCCACCTGCGACGCTGAAGGTTGCGGGTTCGATTCCCGCCTCGGAACAAATGTGTGTACGATCTGCAGATATTTGTTCCGGGTGTTCTGGTCGTTTTCTATGTATAATAAAAAATATCTATCTATGTAATGTATTGTATTATGTATATCAGTTATCTAGTACCCATAACACAAGCTCTGCTTACCATGGGGCTAGATAATGCTGTGTGAATTGTCCAGCATTATTTATTTATTTATTTATTTTATTAATTACTCGTGAAACAGAGACTACTGCACTCTTCAGGGAACGGTTATTATGTGAAACGGACAATAAATAGATAGAAGGTACAGTGGCGTTCACAGTACCTTCTACCTACCATATTTCTTTCAGGTGTTCTGGGTATAGGTATAAAAATATCTAAGCACGTTTTTTTTATTGAGTCGAACGGAACCCTAGTAAGGATAATACGTGTTCGATATAGTAATAAACCCAGCCATTGTTCTAGTAGAGTCTAGACAAAGACTTACTCAGACCTATCGTGTAATTACATTACTAGCTAGATATATAGAATGAGTCTTGTCAAATATTATCTATATTTGACAAGACTACGCGACTTGAGAAAAGGTTACTGTGGTAAAAACATAAGTTTATATATCTCTTTTCTTAAGAACGATTTCTTTACTTTTTATCACAACAATCACCATAATACCTACCTCATTGCGATAATTATAATAGATTTATGTTTTAACTAGCTGCGCCCCGCGGTTTCACCCGCGTGGTGATAGATATTCATCAGATATCTTTATAAATTGTAGCCTATGTGTTATTCTGATGTACCTATATTAGCTATGTATATTATTGTAAAGTTTCATTAAAATCCATTCAGTAGTTTTTACGTGAAAGAACACAAACATCCATCCATACTTACAAACTTTCGCGTTTATAATATTAATAGAATTAGGTATCGGCTTTCAAATAAATATAATAAATAATAAATAATGCTGGACAATCCACACAGCATTATCTAGCCCCATGGTAAGCAAAGCTTGTGTTATGGGTACTAGATAACTGATATACTACAATACATTACATTACATAGATAGATATTTTTTATTATACATAGAAAACGACCAGAACACCCGGAACAAATATCTGCAGATCGTACACACAATTGTTCCGAGGCGGGAATCGAACCCGCAACCTCCTGCGTCGCAGGCGGACCATCGCCCACCGCGCCACATCGGTCGTCATACTATATAATATATGTTATAACATCGTGTATAATTTGAACCTTACAAGGTAAGCGAAGACGACACGTGGTCACACGCGTGTTCAGCAAGTCTTATTAGCAGATCCTCAAGGTGACGCTTTATATTGCTCGTGATTTGAATCTTGTAATTATAGAATAGATAGATAGATAGAATATACTTTATGGCACAAAAAGTTGTACATAGGCGAGCATAATGCTAGATAGCATTCTCTACCTGCTAACCTTTGGGTAGTGTGGACAACAGTTTGGTAGGTAGTGCTATATAATAGAGATAATAAAATACATATACTACTCATAATGATACTAAGCTACTTATATTATACTTAAACAGTAATATATATACCTATATAAATAATTAATATATGATTATAATTACGCACCGAATTATTCTTGCGAAAGAAAATAGTTATAGACTCTAGATCTGAAGACATTTATCGAGGATGCCTCGCGATATTCAATGGGAAGATGTTCCATACTGCCGTCCGATCACTAAAAGGTCGCTAAGTGATAAAACCAAATTTGTGGGTATGAGCTAAAACGTGGGAAATGCTGTCCCTGGAAATTGGGAAGACATACAGATTTCTTTGTTAGACCAAATTATTCATCAATATTTAAGCTGCTATTTTATTCATTATTTTGTTTTAGAATATGAAAGTTTATTTTTTAATTTAAGTATTTGTGTTTTAGTTGTGCTTACCTGCTTTAAAATGTGACCATCTAAAACGCAAAAAAACGGCTTGCTGAAGTGCAACCGTATTTAAGAGTTGTAACAAACTGTAACTGCGAGAATATTTTAGAACGAGGAACAGTTACATATATATTCAAAGCTAAAAAACGGCTAAGTTACTTAGCCGTGTTCTTGAGTAGTAAGTGTTTTGAAATTTAACTAACCCTAACTCTGAAAATGGCGTTATCGGACTTTAATTGTTTATATTGTTGTTTTGAGATGCTAAAATTAAAGTGTTTCCTAAACAAAAACATAGTAGTTGCATAAGCAATCCATGCTAACTGTTTTTTAGTGGTGAAAAAACTGGTCTGAATTATATTGATATAATTACAAATAAACAACCTAGTCTGAATTTTCCTAAAATGAATAAGCTTGTTATAGAAGGAAATAAGGGTCAATTAAAATGAAATAGTAAGTTTTAACACTTTAATTAAAATTGCCTTCTTACAGTTTACATGTCATCAATTTATAAAAAGAAAAGTACAAGTATTCTAAAATAAATCTTTAAGATTACCTTATTATTAAAAGAGATCTGCGTTATTAATCTTACCACAAAAATCAACAAAGTTACTTATACTTAAAAGACGTATTTTACATAACAAGATATATTTATTTATTAACCATTATTATGACCCGATATTATTATCAATTATAAAATTCTTCCTATTAAAACAATTAAACATGCATTACGATTATGGCACAGATAGTTATAAAATCAGTCTCAAAAATTATTATTTTAACATGCTTTGTTCTAAAAACAGCCTCAATCACATTAAGCCATGTTTAAAACTTGAATTGTTTAATCAGACTCGACTCAATCTACCCTCTTAAAATAAATCTAAAATTGTAATATTATTATAATAAGATCAGTCTTAATCAACATTACTAGCAACCATCATGCCTTCATTTTTAGTTACATTCAGGCATCTCATGCCAGAATTGCAATTTGTGCGGTGCGCTTATATCTTTTAACGCATTGATAATTGCAGATTTTCTTGCCTTCTCTATACCTTTTGGTGCACTTTTGAATTCAGGTTTCAAAACATCTGTATTTTTCAAATATCTGTCAGCCAAGAATCGCAAAACTTTATAATCATCAATATCTACTTCGGTTTTATAGAGCATATCGTAGGTATTTCTTTGGAAACAGACTTGTATTATGTCTTTCAGGTACACTCTTGGCGTTGAAGATTGTATACGTGTATCTGACACAAAGTTTTGGAAATCGAAAAAATCTTTTGCCATGGGCCATGGTTTTTACATCCCTACCTAGATTAGCAGAAGCGACGCACTCGGTGAAATCCTGAAAGTCATACAGTTTGGCTTTCTTTTTCATGGCCAGCTCAACCTGAGGATGAAATTGATCGCAGCTCATGAAGCTGTGACCAGGCTCAAAATACTGGAGAGTTATTGTTTCTGTTGCTATCAAGTCACTGTTAATCAAATATATCATTAGTGAAAACAATAGCCAGTGCTTATTTTGGGCACTACAGTTATCCATCCAAATAGTAATATTCTTCACCTCGCAGAATTGAATAATGAAATTATAATAGCAACTCATTATGTCTTCTTGCTTACGTCCTGAGATGCCGTCATGCCATATACATGCCAGGGGCTTATGCTGATTTGTAATTTTACCTACAGGAGCGAATGTAAGGTTAAACGTTGTTAATCTAGGACAAAATATAATGCTCTTAAAACTATATATTCTAGGTAGCATTATAACCTTTTGGAGATCAACACTATTACAGTGTTGATCTCCAAAAGGTATGTTCTCAAGTGTTTGTCCTATTTTTTTGTGGGCCTCGTACAGATCGCGTGCTTTTTTGTATTTTTCTCTATGACATACATATGCGGTGCAAATTTCGCAGTTTTCAGGAACGACGTTCTTTGCATCGTGATTCGAATTTTTGGCATGTAACTCATACGCTTCACAAAGTTCGCATTCCTCATTAGTAAGCTTGGCAAATGATATATTCATGCTTTTGATATGCTTCCTGTAAAATTCATAAGATACCTTCTGCGATGGGTACTTCTCGCAAAAATCTTTGTGCATCAAAGTTATTGTAACATCGCATGATATATACCGCCTTAGAGATGCGTGTTCTCGCCGATAATGGGGCTCAAGGGGGTGAAATGATTCCACGTGGTCAATGAGCAACTTTCTGTCATAAGGAGCAGTCTTGGTGTGTAGTACTAACTTGTTTAATTAAGCTGTATTATTATTTAACAGTGCGATCAAAACAATAACGTGAGTTTTAGAAAATAAATAAAATAAAACTTACCTCGCTTTTGAACTCATTTCTGGCGGGATTTCGCACTAATCTTGCGCACTTCCTGCCTCCGCGACGACGTCCTAGTGACGAGTGTGTACCGTACAGGGCGTGCGGAAAGCTTCGCAGTTAACCTTTTCCTAGCGTTGCATTGTCACTAAACTGTTTTCTAGTTTTGTTTTTATTCACGTGAATGTAATAGTTTCACAGTTAAAACACGGTCACCTTCTTTTAGTAATGTAAATGTTTCAATCTTACATTGGTTTTCCAATAACTAGCCAGCTAAGTATGTCTAGCGCTTTTATAAAGTAGGAGTTGTTAGAAAACTGTGTTTTAGTCATCGTAAGTACAAGTGTGGCATGCAGTACTAAAATGTATTAAAACACATGTAAAGTCAGCTAACGGTTTATTTTTATTGTCATTACAAGTAACCGTTTTATAAGCTTGCATAGAACGGAAAAAATTAGGCTTAAATACTTTGCTAAGCTGGTTCAACCGTATTTTAGTGTTTTAAAGAGAGATAACCGTATTTTAGTTATGGAAAACTCCAAAAATGATGTAGATAGTGGTGTAGGTGGTCTCTGTATCTCAGCACTGACAAAAGATAGAATTATTTTAACTAGATTGGACGATAGAGCAAAAGCTGCGTTTTAGTGTGGTACACAAAAGTCGAATTTGACGAAATGTCACTTAACGGCCTTATAGTGATCGGACGGCAGCATAGCCGAGTGGCCTTTACAGCGAAGGTTCTATGATAACCTACTGTACAGGCGTCAGGAATTATAAACCGAGGCCATTAAAATATTACCTTGCTTTAAAAACCACTGCCCGGTCAAACATTAAAATACATTGTACAAAATAAAACCGGCCGATGGTTATGTTGATTATCATAAAGATTCGTTTTTTCATGCACATGATTTTTTTTTAGACGACCGATCTGGCGCGGTGGGCGAAGGTCCGCCTGCGACGCAGGAGGTTGCGGGTTCGATTCCCGCCTCGGAACAAATGTGTGTACGATCTGCAGATATTTGTTTCGGGTGTTCTGGTCGTTTACTATGTATAATAAAAAATATCTATCTATGTAATGTATTGTATTATGTATATCAGTTATCTAGTACCCATAACACAAGCTCTGCTTACCATGGGGCTAGATAATGCTGTGTGAATTGTCCAGCATTATTTATTTTATTTATTTATTTAAATTTTTAGTCACGTTCACAAAATATTGTAAAAATTTATCTAGCTTCATATTTTGGTTATAGAAGCAGAGCCTTTAGGAACAGAATGTTTGCAGGCTTGTGACAGACAGACAGATTTATACAAAGTGATATATTATAGGATCCTGTTCCGTACCCAAAAATTTTAGCAATCCTTGTAGGTAAAGTCTTCCAGGAGTGGTCGTCTTCCAGCTGAGATGATGATTCATCATCATCATCATCATCAGCCTAAAGCAGTCCACTGCTGGACATATGCCTCCCCCAATGAGCGCCATAGCGCCCTGTCTTCAGCTCGCCGCATCCAGCATCTACCTGCAGTCTTTCGCAGGTCGTCATCCCACCTGGTCGGAGGGCGTCCTACACTACGTTTACCGAGTCGTGGTGTCCACTCAAGAACACGTTTGCCCCAGCTGCCGTCGGTTCTTCGTGAGATATGGCCGGCCCACTGCCACTTCAGCTTGCTAATTCTTTGAGCTATGTCGATAACCTTGGTTCTCTGTCGGATGTATTCGTTACGAATCCTATCCTTCAGAGAAACTCCGAGCATAGCTCTTTCCATAGCTACATAGATATATGATGATTGTGTATAATTAACTAGGCTAATTTAGCATAGTTATGGCCAAAAAATTTAAATGTAACCAAATCGTTATGTGTTGACGCAGTTTAGTTACTTTAGTTACTATGTATATGTAGCATATAGACGTGGTTGATACGCATTTTCAAATTGGTGATCGCATTATTTTCAATGATGATGATGATGATAATTATTATTAGGTAGTGATTTTTTGCTCTATAACTAAAAGATGTCACATTTGTACGCCTAATGTAAGATCACAGTGCTGTTAATTTTAACTCTGAACATCCCTCTAATAACCTGTGTATCACAAATAAATAAATGAAGTATGCAAACATTGTGTATTTACGTGTCGTTCTCATTAACTTCAGGTCCTCTCGTTCACCCTGTCCATGGCTGTTCTCCTGGTGGTGCTGGCGCGGCGAGGCTACTTCCGCATCAGCAAGGCGGGTCACGTGTACGGCGCTGTGGGGGCCAATATGGTGCCCATGCCTGTGAAAGGACAGGTAGGGATACTTCCATTTCCAATTCAATTTAAAACGTTTTATTTCTTTAGGCTTACAAAATAAGTTGGATTATAGCACTTAGCATTCTGGGATTCAGTCGGTCTCCAAGGCTTCATAAGTTCGATTGTTTTCTGAACCGCGGCAAAACCAATAGAAGTGTTTCTTTAAAGTTGGAGAAATAGCAGGGATGTCAAAATCAATTGACCTCGATACCAAAGTATGGCTTGTTATAGCACCATTGAAGACAGTTGTTTTGCAGCGGCTTCGCTCGCGCTCCCTGAATAAAGCATAGCCTTTTAGCACTCCGGTACAATTCGTTATTTTCGGAACCGGACCAGTTATTTCAGCTATATTTTTGTTGAATAGGTTTACGAACGAGGTTATTTTTTTAAATATTTATTTTAACTGTCATTATTTATCAATTTTATTTTTATATTCAGATTTCTGATTAACTATTTGTTTCCTATTTGATTTATTTAGTACGTAGGTATATGTACATTGAAACCAAGTGACGATTGTACCCAGGTTTTGCACATCACAACAACGGTAGAAAAACATTGTGTCATATTTAAACATATGTATGTAGGTACACCACCTATGTCACTTATTTACAATTATTTGATGCAATAATATAATACTTTACTTTCGTCTTTTGTAGTTTTGATAAGTTGTAGCCCTAAGGGCGAGTCCTAATTTAACACTAGTTCAAAATAATTTCTGTTCCAGGTTGGATCTCCACTGCTGGTGATGCCGACGGCGCCGCCGCTGTCTATGGTGGTAGAGCTGGAGTCTTTGAAAGAAAACCCTCAATAACGTGGAAGCTTCGAGCGCAACTAGACACACAAAGACAAGACAGCCTCAGTACTTACTTTACCCCGGACCATAGAGCTGGAAAGTGTTATAGCATTTTGGCCTGTGTTACCAGCGAAACCATTGTGCTGGCATTTCAGCTTTTCTAATCCCATACAATGTGGCAAAGAAAAGAAATTTCGCAGCTTCGTTAGCACATATCAAGTGAAAAACACCGTCAAATTATTATTTTAGTAGTTCGGCTAGGTCGTTAATGAATTCTGTTTTGCATTTTTCGAAATCCAGGAGCTGTTTTCCGTTACTTGTTACTTTTAAGGTCCTCTATATTTTTGTGTCAAAATTAACTAAATAACAAGAAACGTGGCTGAAATTGTTTAGGAATAGACTTTGTTGATATAATGGTCCCAAAGTTTAATAATGTATGGACGCTGTATTGGTGAGAGGAGGTATTTGATAGACTTTAGTATTTTTATGGGATAATCTTATCAGTGGAAAGTAGTTTAATCTGGTTCAAACCAGATATACGTAGAACTGCTAAAGCAGTTTAGAGGAATAGGTTTTTATCGATATCTTGTAAAATACATTCCTTTTCGTAAAACGATTGTATAAGCACTTAATTAAGATATTCAGCCATATTTAAAATCTCAATCGGTTAGGTATTAAATAAACAAAATATAACACATCGTAATCATTTTATTGGTTACTAATTAATTACTTTAAATCCACCCGGCATTTAGTATTGAGTTTTATTCAGTGAATTGGCAAAATTTACTTGAAAACATTCGCCATTTAAAGTTGCGAACTGAATTGTGAAATTCACGCGAAAATAAATGTTATGTAGGAACTGAATATTCATTGATATTACTAAGAATTAAAATTAAGATAGGTAACGTGCCATACGAACAATGCTTACCGAATATAGTCGAGATCACCAAATTGTGTATTTTAATTTACTTTTAATGGAATTCAATAATGTACTTAATTTCTTATGTAATTAATAAAAAGTAATAAAAGTTGTGTATTTTCTTTTTCGATTTTAGAGTTATTTGCGTGTTAGCATCATAAAACATCTCGTACATATTTATATGTTGAAATTAATTATATTCAAAATATTGAAATGATCAAACATAAAAGAGATCACTTTATTATCTAGTTTTTCTTATGTAATTTGAATTCTGTGACGTCCAAGAGTCCTGCGATGTCTAAAGGAAATAAATCACCTTGATGTTTGATTAAATTGAAATCTGTGACTAGTTTCTGACCGCGCTTTTTTCGCAATTTTCTAACAAACCATTCAAACAATTTACGCGCAAAAATCTAGTTCGATAATAATATATTTAACAGCTTTGACGAGAAGTAGAAATAAACATCCATCACCAACCTAAAATATAGTGGTTATGGTTTCACCGCAAGGACAATGTTTAGGTATCAAATTGTATTATATTTGTTTCATTTTACTTCTGAAGAGGCTCCAATATTCCTCAAAGTCCTTGAAATATTCAATCCATCTCAATCGCGCCACATCACTCAAAGGGCGGAAAGTGGCGACAGGCCCTTAAGCTGGCTACACTGTAATACAATCAGTAGCCACCACTACCAAGAGTCTCAAGTAACATTGACTTTGTTACTGAATAACCAGTCGATTGACAAGTGAAGACAAGTAAAGACGCCATGGCGTCTTTAAGTTTCATATGCTATGCTTAGCTTGGGGTTAGAATCTAACTAGATGATGCTATGTGGATTGTCCAGCATTATTTATTTAACATCTTGCCAGACGACCACCATTTAAGTTTGCAAATCAAAACTAGCCCGCGTGCAACAAAACTACGGTTAAAGTACCAAGTTGCTAGCGAATACATAAAGTAAAAAATCATTTATTTCTTTAGGCTTACAAAATAAGCACTTAGACAAGTCATATTTTATATATAAATTATATACATACATTACTAGAAGTCATTAACAACGGTATATTAACCGTGATTTGTGTTATAAACTCAAAGTGGTTTATTTCCTTTAGTCCGTACAGAGGACTCTTGGTCATTTGGAGTGATTGTTTTGAATTTCCCAATATTTCGGCACTCTTGCATGCATCAGGACCACGCAGTTACTCTCACACAAGTCACTGCGAATATCAACTAAACAACAAAAATCACTATAAGTCCCCTTATTGCTCTTAAGGTAGGTTCTTATTATGCGCTTGCAAGTTCTTTGTAAATAAAACTTTTGGGTGAATAACATAGTAGTTTTAAAAATTGTAGGTATTGTAGTTTAGTGAAGCCCGTGGTAGGGGCCGTGGCCGCGGGAGAGCCAATCGAACGACACAGACTAAATAAAGAAAATCGCTTTATGCAGCCGCAAATAAGATGAAGGAGGAAATGGTCCTCGGTTTATTTGAATTTTCAGCGACGGAGTTTATTTTACAGCGATTTTCAGGTCTTTGGAGGGAAGGTTTTACTTGTTACTTTATGTGGGAATTTACCTGGGTTTAACTCTTTCCTTCCTGGTTTTAATAAAGTTTTAGTTATTTCTGGCCGCGGTTTGGCATCATTTGTGTTTAAGATCATTAGTAGTTTTAGTGTTACAGGATATAAGCTATCCCAGTTTTAAATAGGATGACGATATGCGAAAGATTGCGTGCTGGATGACGATTGGAAAGACAGGGCGCTATTATGTTATATGGTTCTTATGTCCAGCTGTGGACAAGCAAAGGCTGATGCTGATAATGTAGATAATAGATAAATATTTTTTTTTTAACATCTTCAAACACACACATACAAAATACAACAATTACACAGTACACGGGAAAAAAAAGTGTTAACCAAAGCAATCTTAGTGAATACGACTGGAGCTGTAGCAACCAACCACACATGACTTTTTTATTGAGTCGTGTGTCTCCAGTAGGATAGCGAGTTATTTCCAATATTTTCTTTTTCGTTCTGTTCCTATTTTCTTTATGCTTGGGTTTGTATGTAATGGGGTCATTGTTGTCTCCGCAATTTCCGACTTCCGATGCAAGTGCCCTACGATTGGAAGAAGCTATTACTTTTCTCAATCGCTAAAATATTTCCTCGTATCTAATGACCTTTCAGTAATGTTTCAGTAGTAGTGGGAGCCATCAACATAAGATGATGGCGACCACCATTTCATTACTTTTGATTGCGACTTTATCTGACCAATTTAGAATAAACGGTATTATATAAAATAAATATTTTACACAACATTAACTGGCCCCAAAGTGGCAAGGTTGTGTTTATGGCTGATAATTGTATCAGGTGGAAATATAAAAAGTAAATAATTAAAAGAGTCAAAACTAACATAACTCTCATTACAGAATTCCTCAAATATACGTAATTTGCGGGGAGTTGACTCCTGCTGTGGGGTCGCCTGGCCTTATTCCGAATAGAAAATAAGGTTTGCGAATGCAAAGTGCTTTCTTCGGTTTTCCTACCGCGTTTGACACAGCCAGATTTAATATAGCTCGGTCGAGTTTTAAAATGTCTAGAATTACTTGGTCATGTCATTGTACCTTCATCATCATTATGACTACCACATCTTTTAAAGTAGAATTAATTTAGATACTTAGCACTTACGAAGTAATATTACTCAATCTGTGCCTATTATCATTACCAACTACATTGTTGGTGCAAAAACAATGTCATCAGAGGAGCCCTAACAACGTGGGTCGAGTCCACACTACGGAGACGACAGTGCGTTCGTATAGGATGAACTGCCTCAAGTAGAAAGAACCAAAGGGCCTTTTATAATTGCCAGGACACCGTAACTCAAATGTGAAAGTGCTTTATCTCCTTTAGACCATACAGGACTCTTGGACACTTCACAAAATTCAAATGACATAAGTAAAACTAGGATCACTTTGATGTTATGTTCTCTTCAATCTTTTTAAGGTAAAGTAAGCGAACAAGGACCTTTTACCTTGTTGAGTTCTTAGTTTTCGAGTTCTAACTTGCTGAACTGCTTGGCTGTGTGCCAGCGGTGCTCGATACGCTGGCCCTACGGCATTGTGGCGATGCAAAGTGAGTTTTAAAAGCTTATGCCTACTTCGATTGCGCATCAAATCAGATTTGTTCACTTCACAGGGCTTTGATCACGGGCTAGAAGGTTCAAATTGCATTGAACGTCTTCAAATCTCCGGGGAAGCCGTGACATTTTGATCGGGAAATAATTCAATTTAAAAGATATTTTATTTTAACTTCGATGATTTTAACGCAATAATATAAGACAAGGGCTTTACTTTATGGAGGAGGAAATACGTGGCTTAATTTATAGTGAGGAATTGCCAGACGATAATTTAACTTTTTCGTCATACAGATATGAGTGAGGGAGGCATTACAGATATCGTATCAAGGGATTATCCACAAGTCACGATTGCGCGCCCTGGCCGGATGCACCGCCTGAAACAGATATAATCTTACTACGGTAGTGAATAAAAACGGGGTTTATATTCACTACCGTACTAAGATTATTGCCATGGTTATTAAAATACTAAAGACCACCTTGAAACAAACCAAAATCACAACAACTCAAACACCAGTCAGCCGTTTACAAGAGCCTAGTGAGTGCGGTGCACTGCGTGTTGTGTAGTGTGGTGGTCTAAGGCAGGTGCAGAGCATGCCACGGCGTCTTAGCATCATCACCTTCCATCTCAAAGCATCCTCTAGACAAAGTGCCTTCTGCACTCTACTCTCTACTCTACTACATGTAAATATTTGCCGAAACTCTTGAGTATAATTGCATCCGACCGAAGCTAAGGGCAGTCGTCGTTAAGGCGGGCGGTGAGAGCGGAGTGCGGGCGGGCGGGGGTAGCATTCTATACTAACCTTCATGATAGTAACGTGAGCTCAACGGTCACAAAATACAAATATTTATTTGACCATTTACGACAAATATTGGTCAAAATAAGAATATGTTATTCGATTTAATACAATTGAATAATATTTTGACAAATTGTGTACATTACCACATAAAACAGAAAACAATACAGGAATAAACAATAGAATAAAGGAAGTATAAAGGGCGGCCTTATCGCTGAGAGCGATCTCTTCCAGGCAACCTTTGGATGGACTGGACATGAAGTAACAAAATGTATTGTCTGATCAATCCTAAGTGCCTATATATCGCGAGTATACATATATGCCAATTATATCGTAAAATGCTCCTGCAATACTCTAGTTATATTTTTTCTCTAATTATTGTCTTCCTGCCTCCTCCTTTTTTTGCAATGGGTCGTATAAATATAGTGGTATAGTGGTATTATACCGATGGGGCGGATAAATATAGTGGCCTTAGTTAATAATATATGTCTCCAATTTTCGTTCTTGACAATATCACGTTCTAGTCATTTTTATCATCATCATCATCATCAGCCTATATTAGTCCACTGCTGGACATAGGCCTCCCCCAATGAGCGCCATAGCGCCCTGTCTTCAGCTTGACGCATCCACCATCTACCTGCAGTCTTTCGCAGGTCGTCATCCCACCTGGTCGGAGGGCGTCCTACACTACGTTTACCGAGTCGTGGTCTCCACTCAAGAACACGTTTGCCCCATCGGCCGTCGGTTCTTCGCGAGATATGGCCGGCCCACTGCCACTTCAGCTTGCTAATTCTTTGAGCTATGTCGATAACCTTGGTTCTCTGTCGGATGTATTCGTTACGAATCCTATCCTTCAGAGAAACTCCGAGCATAGCTCTTTCCATAGCTCGCTGAGCGACTTTGAACTGGTGGACCAGCCCTATCGTGAGTGTCCACGTCTCAGCTCCGTAGGTCATAACGGGTAGGACGCACTGATTGAAAACTTTCGTTTTCAAGCATTGCGGTATGGATGACGTGAAGACTTGACGTAGTTTCCCAAATGCTGCCCAGCCCAGCTGGATCCTCCTTTTGGCCTCCTTCTCGAAACTGTTTTTACCCAACTGCAGAATCTGCCCAAGGTAAGTGTACTCGGAAACAGTTTCGAGAAGGTGACCATGTACGACCACCGGCCTTGGATCAATGTGACCATTGATCATGACTTTGGTTTTATCCAAATTCATGCCAAGACCGATACATCCGAGGCTGAAGCTAGGCCGTCCAGCATCTGGTTCAGCTCCTCTAGCGACTCCGCCAATAGGACTATGTCATCAGCGAATCGTAGGTGTGAGATGTAGTTGCCGTTTATGTTTATGCCCTTACCTTTCCAGTCCAGCGTCTTAAACAAATCTTCCAACGCGCTTGTGAACAGTTTCGGGGATATGACATCCCCCTGTCTCACTCCTCTGCGCAATTGGATAGGTTTAGACTGCTGGCCCTGTACTTGGACACTCATAGTGGCGGCTTCGTAGAGACATCTCAGCACCTCGATATAACGATAGTCCACTTGGCATCGCTGTAAGGATTCCAGAACAGCCCAGGTCTCGACAGAGTCAGAGTCATTTTTATACCTAGTCGTTATTCCTGATAGATCTAAGTCGCCAAAAACACAAACACTTCAACACATGGATATACCGGTAGATACTGTCCAGGTTTCGACTGAATCAAAGGCTTTCTCGTACTCCACAACCGGTATATATATAACGGTTGGTCCTCTGTCTTCTGTATAATCTGCCGTCAGCGTTTGAATGTGGTCTCCGGTACTAAAGCCTTTTCGAACCCAGCTTGTTCGGGAGGCTGTAAGTCTTCAAACGTTCGAGAGAGATAGATAGATAAAAAGTTCAGAGACGACGAGAGAGACGGAGAGCTACATAATTGTAATTACAATTATTATTTAGGATATATTCCTGGCCGGAAATGAGTGAGTCGATAGATAAGATAGATAATTCTTTATTGCACACTAAGTATAAATGACAATGTAAAATAAAAACTTTAAAAAAACTAGATACAATTGACGGTCTTACCGCTCAAGAGCGATCTCTACCAGACAATCATGGATGGATAGGTTTGTGGACAGTACCAGGGGATCTGTGTGAATCGATTTCTAGAAAAAAACGAAATGCAATGCATGCAATAAGTTAAAAAATAAAATAGCCTCATTAATGGCTGTGATCTGAGCTTCTACCTCGCATCGCCGTAAGCAGCTTCACACGCTCTTTCTGAGATACAAAGTAGAGAAGTCCATTTCCAGGATATTATCGATCTCCGCCGAATTTCAAAATCCGTTCAGACGCTGCACCAGGACACCTTCGAGCACCTGCCCAAGCTGGAGGAGCTCGACCTGAGCAGCAACCCTCTCACCACCATCGACCACGTGACCCTGGTCGCTATATCCAGTCTGCCCAAGTTGAAGAAATTTGTGACCGCAGGTTCAGCCCTTCCGTCATGAAAAGGTAACAGACCGACAGAGACATAATTACTTTCGAAATAATAATTTTAGTACAAAGCGTGAGGAGCCGCGTCCAAAAGCTAATATACTAGTTAACATAGCCAGTGCCCTAACTCTCGCCGCTCGGTATAATCCCGCTGACCCTCTCGCCACAACACAATTACGTTCCGATTCACGCAGACCCAATACACTCCAGTTTGTATTGTAGCCTACACTTAACCCGGGGGCTAGCATGAGGTTTGAACGTTCACGATGCAGGGTACCTACAGTTACAGCCTAGAGATTCCTAGACCATTTACTGGAATGAGTTAGATGAATTGGTATTAACAACAAACTAAAATGAAATCGGCTAGTTTTTTATCAGTGTAACATAGAAAATAGTTTCTTCAGCCAATCACACATCATTACCTAACTTTAGCCAATCCCAACGCTACGCTACAAACTAATTTAGAAAGGAATTCGCTGAGACGCAAAACAATGTAGCCAAAAGCGGACATAAAAATAAAATAAAATAATAAAACAAAGACAAGTAGTGATTTCGAGGGCCTTTTTATGAAACACCAACGATATACATTAGTAAGCACTATAGATTGCACTCGATGTTGCACTCAGTCCAGTATCAACTGTAACTGTGACATAATAATATAGAACCAATAACACGCTAGCACTAAGCCCAGCTACCCCATGCTAGCCCTCTGTTTACAAAGCCGATCGAAAGGCTCCGAGAGGCTTGTAGCATGGAAATGATCTTAGATAAAAAATCAACTACATACAAGATTGGATATCTCGGATATTGGAAGAAGGGAATAAGACTAAACAACCGAGGCGCTAGGTGAATACAAAGCTGCGTCCTGTGGCGTATAGCGAGAGGATGCTGTTGGCGGAGGATCTTCCAATCTACATTCGATTATGCTAAGACACTGACGCAAGTAAATAATGCTGGATATTCGCGACTCGAGTCGCGGTGTCAGGTTCGACCCTTGCAACTTAGCCTGTGGATATCGTAAGCTTCCTCGTATGGAATCTACCAGAGAATGGCAGCCTTCCTTCTGTATATTTTAACCGACTTCAAAAAATAAGGAGGTTCTCAATTCGACTGTTTTTTTTATGTCTGTTATCTCATTGATACATCATATTGACATCGACTGGGTTAACCGATTTTGATGATTCTTTTTTATTTGAAAACTGGTACATCCCGTATGATCTAATTTCATATTTAGTCCAGTTCTAGCCATGACATACATACATTAGAAAACCATATAGGTAAGTCTTAAATTTGCATTAAGTATGTGTATATTATACGAACACTAAACTTGCTCTTGTTCGTGGAAGGTACAGTCGGCAGGGGATGCATGCTTGCTGATACTAAGTATTTGACCCACACATCTAACTCGAACTGAATGCTTGTGAGTGCCTGAGCCTGTATTATAAAAGCTTGCTCAGTCCTTGATCGACATATGCTTGAGTAACGCTTATCCCATAGAAAACTGTTTACTCAAGCATAGATTGATGACTGACCAAGCTTTCAAGCATTCCACCCTTCTTAATAAGGGGCTTAGTGACTGCTGCTAGGTATGATCATTTAAAATAGGTAGAGTGATGTATTATTGTGCCCAGTATATATTTTTATTTGAATTCGCTTGCGTATAATATCGATCGATCATTGTGTAAATCTTTATGGGGATGCCTATGTCCAGCAGTGGACGTGTTCATAGATGATGATAAGCTTGAGTAAGGCCTTAATCACAAAAAGCGTGTTAATAATTTGATCTTTTTTATATTTTATGTTTGCTACTTTTAGGGTATATATTACTATGGACCGTAGAATAAGTTAAATAAGATCTGTTACTTTTCTATGGTGTGAAATAAATGAATTATTATTATTATTAAGTAAAATTTAGATCACAAAATATCAGTGTTGATTTAGAGTTATATTTATAAGTATTAATACAACGGGTATTTATCGCGTTTATTTACCTATTTTTCCCGACTTATAAATATGTGTTCAGATCGCGTAAGTTTAAAAGTATTTATTGATTTAGAGTTATTCCTATGAATAGTTTTCCCAAAGTCTCATAAAAGTGTTTGCGTCGTGATTCACAATGTAGGTACGAGTACATCGCAGTCGCATCCCAGCTTTCTGCACAAGTTAGTTTCATCTGAGGGAGTCCATTAGCTATGAAAACGGAACGTAAAACAATATCGAACGATTCAGTTACAAAAGTTTAGAAGCAAACTTCTCCGTTATTTGATATTCAATCTGAATTTCTGTGGAATATAAATGCGGAACGCTATTTGTTTCGTAACAATATAATTGCGGGAGAACTAACCGCCAAATTTAATTGAATTCACGAAACTGGAAGCAATTCAAATAGAGGATAAAAGTTAAATTTTGATTTTAACTTGATATTAGTTTATCGGCGGTATTTATTTACTAAAGCGATTGGAATTGGGGTTACTTTGTGGGACAGTAATCAATGGATTGTGCTGGGACCGCGGTCGCTTCTGCCTTGGGCCACGCCATCACTAGAGATGTCACCAATCAGTGAAGCATGAAACCATCTCTATAAAGGACATAGCACATACATCCAGCACAGCAAAAAATCAGCAATTAAATATGGGCTTAAAACTTGTAATTTTTTTTTAACAGCGACAAACGAGATAACGATTTGCCCACGAGCTATCTGACACCTGATGCCTACGACCTCCGTGGCACGGTTGGCGAAGGTCCGCCTACGACGCAGGAGGTAGGGTTCGATTCCCACCTCGGGACAATTGTGAGTGCGATCTGTAAATATTTGTTCTGGTCGTTATCTATGTACAAAAATATCTATCTATGTAATTTATTGTATTATGTATATCTGTCATCTAGTACCCATAATACAAGCTCTGCTTAGTGCGGGGTTAGATAATGCTTTGTGGATTATCCAGCATTATTTATTGACATAAAAATAATCTTAATAATACAAGTTAAAGCTTATATTTAAATTCACATTATTGTGCTGTACAGGGTGCGAACCAGATGTGCGACAACCTTAAGGATTATAATACTTTTTAAGAAAAATGTTGTTGCTTCCGCGCCATGAACACAATAATATCGAGCTAACCGCGGAAAGTGAAACTAGCTGTTTGCTCGTCTGAACAGAATAGAAATGAATCAGGAGAGTCGAGCCCACCACCGAAATGAGAATAGAAGAGAGAGAAAGAGATAAGTGGAGATTGAAACAGAGTCGGCCCTTAAGCTTAACTCAACCCATCGCTTGTAGTACATTTTACTCTCATGTCTTGGACTGACAAACCAGCACTTTCTCTAAATTATAATTATTAACTAGGTATTATCGTATACTATAGCTCCGCCCCGCGGCTTCGCTCGCGTGGAAATCGATTAGTCAAATAGTTTATAAACCTTCCACTTCAATCACTCTATCTATAAAAAAAACCGCATCAAAATCCGTTGCGTAGTTTTAGAAAGAAAGATCTAGACATACATAGGGACAGACAGACAGCGGGAAGCAACTTTGTTTTATATTAAACTAGCGGCCCGTCCCGTCTTCGCCAGGGTGGTCATTTGTTTCAGCCAATTTTTAAATTTTTCTCCTCTTTCTCTCCGTAAGAACCATCCTCGTACTCCAAGGAATATTCTAAAAAAAGAATTAGCGAAATCGGTTCAGCTGCTCTCGAGATTTGCGCTTAGCAACACATTCATCGATTCATTTTTATATTATAGATAGATAGTGAAGTATATCAGACATCTAGTAGTCATAAAACAAGCTCTCTGTCTAGATAGTGCTGTGTGGATCTGTATTATTTATTCCTTATTTATTACAGGTAATATGTAATAAAAACAGCTTTATTCCATATCCCAATAGTTATTAGTATGTACAATTTTAAAACAATAATAATAGTAAAATAAAGAATTAATAGTCGTGTAGGTACTTTATAATTTTAGAATTGAATTGAATTTAGAATTCATTATGTCAGATTATTGTCGTGTCATGTCCTGATATGGACCGGTGTATTTTATTTATTTATTTATTACAGGTAATATGTAATATTTCTGCGCAATATTGGATTCATATTGGATTAGTCAAAAATCTAATCATGGTAATATCCTGTTTTAAATAACTTTACTTGGTAACTATAAACCGTGGTAATAAATAAGGAATGGATATTACAGATAATCAAATACCCCGTTTTAAATGACTTTAGTGTTAATAACCATGATAGTTATACAGCTAACAAGCACTCGCTGCCGCCCCTGGCTCGGCCCGCCTCCGCACAAGTAATGTCACCGCCGAGCAGCGGAGCGCGAGACAACTCTTTGTGGCGGCGGATTGCTGCCCGGGGCTACGCTTGTACCTAGAGCGGGCCTCACCGGCACTGGCACGACGGCTGAGGAGTTAAACGGCTTTATTTATCATTTACTCTTTTACCTGGTTATAACTTTACTACTAATATAATAATGGCGAAAGTGCCAAACCAAAACCATCATCATCATCATCAGCCTATGTAAGTCCACTGCTGGACATAGGCCTCCCCCAATGAGCGCCATAGCGCCCTGTCTTCACCTTGACGCATCCAGCATCTACCTGCAGTCTTTCGCAGGTCGTCATCCCACCTGGTCGGAGGACTCTACGTTTACCGAGTCGTGGTCGATTAGAACACGTTTGTGTAATAAGTATATCAGTCATTTAGTACCCATAACCCAGATCAGCAGAGCTTGTTGCTTCGCTTGTGGCTAGATGATGCTGTGTGGATTGTCCGGCATTATTTATTTATTTATTCATACATATAATGAAGTAGCTGCAATCAGGGCTATTATCACAATACGTAAAATAAACCAATGTACATTAAATGTGTACATAACTGGCGTAATATTTCTCAGGGGAATATGTGATCAGAGATTAATTAAAGATGTTAAGTAAACACGATCGGAAATCATTTTGGGTACGATATAGCTCGGGCAGGACGGTTGGGACCACTCTTTGCAAATTAAAATTTATTTCTTTATAACTTTTTCATACAAATAATGATGCTTACGACGACGCCAACACAGATGCTTACGACGACGACGTGACGTAAGCTTCATGAAGCTCATGTGAATTTTAGGGTTCCGTGCCCAAAAGAAAAACCCTATAACTAAGACTCCGCTGTCCGTCCGTCTGTCACCAGGATATTCTGAACCGTGACAGTTAGACAGTTTAAATTTCCACCGATGATGTAATTCTGTTGCCGCTATAACAACAAATACTAACAAACAGCATAAAATAAATATTTAAGGAGGCTCCCATACAACAAGCGTGTTTTTTTTTGCTCATATCATCATAATTATCCAAATTATGCATATAAAAGTATATTTTTCTACCTGTTGTGGGCAGAAAATAGTAAAACTGTAAAGATAAGACATACAGACAACTTTCGTACCTAGCAGCTGTGACATATATAATGTATATTGATATAAAGCGTATTCCGATTAATGAGCAAAACGTACAAATTAACCATTTGTACGTTTTGCTCATTAATCGGATGCACAGCGTGAAGAGTCGGAGTTTCTCTGAAGGATAGGATTCGTAACGAATACATCCGACAGAGAACCAAGGTTATCGACATAGCTCAAAGAATTAGCAAGCTGAAGTGGCAGTGGGCCGGCCATATCTCGCGAAGAACCGACGGCCGATGGGGCAAACGTGTTCTTGAGTGGAGACCACGACTCGGTAAACGTAGTGTAGGACGCCCTCCAACCAGGTGGGATGACGACCTGCGAAAGACTGCAGGTAGATGCTGGATGCGGCAAGCCGAAGACAGGGCGCTATGGCGCTCATTGGGGGAGGCCTATGTCCAGCAGTGGACTGCTATAGACTGATGATGATGATGATAGCGCGAATGAATCTCCTGTGCGTTAATTTGAATTGTTGTTGTATATGGATGCGTTCACACTTCCGCGAAAATTAAACAATTTTGTATGTCGCATTTCTGCTGAATAAATACGAAATACATTTTATTCAAGTGGGCCATTACGGCACATACTCGTACAGGTATTTTGTTTTATTTTTGCAAAAAGATAATCAGCCAACGCACAGCCGCCGGCGGCTATAAAACGACTTCTATGGCGCGGTGGGCGAAGGTCTACCTGCGACGCAGCAGGTTGTGGGTTCGATTCCCGCCTCGGACAAATTGTGTGGACGATCTGAAGATTTGTTCCAGGTGTTTTGGTTGCCTATGTATAATAAAAAGATATATATCTGTAAAAGTAGGTATTATGTACATTTATCATCTATAACAAAAGCTCTGCGCAGCTTGGGGCTAGATGATGATGTGTGGATTTTCAGGTATTATTTATGTATTTGTTCAAAGTAAATTATAATCAATGAGAGGCGAGAAAATGTATATCAAATGAATTTAACCCAGACTACCCAATTTACTTCTACAACAAAACAAGCAAGTTCTAACAATGATACCATCTTCATTAAGAAGAGCGAGATAGCTTGGAGCTTCTCCAAAACAAGAAAAAATAAAATTATCTACAGACATAAATCAAGAAAGAAATATGGCAAATATAAAAACAACGTAGGTAATAGGCAATTCGTTTTATTTGACGGAGGATTTGTGTGCTTTTTGACATTTTATGGAAGCAGCACTTTATCAAAAGATTGCAGAGACGCCTGTTAAAACTGAGTCTCATGAAGATTTGTTGGAAAAAAGATTGTGCCATATACATGTATATGTAGGCATCATCGTCCCATACCCTTGTTGACTGCACGTTGCCCCTAGTTACGTTGCGTAATGTATACGGTTAAAAAATAAAAATATGATGGTAAAACTTACTTCAAGCGAGTGGCAGCCGCAGTGACCACTACTCGCTAGAAGGGTGAGGCAAGAAATGAAATGAAATGAAATGAATGTTTATTTCTTTAGGCTTACAAATAAGCACTTAGACAAGTCATATTTTATACTATTCATTATTATATTGATGTTCACTTCAATTTTTTGTCCACCAGTGGAAGAAGTGAGAAGAAACCACTAGTATGTTCATAACTTATGTGTCTAGTACATATGATTTGCTTATCTGTAAGTTGTTAGATTTTGAGTTGGAGCAAAACTCGTTCCAAGCTTTTTTATCTTCTAGATAATCTGATATTTTGTAATAAGCCTTTTTACAAAGAATATGCTTCACAATTTTTTTTAATTTATTGATAATTTTTGCAACTCACTTTGTTGTAGAAGCGTATACAAGCAACACAACAGCCAACGACTGGTGAGGTTGCGGCAAGCTCGCTCACTGCACGGTGGATACTATTTATCCTATCATTCTAAAATGTAACGAACTAAGCTCATATTTGAATGCCCATTTTTGTGCTGTGCTGTAGCGAGGGGATGTATATGCTTTGTCCTTAATTCTGCTCGCGGTTTCGCTCGCGTCTTGGTCCGGTAACAAGAAGCCTCGAATAGTGAGGCTAGGTAGCTATCAGTTAAAATGATTATAAAATGTATACCTACAGCAGTTTCCGAAATTATCAATAGTAATTCTACGGAAGAATAATAAAAATGGAGGAGGCCTGTACCCGAAAGGGGTCCTAACCAACATAATTTTAATTAAACAAATTATAAAATAATTTATAATATAATAATTGCATGCATTAAGCATGCAATTATTATATTATAAATTATTTGAAATGATCATAAGGAAATCTAACTGAATATATTTTTAATTTTAATTTAATATGATTTTACTTAAATAAATGAATAAATGGCTTTTTTATTTATTTATGCCGTAATATATATATAAATATATTTTATTTATATATATATTACGGAAGAACTGTGATAACATTCCCGAATGTTTTCCTCTTATGAGTAGAAATAGATTTGAATCGCAAGTTGCATTCTATTCGTGACATAAGACGTGGTCGCTAACATTGTTTGATTTAGGGTCAAACTTCATCTAGTCCGGTCTAGATAGAACCCGTGAGAAGACTACTCCTTTCACAGGTTGTACCAGCGTTGCCCCAGAGTTATGACGTCACTTCGGCCCGCTATCTTTTCCTCATCAATTGTGAACTTGCATTCTATACGGACAATACAACACAGTCTGTTGAAAAGCAGTAGCTAAGCTTTGCTAATTATTACGTCCAGCAGCGCTATCGCACATTGCAAAAATAAGCATTTCAATATGCCTTACACGTAATATACAATAACACGAATTAAAGCGTACTTAACTCGTATTCCTCGGAAGGTGAAGTATTAAACAGTGACAAAATGCCTAACCCACTAGCTTCAGGCGAGCTGGCACGTGATCTGATACCGTATAAAATGTATCTAAATATAACGAGACAAGGCACATTTTTGTGCTGTGTGACGGGTGCATATTTGCGACAACCTTTTGGCCAAAAAATCAAACTCAAACTCAATAGCATTTATTTCTATAGGCTAAATCCGTCACTGTTTAGAATATTTTCAACAAAAGCTTTGTCATTCTAGTTCTTATCAGGTTTAACTTTAGCATAAGTAAGGCGTTTATTTTGTTATAGAATTTAATGTAACAATGCACCAGGGTTATTCAGGAGTAGGTAAGTCATAATTTTCTGAACAGAAATACAGATATAAAACTTATAGGTAAAATCAATTTATATGTAAAATTTTCATAAAAATAGTTATAATAATATAAATTGTATTTTTACAATTAGTACCTACTAATTGTATGATTAAATTATAAAACATAAATGAAAACAAATAAATAAATGAAAACTTAGTGAAGTTAACAAACTGGGCCGTCTAAACTAAACTAAACCTATGAAAAGGTCTTGTAACTAGGTTTATTCAATTCACCTGATGACAGGAATTTGACCAAAGGACTACTGAACAACTACATAGTGTGCACAAAGCGTCACAATTTGTATAACGAATGGAAGTAACGTAACATTTTACATCGATAAATAACGCGAGTCAACCGACCGTCTCGAGATGCGCTTATCCGGCCTTTTTGGATCTATCCGACTAAGCAAATACTTTTAATAATTATTGATTCACTTTTAACGAAGGTATTTACTTTGTTGGCCCTGTTAAAAAAACATCCCTGCTAAAGGTCACTAGGTCACAAACAAAACCTACCAAAAAGTCTCAAAATACAATATATCTCCTTGATAAATTTTATTAGTCTATTCAGCCGTTTAGCAGTGAAAAAGCTACAAAAGACATCGTTAATTCTGAGCTTGTCCAGACAGAGCGTATTCGACGCGTACCGACCGTACCGCCCTATAAGCGTACCAACGAGCAAATTTCGTATCAAAATGTTTGCGCTCCATTTCTCTTGTTACGTGCACTCGTGCACTCGCTTTGAAGTTCGCGTCAGCTCACACAAATGCCGTCTCTAGTAACTATCTAACATCTGTCATCTGAACACAATAACATAAATAAATAATGCTGGACAATCTACGCAGCTACATCTAGCGCCAAGGTAAGCAGAGCTTGTGTTATGGGTACTAGATAACTGATATACTTAATACAATACATTGTATAGATATATTCGTATTACGTAGATAACGACCAGAACACCCGGAACAAATATCTATAGATCGTACACATAATTGTCCCGAGGCGGGAATCGAACCAGCAACCCAGCGTCGCTGGCGGACCCCACCGCGCCACAGAGGTCGTCGAATACCATAACAGAGGTACCTAAATATTTACCAACAAGCAAACTCTGCTCAGTTCCTTAATTTCCAACAGAATCTATTTGCATGGACCCCGACTATTTGTTCCCTTCCCGCCCTAGCACAAACAAACAAACAAACAAACTACCCTCCAAGGTGGCATAAAACTACTTTCAGAACCTAAATAGTGAAAACTTGAGGTGGAATTGTATAAGTTCCGACTTTGAGGAGAAATATTACCAAAATATTTGCCGGCATTTTACGGTAAGTTATAAAGAGATGTTTGTTTTCCCGTTTAAAACAAAGTTTTGCTGGCTTCTGTAAATCGGACGTTACCTACCAACCTTAGTTTAGTGTATTAAGGGTCCGGCGACCCTCGCTTGCAAAAATCGCTCCGAATATCGCTGTCCCTGTTTAACCCTTGCGCCGCGCCACATGCGTGCGCGATAGCAATATTAGCCGTTCAAAATTTGGTTTGTTCCGTAATACCAAAAATTATGACTGAAAACTTTTTGTATTCTTCACAAAGTATTGTTATTCTGTAACTAGACAATATAAGCTATGTTCCTTAATAAATAACACGTAAGATATTGATGTTACTATTAAACTATTTGGGAACCTAGATATATACTATTTTGATACAAATAATGCAATATTATAATGAAAACTAGTTGTTAGATGTGCGCGAGCTGCATGCAGCTCGCGGCGGTTATGTGTAACAGTTATTTTTTATTAAGACTTTATTTTCGTACCTTTGATTATTTTGTTTGAAATCGATAGCCATGAGAAAATTTTGCGATGAAAAAATGTCAGCCATCTTTGATTTGGAAATGGACATCTTTTTCGTAATCTACGTATGCGAGTTATTCGAAAACGATACCCATATTATGTGGGTGCTCGTCTCAAGGCGAGTATAAACTGCGATATAGAGATGTCAGCCATCTTGAATTTGGAAATGGAAATTTTTTTCGTAGTCGACGTATGCGAGTTGATCGAAAACGATATCTATATTAGTGGGTGTGCCATCACACAGCGCGGCTCGCTTCGCTCGCCTTGCTGTATGGCGGTGGTCGCATTGACGCACGACTCTGCTCCTGCTGCCACACAGCAAGGCTCGCTTCGCTCACCTTGCTGTGCGACAGCTGTCGCATCAGGTCAGGAAGCGCGGCTCGCTTCGCTCGCCTTGCTGTGTGACGATGGTCGCACACAATGCTACCCTGGGTTATAGTTGAGGGGGTCTTGCTTGGGGGGTCATTGGGGGGTCACAGCACGGCTCGCTTCGCTCGCCGTGCTGTTCCCCTTGGTCGCATCGAAATCGAAATCCTCACTCCCAGGTTAGTCAAAAACGATACCCATATCAGATTTTTTGGTTGGGGGAGGGGGTACAGGGGGGCTGGGGGCGTGGGGGGTTACGGCACGGCTCGCTTCGCTCACCGTGCCGTTCCCCTTGGTCGCATTGCGGCTCGCTTCGCTCGCCACAATGCTCCCCCGGGTTATAGTTGAGGGGGTCTTGGGGGGTCGTTGGGGGGTCACAGCACGGCTCGCTTCGCTCGCCGAGCTGTTCCCCTTGGTCGCATCGGATTCAAAATCCTCAACCCCAGGTTAGTCAAAAACGATACCCATATCAGATTTTTTGGTTGGGGGAGGGGGTACAGGGGGGCTGGGGGCGTGGGGGGTCACGGCACGGTTCGCTTCGCTCACCGTGCCGTTCCCTTTGGTCGCATTGAGTTGAGGGGGTCTTGGGGGGTCATTGGGGGGTCACAGCACGGCTCGCTTCGCTCGCCGTGCTGTTCCCCTTGGTCGCATCGAATTCGAAATCCTCACCCCCAAGTTAGTCAAAAACGATACCCATATCAGATTTTTTGGTTGGGGGAGGGGGTACAGGGGGGGGGGTGGGGTATGGGGGAGTCACGGCACGGCTCGCTTCGCTCACCGTGCCGTTCCCCTTTGTCGAATCGCGGCTCGCTTCGCTCGCCGCAATGCTCCCCCGGGTTATAGTTGAGGGGGTCTCGGGGGGTCATTGGGGGGGGTCACAGCATGGCTCGCTTCGCTCGCCGTGCTGTTCCCCGCGGTCGCATCGCGGCTCGCTTCGCTCGCCGCGATGCTCCACCCGAAAAAAAAGGTCAAAAATAGGCCAATTTTCGGTTTTTCCTAAAAAAAGAGGGTCTGGGGGGCAAAAGGGGGCAATTTTGTTTTGTCGTTCGAAACCATTTGTCCTCCTCTACAAGACTGTGAAAAAAAATTTCTTCCAAACCTATCCGTTTTGGAGATGGAAAGGGGGGGCAAAAAAGGGGGTCAAAGGGGGGGTTCCAATTTTTTTTCTTCCAAAACGAAGAAAAACCCTCTATACGACCCCGCAATCAGAACCCCTCTATCGCGACGGCATCTGGTAGCACACTCAAAAGGGGGGTCCTGGGGGCAGGGGGGGGGCAAAATTTTCTATGCAATCAAAATCACTTGTCCCCCTCTATACAACCCCCATAAAAAAATTTAGCAATATGGCTCTACGTAGGAGCCCCCCCTGAGGGGGGTGTCTTGGGGGGGCAAATCTCAAAAAGTCGGAATTTTCCCTAGGAGACTTTTACCTCCCCTATACGATACCGTAAAAAAAAACATACCTTCCCATCCACCATCAAGGAGAACAATTATGTCAATCAGTCAGTGAATCAGTGGTAATCTAGCTTTATACTATAGTAACTAAATTACCACTCACTGATTCACTGATTCACTGATTCACTGATTCACTGACTGATTGACATAATTGTTCTCCTTGATGGTGGATGGGAAGGTATGTTTTTTTTTACGGTATCGTATAGGGGAGGTAAAAGTCTCCTAGGGAAAATTCCGACTTTTTGAGATTTGCCCCCCCAAGACCCCCCCCTCAGGGGGGGCTCCTACGTGGAGCCATATTTCTTAATTTTTTTATGGGGGTTGTATAGAGGGAGACCAGTGATTTTGATTGCATAGAAAATTTTGCCCCCCCCCTGCCCCCAGGACCCCCCTTTTGAGTGTGCTACCAGATGCGTCGCGATAGAGGGGTTCTGATTGCGGGGTCGTATAGAGGGTTTTTCTTCGTTTTGGAACAAAAAAAAAATTAGACCCCCCCTTTAACCCCCTTTTTTGCCCCCCCTTTCCATCTCCTAAACGGATAGACTTGGAAGAGTTTTTTTTTCACAGTCTTGTAGAGGAGGACAAGTGGTTTTAAATGACAAAAAAAAATTGCCCCCTTTTGCCCCCCAGACCCCCTTTTTTTAGGAAAAACCGAAAATTGGCCTATTTTTGACCTTTTTTTTCGGGTGGAGCATCGCGGCGAGCGAAGCGAGCCGCGATGCGACCGCGGGGAACAGCACGGCGAGCGAAGCGAGCTGTGCTGTGACCCCACCCCATGACCCCCCGAGACCCCCTCAACTATAACCCGGGGGAGCATTGCGGCGAGCGAAGCGAGCCGCGATGCGACCAAGGGGAACGGCACGGTGAGCGAAGCGAGCCGTGCCGTGACTCCCCCATACCCCACCCCCCCCTGTACCCCCTCCCCCAACCAAAAAATCTGATATGGGTATCGTTTTTGACTAACCTGGGGGTGAGGATTTCGAATTCGATACGACCAAGGGGAACAGCACGGCGAGCGAAGCGAGCCGTGCTGTGACCCCCCAAGACCCCCTCACCCTTAACCCAGGGTAGCATTGTGGCGAGCGAAGCGAGCCACAATGCGATCGAATTGCGACCATCGTCACACAGCACGGCGAGCGAAGCGAGCCGTGCTGTGACCCCCCAATGACCCCCCAAGACCCCCTCAACAATAACCCGGGGGAGCATTGCGGCGAGCGAAGCGAGCCGCAATGCGACCAAGGGGAACGGCACGGTGAGCGAAGCGAGCCGTGCCGTGACCCCCCACGTCCCCAGCCCCCCTGTACCCCCTCCCCCAACCAAAAAATCTGATATGGGTATCGTTTTTGACTAACCTGGGGGTGAGGATTTCGAATTCGATACGACCAAGGGGAACAGCACGGCGAGCGAAGCGAGCCGTGCTGTGACCCCCCAAGTCCCCCTCAACTATAACCCGGGGGAGCATTGCGGCGAGCGAAGCGAGCCGCAATGCGACCAAGGGGAACGGCACGGTGAGCGAAGCGAGCCGTTCCGTGACCCCCCACGCCCCCAGCCCCCCTGTACCCCCTCCCCCAACCAAAAAATCTGATATGGGTATCGTTTTTGACTAACTTGGGGTCGAGGATTTCGAATCCGATGCGACCAAGGGGAACAGCACGGCGAGCGAAGCGAGCCGTGCTGTGACCCCCCAATGACCCCCAATGACCCTCCAAGACCCCCTCAACAATAACCCGGGGGAGCATTGCGGCGAGCAAAGCGAGCCGCAATGCGACCAAGGGGAACGGCACGGTGAGCGAAGCGAGCCGTGCCGTGACCCCCCACGTCCCCAGCCCCCCTGTACCCCCTCCCCCAACCAAAAAATCTGATATGGGTATCGTTTTTGACTAACCTGGGGGTGAGGATTTCGAATTCGATACGACCAAGGGGAACAGCACGGCGAGCGAAGCGAGCCGTGCTGTGACCCCCCAATGACCCCCCAAGACCCCCTCAACTATAACCCGGGGGAGCATTGCGGCGAGCGAAGCGAGCCGCAATGCGACCAAGGGGAACGGCACGGTGAGCGAAGCGAGCCGTGCCGTGACCCTCCACGTCCCCAGCCCCCCTGTACCCCCTCCCCCAACCAAAAAATCTGATATGGGTATCGTTTTTGACTAACTTGGGGGTGAGGATTTCGAATTCGATGCGACCAAGGGGAACAGCACGGCGAGCGAAGCGAGCCGTGCTGTGACCCCCAATGACCCCCCAAGACCCCCTCAACTATAACCCAGGGGAGCATTGCGGCGAGCGAAGCGAGCCGCGATATGACTGCGGGTAACCCCCCAAGACCCCCTCACCCTTATCCCAGGGTAGCATTGTGGCGAGCGAAGCGAGCCACAATGCGATCGAATTGCGACCATTGTTACACAGCAAGGCGAGCGAAGCGAGCCGCGCTTCCTGACCTGATGCGACAGCTGTCGCACAGCAAGGCGAGCGAAGCGAGCCTTGCTGTGTGGCAGCAGGAGCAGAGTCGTGCGTCAATGCGACCACCGCCATACAGCAAGGCGAGCGAAGCGAGCCGCGCTGTGTGATGGCACACCCACTAATATAGATATCGTTTTCGATCAACTCGCATACGTCGACAACGAAAAAAAATTCCATTTCCAAATTCAAGATGGCTGACATCTCTATATCGCAGTTTATACTCGCCTTGAGACGAGCACCCACATAATATGGGTATCGTTTTCGAATAACTCGCATACGTAGATTACGAAAAAGATGTCCATTTCCAAATCGAAGATGGCTAACATTTTTTCATCGCAAAATTTTCTCATGGCTATCGATTTCAAACAAAATAATCAAAGGTACGAAAAGAAAGTCTTAATAAAAAATAACTGTTACACATAACCGCCGCGAGCTGCTTGCAGCTTGCGCACACCTAACAACTAGTTTATATATATAAAGCTAAATTACCACTGACTGATTCACTGATTGACTGATTGACATAATTGTTCGCCTTGATGGTGGATGGAAAGGTATGTTTTTTTTTACGGAATCGTATAGGGGAGGTAAAAGTCTCCTAGGGAAAATTCCGACTTTTTGAGATTTGCCCCCCCAAGACCCCCCCCTCAGGGGGGGCTCCTACGTGGAGCCATATTTCTTAATTTTTTTATGGGGGTTGTATAGAGGGGGACAAGTGATTTTGATTGCATAGAAAATTTCGCCCCCCCCCCTGCCCCCCGGACCCCCCTTTTGAGTGTGCTACCGGATGCGTCGCGATAGAGGGGTTCTGATTGCGGGGTCGTATAGGAATTTCTCTTCGTTTTGGAAGAAAAAAAATTGGAACCCCCCCTTTGACCCCCTTTTTTGCCCCCCCTTTCCATCTCCAAAACGGATAGGTTTGGAAGAAATTTTTTTTCACAGTCATGTAGAGGAGGGTAAATGGTTTTGAATGACAAAAAAAACTTGCCCCCTTTTGCCCCCCAGACCCCCTTTTTTTAGGAAAAACCGAAAATTGGCCTATATTTGACCTTTTTTTTCGGGTGGAGCATCGCGGCGAGCGAAGCGAGCCGCGATGCGACCGCGGGGAACAGCACGGCGAGCGAAGCGAGCCGTGCTGTGACCCCCCAATGTACCCCCCAAGACCCCCCAAGACCCCCTCAACTATAACCCGGGGGAGCATTGCGGCGAGCGAAGCGAGCCGCGATGCGACCAAGGGGAACGGCACGGTGAGCGAAGCGAGCCGTGCCGTGACTCCCCCACGCCCCCAGCCCCCCTGTACCCCCTCCCCCAACCAAAAAATCTGATATGGGTATCGTTTTTGACTAACCTGGGGGTGAGGATTTCGAATCCGATGCGACCAAGGGGAACAGCACGGCGAGCGAAGCGAGCCGTGCTGTGACCCCCCAATGACCCCCCAAGACCCCCTCAACTATAACCCGGGGGAGCATTGCGGCGAGCGAAGCGAGCCGCAATGCGACCAAGGGGAACGGCACGGTGAGCGAAGCGAGCCGTGCCGTAATCCCCCACGCCCCCAGCCCCCCTGTACCCCCTACCCCAACCAAAAAATCTGATATGGGTATCGTTTTTGACTAACTTGGGGGTGAGGATTTCGAATCCGATGCGACCAAGGGGAACAGCACGGCGAGCGAAGCGAGCCGTGCTGTGACCCCCCAATGACCCCCCAAGACCCCCTCAACTATAACCCGGGGGAGCATTGCGGCGAGCGAAGCGAGCCGCAATGCGACCAAGGGGAACGGCACGGTGAGCGAAGCGAGCCGTGCCGTAATCCCCCACGCCCCCAGCCCCCCTGTACCCCCTACCCCAACCAAAAAATCTGCTATGGGTATCGTTTTTGACTAACCTGGGGGTGAGGATTTCGAATCCGATGCGACCAAGGGGAACAGCACGGCGAGCGAAGCGAGCCGTGCTGTGACCCCCCAATGACCCCCCAAGACCCCCTCAACTATAACCCGGGGGAGCATTGCGACCTCAACTATAACCCGGGGGAGCATTGCGCAATGCGACCAAGGGGAACGGCACGGTGAGCGAAGCGAGCCGTGCCGTGACCCCCCACGTCTCCAGCCCCCCTGTACCCCCTCCCCCAACCAAAAAATCTGATATGGGTATCGTTTTTGACTAGCTTGGGGGTGAGGATTTCGAATTCGATGCGACCAAGGGGAACAGCACGGCGAGCGAAGCGAGCCGTGCTGTGACCCCCCCAAGATCCCCTCAACCCTTAACCCAGGGTAGGAACCAGGCATTGTGGCTCGCTTCGCTCGCCACAATGCGATCGAATTGCGACCATTGTCACACAGCAAGGCGAGCGAAGCGAGCCGCGCTTCCTGACCTGATGCGACAGCTGTCGCACAGCAAGGCGAGCGAAGCGAGCCTTGCTGTGTGGCAGCAGGAGCAGAGTCGTGCGTCAATGCGACCACCGCCATACAGCAAGGCGAGCGAAGCGAGCCGCGCTGTGTGATGGCACACCCACTAATATAGATATCGTTTTCGATCAACTCGCATACGTCGACTACGAAAAAAAAATCCATTTCCAAATTCAAGATGGCTGACATCTCTATATCGCAGTTTATACTCGCCTTGAGACGAGCACCCACATAATATGGGTATCGTTTTCGAATAACTCGCATACGTAGATTACGAAAAAGATGTCCATTTCCAAATCAAAGATGGCTAACATTTTTTCATCGCAAAATTTTCTCATGGCTATCGATTTCAAACAAAATAATCAAAGGTACGAAAAAGAAGTCTTAATAAAAAATTACTGTTACACATAACCGCCGCGAGCTGCTTGCAGCTCGCGCACACCTAACAACTAGTTTATATATATAAAGCTAAATTACCACTGACTGATTCACTGATTGACTGATTGACATAATTGTTCGCCTTGATGGTGGATGGGAAGGTATGTTTTTTTTTACGGTATCGTATAGGGGAGGTAAAAGTCTCCTAGGGAAAATTCCGACTTTTTGAGATTTGCCCCCCCAAGACCCCCCCCTCAGGGGGGGCTCCTACGTGGAGCCATATTTCTTAATTTTTTTATAGGGGTTGTATAGAGGGGGACGAGTGATTTTGATTGCATAGAAAATTTTGCCCCCCCCCTGCCCCCAGGACCCCGCTTTTGAGTGTGCTACCAGATGCCGTCGCGATAGAGGGGTTCTGATTGCGGGGTCGTATAGAGGGTTTCTCTTCGTTTTGGAAGAAAAAAAATTGGAACCCCCCCTTTGACCCCCTTTTTTGCCCCCCCTTTCCATCACCAAAACGGATAGGTTTGGAAGAAATTTTTTTTCACAGTCATGTAGAGGAGGGTAAATGGTTTTGAATGACAAAAAAAACTTGCCCCCTTTTGCCCCCCAGACCCCCTTTTTTTAGGAAAAACCGAAAATTGGCCAATTTTTAACCTATTTATTTCCGGTGGAGCATTGCGGCGAGCGAAGCGAGCCGCGATGCGACCGCGGGGAAAAGCACGGCGAGCGAAGCGAGCCGTGCTGTGACCCCCCCCAATGACCTCCCGAGACCCCCTCAACTATAACCCGGGGGAGCATTGCGGCGAGCGAAGCGAGACGCAATGCGACCAAGGGGAACGGCACGGTGAGCGAAGCGAGCCGTGCCGTGACCCCCCACGCCCCCAGCCCCCCTGTACCCCCTCCCCCAACCAAAAAATCTGATATGGGTATCGTTTTTGACTAACTTGGGGGTGAGGATTTCGAATTCGATGCGACCAAGGGGAACAGCACGGCGAGCGAAGCGAGCCGTGCTGTGACCCCCCAATGACCCCCCAAGACCCCCTCAACTATAACCCGGGGGAGCATTGCGGCGAGCGAAGCGAGCCGCGATGCGACCGCGGGGAACAGCACGGCGAGCGAAGCGAGCCGTGCTGTGACCCCCCCCAATGACCCCCCGAGACCCCCTCAACTATAACCCGGGGGAGCATTGCGGCGAGCGAAGCGAGACGCAATGCGACCAAGGGGAACGGCACGGTGAGCGAAGCGAGCCGTGCCGTGACCCCCCACGCCCCCAGCCCCCCTGTACCCCCTCCCCCAACCAAAAAATCTGATATGGGTATCGTTTTTGACTAACCTGGGGGTGAGGATTTCGAATCCGATGCGACCAATGGGAACAGCACGGCGAGCGAAGCGAGCCGTGCTGTGACCCCCCCAAGACCCCCTCAGCCCTTAACCCAGGGTAGCATTGTGGCGAGCGAAGCGAGCCACAATGCGATCGAATTGCGACCATCGCCACACAGCAAGGCGAGCGAAGCGAGCCGCGCTTCCTGACCTGATGCGACAGCTGTCGCACAGCAAGGCGAGCGAAGCGAGCCTTGCTGTGTGGCAGCAGGAGCAGAGTCGTGCGTAAATGCGACCACCGCCATACAGCAAGGCGAGCGAAGCGAGCCGCGCTGTGTGATGGCACACCCACTAATATAGATATCGTTTTCGATCAACTCGCATACGTCGACTACGAAAAAAAATTCCATTTCCAAATTCAAGATGGCTGACATCTCTATATCGCAGTTTATACTCGCCTTGAGACGAGCACCCACATAATATGGGTATCGTTTTCGAATAACTCGCATACGTAGATTACGAAAAAGATGTCCATTTCCAAATCAAAGATGGCTGACATTTTTTAATCGCAAAATTTTCTCATGGCTATCGATTTCAAACAAAATAATCAAAGGTACGAAAAAGAAGTCTTAATAAAAAATTACTGTTACACATAACCGCCGCGAGCTGCTTGCAGCTCGCGCACACCTAACAACTAGAAAACTACATTTTTGACCTTTTTTTTCGGGTGGAGCATCGCGGCGAGCGAAGCGAGCCGCAATGCGACCAAGGGGAACAGCACGGCGAGCGAAGCGAGCCGTGCTGTGACCCCCCAATGACCCCTCAAGACCCCGTCAACTATAACCCGGGGGAGCATTGCGGCGAGCGAAGCGAGACGCAATGCGACCAAGGGGAACAGCACGGCGAGCGAAGCGAGCCGTGCTGTGACCTCCCGTTGACCCCCCAAGACCCCTCACCCTTAACCCAGGTTAGCATTGTGGCGAGCGAAGCGAGCGGCAATGCGATCGAATTGCGACCATCGTCACACAGCAAGGCGAGCGAAGCGAGCCGCGCTTCCTGACCTGATGCGACAGCTGTCGCACAGCAAGGCGAGCGAAGCGAGCCTTGCTGTGTGGCAGCAGGAGCAGAGTCGTGCGTCAATGTGACCACCGCCATACAGCAAGGCGAGCGAAGCGAGCCGCGCTTCCTGACCTGATGCGACAGCTGTCGCACAGCAAGGCGAGCGAAGCGAGCCTTGCTGTGTGGCAGCAGGAGCACAGTCGTGCGTCAATGCGACCATCGCCATACAGCAAGGCGAGCGAAGCGAGCCGCGCTGTGTGATGGCACACCCACTAATATAGATATCGTTTTCGATCAACTCGCATACGTAGACTATGAAAAAAATTTCCATTTCCAAATTCAAAATGGCTGACATCTCTATATCGCAGTTTATACTCGCTTTGAGACGGGCACCCACATAATATGGGTATCGTTTTCGAAAACTCGCATACGTAGATTACGAAAACGATCTCCATTTCCAAATCCAAGATGGCTGACATTTTTTCATCGCAAAATTTTCTCATGGCTATCGATTTCAAACAAAATAATCAAAGGTACGAAAAGAAAGTCTTAATAAAAAATAACTGTTACACATAACCGCCGCGAGCTGCTTGCAGCTCGCGCACACCTAACAACTAGTTTATATATATAAAGCTAAATTACCACTGACTGATTCACTGATTGACTGATTGACATAATTGTTCGCCTTGATGGTGGATGGAAAGGTATGTTTTTTTTTACGGAATCGTATAGGGGAGGTAAAAGTCTCCTAGGGAAAATTCCGACTTTTTGAGATTTGCCCCCCCAAGACCCCCCCCTCAGGGGGGGCTCCTACGTGGAGCCATATTTCTTAATTTTTTAATGGGGATTATATAGAGGGGGACAAGTGATTTTGATTGCATAGAAAATTTCGCCCCCCCCCTGCCCCCAGGACCCCCCTTTTGAGTGTGCTACCGGATGCGTCGCGATAGAGGGGTTCTGATTGCGGGGTCGTATAGAGGGTTTCTCTTCGTTTTGGAACAAAAAAAAATTGGACCCCCCCTTTAACCCCCTTTTTTGCCCCCCCTTTCCATCTCCAAAACGGATAGACTTGGAAGAGTTTTTTTTTCACAGTCTTGTAGAGGAGGACAAGTGGTTTTGAATGAGAAAAAAAAATTGCCCCTTTTTGCCCCCCAGACCCCCTTTTTTTAGGAAAAACCGAAAATTGGCCTATTTTTGACCTTTTTTTTCGGGTGGAGCATCGCGGCGAGCGAAGCGAGCCGCGATGCGACCGCGGGGAACAGCACGGCGAGCGAAGCGAGCCGTGCTGTGACCCCCCCCAATGACCCCCCGAGGACCCCCCAAGACTCCTCACCATTAACCCAGGGGAGCATTGCGGCGAGCGAAGCGAGCCGCAATGCGACCAAGGGGAACGGCACGGTGAGCGAAGCGAGCCGTGCCGTGACCCCCCACGCCCCCAGCCCCCTGTACCCCCTCCCCCAACCAAAAAATCTGATATGGGTATCGTTTTTGATTAACCTGGGGGTGAGGATTTCGAATTCGATACGACCAAGGGGAACAGCACGGCGAGCGAAGCGAGCCGTGCTGTGACCCCCCAATGACCCCCAAGACCCCCTCAACTATAACCTAACTAAGTTAGCGAAGCGAGCCGTGCCGTGACCCCCCACGCCCCCAGCCCCCCTGTACCCCCTCCCCCAACCAAAAAATCTGATATGGGTATCGTTTTTGACTAACCTGGGGGTGAGGATTTCAAATCCGATGCGACCAAGGGGAACAGCACGGCGAGCGAGGCGAGCCGTGCTGTGACCCCCCAATGACCCCCCAAGACCCCCTCAACTATAACCCGGGGGAGCATTGCGGCGAGCGAAGCGAGCCGCAATGCGACCAAGGGGAACGGCACGGTGAGCGAAGCGAGCCGTGCCGTAACCCCCCACGCCCCCAGCCCCCCTGTACCCCCTACCCCAACCAAAAAATCTGATATGGGTATCGTTTTTGACTAACCTGGGGGTGAGGATTTCGAATCCGATGCGACCAAGGGGAACAGCACGGCGAGCGAAGCGAGCCGTGCTGTGACCCCCCCAAGACCCCCTCAACCCTTAACCCAGGGTAGCATTGTGGCGAGCGAAGCGAGCCACAATGCGATCGAATTGCGACCATCGTCACACAGCAAGGCGAGCGAAGCGAGCCGCGCTTCCTGACCTGATGCGACAGCTGTCGCACAGCAAGGCGAGCGAAGCGAGCCTTGCTGTGTGGCAGCAGGAGCAGAGTCGTGCGTCAATGCGACCCCCGCCATACAGCAAGGCGAGCGAAGCGAGCCGCGCTGTATGATGGCACACCCACTAATATAGATATCGTTTTCGATCAACTCGCATACGTCGACTACGAAAAAAATTTCCATTTCCAAATTCAAGATGGCTGACATCTCTATATCGCAGTTTATACTCGCCTTAAGACGAGCACCCACATAATATGGGTATCGTTTTCGAATAACTCGCATACGTAGATTACGAAAAAGATGTCCATTTCCAAATCAAAGATGGCTAACATTTTTTCATCGCAAAATTTTCTCATGGCTATCGATTTCAAACAAAATAATCAAAGGTACGAAAAAGAAGTCTTAATAAAAAATTACTGTTACACATAACCGCCGCGAGCTGCTTGCAGCTCGCGCACACCTAACAACTAGTTTATAATATATAAAGCTAGATTACCACTCACTGACTGACTGACTGATTGACTGACTTATTGACATAATTGTTCGCCTTGATGGTGGATGGGAAGGTATGTTTTTTTTTACGGTATCGTATAGGGGAGGTAAAAGTCTCCTAGGGAAAATTCCGACTTTTTGAGATTTGCCCCCCCAAGACCCCCCCCTCAGGGGGGGCTCCTACGTGGAGCGATATTGCTTAATTTTTTTATGGGGGTTGTATAAAGGGGGACAAGTGATTTTGATTGCATAGAAAATTTTGCCCCCCCCCCCCTACCCCCAGGACCCCCCTTTTGAGTGTGCTACCAGATGCCGTCGCGATAGAGGGGTTCTGATTGCGGGGTCGTATAGAGGGTTACTCTTCGTTTTGGAAGAAAAAAAAATTGGACCCCCCCTTTAACCCCCTTTTTTGCCCCCCCTTTCCATCTCCAAAACGGATAGACTTGGAAGAATTTTTTTTCACAGTCTTGTAGAGGAGGACAAATGGTTTTGAATGACAAAAAAAAATTGCCCTCTTTTGCCCCCCAGACCCCCTTTTTTTAGGAAAAACCGAAAATTGGCCTATTTTTGACCTTTTTTTTCGGGTGGAGCATCGCGGCGAGCGAAGCGAGCCGCGATGCGACCGCGGGGAACAGCACGGCGAGCGAAGCGAGCTGTGCTGTGACCCCACCCCATGACCCCCCGAGACCCCCTCAACTATAACCCGGGGGAGCATTGCGGCGAGCGAAGCGAGCCGCGATGCGACCAAGGGGAACGGCACGGTGAGCGAAGCGAGCCGTGCCGTGACTCCCCCATACCCCACCCCCCCTGTACCCCCTCCCCCAACCAAAAAATCTGATATGGGTATCGTTTTTGACTAACTTGGGGGTGAGGATTTCGAATCCGATGCGACCAAGGGGAACAGCACGGCGAGCGAAGCGAGCCGTGCTGTGACCCCCCAATGACCCCCCAAGACCCCCTCAACTATAACCCGGGGGAGCATTGCGGCGAGCGAAGCGAGCCGCAATGCGACCAAGGGGAACGGCACGGTGAGCGAAGCGAGCCGTGCCGTGACCCCCCACGCCCCCAGCCCCCTGTACCCCCTCCCCCAACCAAAAAATCTGATATGGGTATCGTTTTTGACTAACCTGGGGGTGAGGATTTCGAATTCGATACGACCAAGGGGAACAGCACGGCGAGCGAAGCGAGCCGTGCTGTGACCCCCCAATGACCCCCCAACACCCACTCAACTATAACCCAGGGGAGCATTGCGGCGAGCGAAGCGAGCCGCAATGCGACCAAGGGGAACGGCACGGTGAGCGAAGCGAGCCGTGCCGTGACCCCCCACGCCCCCAGCCACCCTGTACCCCCTCCCCCAACCAAAAAATCTGATATGGGTATCGTTTTTGACTAACTTGGGGGTGAGGATTTCGAATCCGATGCGACCAAGGGGAACAGCACGGCGAGCGAAGCGAGCCGTGCTGTGACCCCCCAATGACCCCCCAAGATCCCCTCAACTATAACCCGGGGGAGCTTTGCGGCGAGCGAAGCGAGCCGCAATGCGACCAAGGGGAACGGCATGGTGAGCGAAGCGAGCCGTGCCGTGACCCCCCACGCCCCCAGCCCCCCTGTACCCCCTCCCCCAACCAAAAAATCTGATATGGGTATCGTTTTTGACTAACTTGGGGGTGAGGATTTCGAATCCGATGCGACCAAGGGGAACAGCACGGCGAGCGAAGCGAGCCGTGCTGTGACCCCCCAAGACCCCCTCACCCTTAACCCAGGGTAGCATTGTGGCGAGCGAAGCGAGCCACAATGCGATCGAATTGCGACCATCGTCACACAGCAAGGCGAGCGAAGCGAGCCGCGCTTCCTGACCTGATGCGACAGCTGTCGCACAGCAAGGCGAGCGAAGCGAGCCTTGCTGTGTGGCAGCAGGAGCAGAGTCGTGCGTCAATGCGACCACCGCCATACAGCAAGGCGAGCGAAGCGAGCCGCGCTTCCTGACCTGATGCGACAGCTGTCGCACAGCAAGGCGAGCGAAGCGAGCCTTGCTGTGTGGCAGCAGGAGCAGAGTCGTGCGTCAATGCGACCACCGCCATACAGCAAGGCGAGCGAAGCGAGCCGCGCTGTGTGAAGGCACACCCACTAATATAGATATCGTTTTCGATCAACTCGCATACGTCGACTACGAAAAAAATTTCCATTTCCAAATTCAAGATGGCTGACATCTCTATATTGCAGTTTATACTCGCCTTGAGACGAGCACCCACATAATATGGGTATCATTTTCGAAAACTCAAACTCGTAGATTTCGAAAAAGATGTCCATTTCCAAATCCAAGATGGCTGACATTTTTTCATCGCAAAATTTTCTCATGGCTACCGATTTCAAACAAAATAATACAAGGTGTAGGTTACGACAAGGGGAATACAATGAAAAAAAAACACAATACCTATACACAACCCTCGCGAGCTGCTTGCAGCTCGCGCACATCCAACAACTAGTTAGAAATAATTTTGGTATTACGTTTATATGAAGAACTAGTTGTTAGGTGTGCGCGAGCTGCAAGCAGCTCGCGGCGGTTATGTGTAACAGTATTTTTTTATTAAGACTTCATTTTCGTACCTTTGATTATTTTGTTTGAAATCGATAGTCATGAGAAAATTTTGCGATGAAAAAATGTTAGCCATCTTTGATTTGGAAATGGACATTTTTTCGTAATCTACGTATGCGAGTTATTCGAAAACGATACCCATATTATGTGGGTGCTCGTCTTAACCCATTAGAGGTCAAACCAAAACTGGCAATGTTTTTCTATTATTTTTTAAATTTTCTTATTGAAATATGAACTAGAAAACACAAAACACAAGAAAAAGTTCAAAAACAGTTTTTTTCATGAAATTACAGGGGTGGACTCGCATGGGGACACTGACCTCCTATGTATGCAAATTATCAAAATAAGTATTTATGACACAAAGTTTTTTTAAGCACTTCTTACGCTGCTAACGCACTTTTGAATGACAAAGCACACACCGCAGCTGGTTTTCAGTTATTTCGGGATTGTATCCTACTCCATCTTGAGGAAGGCCATTGACTATTGATGCAGCCTGGCGCGATTTTCTTGGTTTGTCCACGAGTGAATTAGCGGAATGTAGTCCAAAGTATTTGACCATTGATTTGTCAATAGAGATACTGACATAAAACACTCTCTTGTGTAAAAACTTCTTCATAAGTTTGTCTGCCAATGGTCTAACGAACATTTTGTTGTTCGATATTGAAGCAAGGTCGTTGTCAATGAGGTGGTTTCTTTTCATATCCCAAAACTTATGTCTAGGCTAGACATGCGACCAATTTTACGCCTATGTCTTCAGCTAGAGACCAGTACATAGGTCGTCAAGGTAGCTTACGGTACCCATATAGTATCAATATCCCTAAAAACCTTCTCAAAACTGTAGAACCTAGTTGAAACTTATGTCTTTTGTGTTGATGAGCATATAGTTTGTTATTGAGTATTATCATATCAATTATATTATCATCAATCAATTTCTCGAAAATGTTTACGGGGTGAGTTCTTTCAGATCTTACAAACAGCACTCTTTGTGTCACAAACTTCAGAAGTAGGTATTCTCAGCAGTTGAAGAGTATGAAGGGACACATTTCTACCAAGTTGGGTTAGGATTCGAAGCGGATTGACGGGTAGCATCGTCTTCTTTTTGACGACAGCAGTTCATTATCACTGTCTTCGTTATTACTAGCCTCCGGTTCATAAATACTTCAATAGTGCATTTTGTGGCATGGGACACGTTGCAGTATCATCATCGGCACCTTTTTCTTCATCAGGCAACGCACTTGGATTTGATGCTATGATAGCCAAGTCACATTCGTCATAATCGTTGTCCTGTAAAAGGTCTTTAACAGCTTCTCCAAGCCCCTTCATAGCTCTTTTTAGTAGTAAAATGTTGTTGTGGAATTTATAATAAGACAGTTATTTTACTTACGTATGTGGTCACTGGACCCATATGAGGACGGTAAGATTTATATGACCCTAGTTTTATTTGAATTGTAAATAATTCTAAGTATTGTTCTTTATATCATACTCTAACATTTATTTTATACTATTGATATAAAAAATACGACTTATAAGCACTAATTAGTGAAAAAAAGCTAAATTCATCCACCTCCCTCCGCTGCGTTTCAGTGACACAACTTCAGAAACACTTTTTATCTAAAAAAAATGTAATTATCCGCAAAATATTGATCTATATACTTTAATAGGGTTGTGATGAAGTAAAATATCACGGTTACCCACGTTAACTTTATGAAATTTGTAAATGACACTAAAATATATGGCCGTACTCGTATGGGGACGGTGACCTCTAATGGGTTAAGGCGAGTATAAACTGCGATATAGAGATGTCAGCCATCTTGAATTTGGAAATGGACATTTTTTTCGTAGTCGACGTATGCGAGTTGATCGAAAACGATATCTATATTAGTGGGTGTGCCATCACACAGCGCGGCTCGCTTCGCTCGCCTTGCTGTATGACGGTGGTCGCATTGACGCACGACTCTGCTCCTGCTGCCACACAGCAAGGCTCGCTTCGCTCGCCTTGCTGTGCGACAGCTGTCGCATCAGGTCAGGAAGCGCGGCTCGCTTCGCTCGCCTTGCTGTGTGACAATGGTCGCAATTCGATCGCATTGTGGCTCGCTTCGCTCGCCACAATGCTACCCTGGGTTAAGGGTGAGGGGGTCTTGGGGGGGTTACCCGCGGACATATCGCGGCTCGCTTCGCTCGCCGCAATCCTCCTCCGGGTTATAGTTGAGGGGGTCTTGGGGGGTCATTGGGGGGTCACAGCACGGCTCGCTTTGCTCGCCGTGCTGTTCCCCTTGGTCGCATCGGATTCGAGATCCTCACCCCCAAGTTAGTCAAAAACGATACCCATATCAGATTTTTTGGTTGGGGGAGGGGGTACAGGGGGGCTGGGGGCGTGGGGGGTCACGGCACGGCTCGCTTCGCTCACCGTGCCGTTCCCCTTGGTCGCATTGCGGCTCGCTTCGCTCGCCGCAATGCTCCCCTGGGTTATAGTTGAGGGGGTCTTGGGGGGTCATTGGGGGGTCACAGCACGGCTCGCTTCGCTCGCCGTGCTGTTCCCCTTGGTCGTATCGAATTCGAAATCCTTACCCCCAGGTTAGTCAAAAACGATACCCATATCAGATTTTTTGGTTGGGGGAGGGGGTACAGGGGGGGATGGGGTATGGGGGAGTCACGGCACGGCTCGCTTCGCTCACCGTGCCGTTCCCCTTGGTCGCATCGCGGCTCGCTTCGCTCGCCGCAATGCTCCCCCGGGTTATAGTTGAGGGGGTCTCGGGGGGTCATGGGGGGGGGGTCATGGGGGGGGGTCATGGGGGGGGGGGGGGGTCATGGGGGGGGGGGGTCATGGGGGGGGGGGGGTCATGGGGGGGGGGTCATGGGGGGGGGGGTCATGGGGGGGGGTCATGGGGGGGGGGGGTCATGGGGGGGGGGTCACAGCACAGCTCGCTTCGCTCGCCGTGCTGTTCCCCGCGGTCGCATCGCGGCTCGCTTCGCTCGCCGCGATGCTCCACCCGAAAAAAAAGGTCAAAAATAGGCCAATTTTCGGTTTTTCCTAAAAAAAGGGGGTCTGGGGGGCAAAAAGGGGCAATTTTTTTTTCTCATTCAAAACCACTTGTCCTCCTCTACGAGACTGTGAAAAAAAAACTCTTCCAAGTCTATCCGTTTTGGAGATGGAAAGGGGGGGCAAAAAAGGGGGTTAAAGGGGGAGTCCAATTTTTTTTTGTTCCAAAACGAAGAAAAACCCTCTATACGACCCCGCAATCAGAACCCCTCTATCGCGACGGCATCTGGTAGCACACTCAAAAGGGGGGTCCTGGGGGCAGGGGGGGGGCAAAATTTTCTATGCAATCAAAATCACTTGTCCCCCTCTATACAACCCCCATAAAAAAATTGAGCAATATGGCTCTACGTAGGAGCCCCCCCTGAGGGGGGGGTCTTGGGGGGGCAAATCTCAAAAAGTCGGAATTTTCCCTAGGAGACTTTTACCTCCCCTATACGATACCGTAAAAAAAACATACCTTCCCATCCACCATCAAGGAGAACAATTATGTCAATCAGTCAGTGAATCAGTGAATCAGTGAATCAGTGAATCAGTGAGTGGTAATTTAGCTTTATATATATAAACTAGTTGTTAGGTGTGCGCGAGCTGCAAGCAGCTCGCGAGGGTTGTGTATAGGTATTGTGTTTTTTTTTTCATTGTATTCCCCTTGTCGTAACCTACACCTTGTATTATTTTGTTTGAAATCGATAGCCATGAGAAAATTTTGCGATGAAAAAATGTCAGCCATCTTGGATTTGGAAATGGACATCTTTTTCGTAATCTACGAGTTTGAGTTTTCGAAAATGATACCCATATTATGTGGGTGCTCGTCTCAAGGCGAGTATAAACTGCAATATAGAGATGTCAGCCATCTTGAATTTGGAAATGGAAATTTTTTTCGTAGTCGACGTATGCGAGTTGATCGAAAACGATATCTATATTAGTGGGTGTGCCTTCACACAGCGCGGCTCGCTTCGCTCGCCTTGCTGTATGGCGGTGGTCGCATTGACGCACGACTCTGCTCCTGCTGCCACACAGCAAGGCTCGCTTCGCTCGCCTTGCTGTGCGACAGCTGTCGCATCAGGTCAGGAAGCGCGGCTCGCTTCGCTCGCCTTGCTGTGTGACGATGGTCGCAATTCGATCGCATTGTGGCTCGCTTCGCTCGCCACAATGCTACCCTGGGTTAAGGGTGAGGGGGTCTTGGGGGGTCACAGCACGGCTCGCTTCGCTCGCCGTGCTGTTCCCCTTGGTCGCATCGGATTCGAAATCCTCACCCCCAAGTTAGTCAAAAACGATACCCATATCAGATTTTTTGGTTGGGGGAGGGGGTACAGGGGGGCTGGGGGCGTGGGGGGTCACGGTACGGCTCGCTTCGCTCACCGTGCCGTTCCCCTTGGTCGCATTGCGGCTCGCTTCGCTCGCCGCAATGCTCCCCTGGGTTATAGTTGAGTGGGTCTTGGGGGGTCATTGGGGGGTCACAGCACGGCTCGCTTCGCTCGCCGTGCTGTTCCCCTTGGTCGTATCGAATTCGAAATCCTCACCCCCAGGTTAGTCAAAAACGATACCCATATCAGATTTTTTGGTTGGGGGAGGGGGTACAGGGGGCTGGGGGCGTGGGGGGTTACGGCACGGCTCGCTTCGCTCACCGTGCCGTTCCCCTTGGTCGCATTGCGGCTCGCTTCGCTCGCCGCAATGCTCCCCCGGGTTATAGTTGAGGGGGTCTTGGGGGGTCATTGGGGGGTCACAGCACGGCTCGCTTCGCTCGCCGTGCTGTTCCCCTTGGTCGCATCGGATTCGAAATCCTCACCCCCAAGTTAGTCAAAAACGATACCCATATCAGATTTTTTGGTTGGGGGAGGGGGTACAGGGGGGCTGGGGGCGTGGGGGGTCACGGCACGGCTCGCTTCGCTCACCGTGCCGTTCCCCTTGGTCGCATTGCGGCTCGCTTCGCTCGCCGCAATGCTCCCCTGGGTTATAGTTGAGTGGGTCTTGGGGGGTCATTGGGGGGTCACAGCACGGCTCGCTTCGCTCGCCGTGCTGTTCCCCTTGGTCGTATCGAATTCGAAATCCTCACCCCCAGGTTAGTCAAAAACGATACCCATATCAGATTTTTTGGTTGGGGGAGGGGGTACAGGGGGCTGGGGGCGTGGGGGGTCACGGCACGGCTCGCTTCGCTCACCGTGCCGTTCCCCTTGGTCGCATTGCGGCTCGCTTCGCTCGCCGCAATGCTCCCCCGGGTTATAGTTGAGGGGGTCTTGGGGGGTCATTGTGGTCGCATCGGATTCGAAATCCTCACCCCCAAGTTAGTCAAAAACGATACCCATATCAGATTTTTTGGTTGGGGGAGGGGGTACAGGGGGGCTGGGGGCGTGGGTGTTCCCCTTGGTCACATCGAATTCGAAATCCTCTCCCCCAAGTTAGTCAAAAACGATACCCATATCAGATTTTTTGGTTGGGGGAGGGGGTACAGGGGGGCTGGGGGCAATGGGGGGTCATTGGGGGGGTCACAGCACGGCTCGCTTCGCTCGCCGTGCTGTTCCCCGTGGTCGCATCGCGGCTCGCTTCGCTCGCCGCGATGCTCCACCCGAAAAAAAAGGTCAAAAATAGGCCAATTTTCGGTTTTTCCTAAAAAAAGGGGGTCTAGGGGGCAAAAGGGGGCTAAATTTTTTTCTCATTCAAAACCATTTGTCCTCCTCTACATGACTGTGAAAAAAAAATTCTTCCAAGCCTATCCGTTTTGGAGATGGAAAGGGGGGGCAAAAAAGGGGGTCAAAGGGGGGGTTCAATTTTTTTTCCTTCTAAAACTACGAGAAACTCTCTATACGACCCCGCAATCAGAACCCCTCTATCGCGACGGCATCTGGTAGCACACTCAAAAGGGGGGTCCTGGGGGCAGAGGGGGGGGCAAAATTTTCTATGCAATCGAAATCACTTGTCCCCCTCTATACAACCCCCATAAAAAAATTAAGAAATATGGCTCCACGTAGGAGCCCCCCCTGAGGGGGGGGTCTTGGGGGGGCAAATCTCAAAAAGTCGGAATTTTCCCTAGGAGACTTTTACCTCCCCTATACGATACCGTAAAAAAAAACATACCTTCCCATCCACCATCAAGGAGAACAATTATGTCAATCAGTCAGTGAGTCAGTGAATCAGTGAATCAGTGAATCAGTGAATCAGTGAGTGGTAATTTAGCTTTATATATATAAACTAGTTGTTAGGTGTGCGCGAGCTGCAAGCAGCTCGCGGCGGTTATGTGTAACAGTAATTTTTTATAAAGACTTCTTTTTCGTACCTTTGATTATTTTGTTTGAAATCGATAGCCATGAGAAAATTTTGCGATGAAAAAATGTTAGCCATCTTTGATTTGGAAATGGACATCTTTTTCGTAATCTACGTATGCGAGTTATTCGAAAACGATACCCATATTATGTGGGTGCTCGTCTTAAGGCGAGTATAAACTGCGATATAGAGATGTCAGCCATCTTGAATTTGGAAATGGAAATTTTTTTCGTAGTCGACGTATGCGAGTTGATCGAAAACGATATCTATATTAGTGGGTGTGCCATCATACAGCGCGGCTCGCTTCGCTCGCCTTGCTGTATGGCGGTGGTCGCATTGACGCACGACTCTGCTCCTGCTGCCACACAGCAAGGCTCGCTTTGCTCGCCTTGCTGTGCGACAGCTGTCGCATCAGGTCAGGAAGCGCGGCTCGCTTCGCTCGCCTTGCTGTATGGCGGTGGTCGCATTGACGCACGACTCTGCTCCTGCTGCCACACAGCAAGGCTCGCTTCGCTCGCCTTGCTGTGCGACAGCTGTCGCATCAGGTCAGGAAGCGCGGCTCGCTTCGCTCGCCTTGCTTTGTGACGATGGTCGCAATTCAATCGCATTGCGGCTAGCTTCGCTCGCCACAATGCTACCCTGGGTTAAGGTTGAGGGGGTCTTGGGGGGTCGTCGGGGGGTCATTGGGGGGTCACAGCACGGCTCGCTTCGCTCGCCGTGCTGTTCCCCGCGGTCGCGTCTTGAAATTAGTCAAAAACGATACCCATATCCAATTTTTTGGTAGGCGGGGTACAGGGGGGCTGGGGGCGTTGGGGGGTCACGGCACGGCTCGCTTCGCTCGCCGTTCCCCTTGGTCGCATTGCGACTCGCTTCACTCGCCGCAATGCTCCCTCGGGTTATAGTTGAGGGGGTCTTGGGGGGTCATTGGAGGGTCACAGCACGGCTCGCTTCGCTCGCCGTGCTGTTCCCCTTGGTCGCTTCGAATTCGAAATCCTCACCCCCAAGTTAGTCAAATATGATACCGATATCAGATTTTTTGGTTGGGGGAGGGGGTACAGGGGAGCTGGGGGCGTGGGGGGGTCACGGCACGGCTCGCTTCGCTCGCCGTGCCTATCCCCATGGTCGCATTGCGACTCGCTTCGCTCGCCGCAATGCTCCCCCGGGTTATAGTTGAGGGGGTCTTGGGGGGTCATTGGAGGGTCACAGCACGGCTCGCTTCGCTCGCCGTGCTGTTCCCCTTGGTCGCTTCGAATTCGAAATACTCACCCCCAAGTTAGACGAAAATGATACCCATATCAGATTTTTTGGTTTGGGGAGGGGGTACAGGGGGGCTGGGGGCGTGGGAGGTCACGGCACGGCTCGCTTCGCTCACCGTGCCGTTCCCCTTGGTCGCATTGCGGCTCGCTTCGCTCGTCGCAATGCTGCCCCGGGTTATAGTTGAGGGGGTCTTGGGGGGTCACTGGGGGGTCACAGCACGGCTCGCTTCGCTCGCCGTGCTGTTCCCCTTGGTCGCATCGGATTCGAAATCCTCACCCCCAAGTTAGTCAAAAACGATACCCATATCAGATTTTTTGGTTGGGGGAGGGGGTACAGGGGGGCTGGGGGCGTTGGGGGGTCACGGCACGGCTCGCTTCGCTCGCCGTGCCGTTCCCCGTGGTCGCATTGCAGCTCGCTTCGCTCGCCGCAATGCTCCACCCGAAAAAAAAGGTTATAGTTGAGGGGGTCTCGGGGGGTCATTGGGGGGGGTCACAGCACGGCTCGCTTCGCTCGCCGTGCTGTTCCCCGCGGTCGCATCGCGGCTCGCTTCGCTCGCCGCGATGCTCCACCCGAAAAAAAAGGTCAAAAATAGGCCAATTTTCGGTTTTTCCTAAAAAAAGGGGTCTGGGGGGCAAAAGGGGGCAATTTTTTTTTGTCAAACAAAACTATTTGTCCTCCTCTACAAGACTGTGAAAAAAAATTTCTTCCAAACCTATCCGTTTTGGAGATGTTAAGGGGGGGGGCAAAAAAGGGGGCTTAAGGGGGGTTAAAATTTTTTTTCTTTCAAAACGAAGAGAAACCCTCTATACGACCCCGCAATCAGAACCCCTCTATCGCGACGGCATCTGGTAGCACACTCAAAAGGGGGGTCCTGGGGGCAGGGGGGGGGCAAAATATTCTAAGCAATCAAAATCACTCGTCCCCCTCTATACAACCCCCATAAAAAAATTTAGCAATATGGCTCTACGTAGGAGCCCCCCCTGAGGGGGGGGTCTTGGGGGGGCAAATGTCAAAAAGTCGGAATTTTCCCTAAGAGACTTTTAGCTCCTTTAAACGATTCTGTAAAAAAAAACATACCTTTCCATCCACCATCAAGGAGAACAATTATGTCAATCAGTCAGTGAATCAGTGAGTGAGTGGTAATTTAGCTTTATATATATAAACTAGTTGTTAGATGTGCGCGAGCTGCAAGCAGCTCGCGGCGGTTATTTTTTTATTAAGACCCCCTTTTCGTATTAGTTTGTTTGAAATCGATATACCTACATAAGAAAGGAATTTTGCAATGAAGAATTTGTCAGCCATCTTGGATTTGGAAATGGACATCTTTTTCGTAATCTACGTACCTATGCGAGTTATTCGAAAACGATACCCATATTATGTGGGTGCTCGTCTCAAGGCGAGTATAAACTGCGATATAGAGATGTCAGCCATCTTGAATTTGGAAATGGACATTTTTTTCGTAGTCGACGTATGCGAGTTGATCGAAAACGATATCTATATTAGTGGGTGTGCCATCACACAGCGCGGCTCGCTTCGCTCGCCTTGCTGTATGGCGGTGGTCGCATTGACGCACGACTCTGCTCCTGCTGCCACACAGCACATTTTTTGGGGGAGGGGGTACAGGGGGGCTGGGGGCGTGGGGGGTCACGGCACGGCTCGCTTCGCTCACCGTGCCGTTCCCCTTGGTCGCATTACGGCTCGCTTCGCTCGCCGCAATGCTCCCCCGGGTTATAGATGAGGGGGTCTTGGGGGGTCACAGCACGGCTCGCTTCGCTCGCCGTGCTGTTCCCCTTGGTCGCTTCGAATTCGAAATCCTCACCCCCAAGTTAGTCGAAAATGATACCCATATCAGATTTTTTGGTTGGGGGAGGGGGTACAGGGGAGCTGGGGGCGTGGGGGGTCACGGCACGGCTCGCTTCGCTCACCGTGCCGTTCCCGTTGGTCGCATCGAATTCGAAATCCTCACCCCCAAGTTAGTCAAAAACGATACCCATATCAGATTTTTTGGTTGGGGGAGGGGGTACAGGGGGGGTGGGGTATGGGGGAGTCACGGCACGGCTCGCTTCGCTCACCGTGCCGTTCCCCTTGGTCGCATCGCGGCTCGCTTCGCTCGCCGCAATGCTCCCCCGGGTTATAGTTGAGGGGGTCTTGGGGGGTCATTGGGGGGTCACAGCACGGCTCGCTTGGCTCGCCGTGCTGTTCCCCTTGGTCGCATCGAATTCGAAATCCTCACCCCCAAGTTAGTCAAAAACGATACCCATATCAGATTTTTTGGTTGGGGGAGGGGGTACAGGGGGGGGGTGGGGTATGGGGGAGTCACGACACGGCTCGCTTCGCTCACCGTGCCGTTCCCCTTGGTCGCATCGCGGCTCGCTTCGCTCGCCGCAATGCTCCCCCGGGTTATAGTTGAGGGGATCTTGGGGGGTCTTGGGGGGTCATTGGGGGGTCATTGGGGGTCACAGCACGGCTCGCTTTGCTCGCCGTGCTGTTCCCCGCGGTCGCATCGCGGCTCGCTTCGCTCGCCGCGATGCTCCACCCGAAAAAAAAGGTCAAAAATAGGCCAATTTTCGGTTTTTCCTAAAAAAAGGGGGTCTGGGGGGCAAAAGGGGGCATTTTTTTTTTGTCGTTCGAAACCATTTGTCCTCCTCTACAAGACTGTGAAAAAAAATTTCTTCCAAACCTATCCGTTTTGGAGATGGAAAGGGGGGGCAAAAAAGGGGGTCAAAGGGGGGGTTCCAATTTTTTTTCTTCCAAAACGAAGAGAAACCCTCTATACGACCCCGCAATCAGAACCCCTCTATCGCGACGGCATCTGGTAGCACACTCAAAAGGGGGGTCCTGGGGGCAGGGGGGGGGGGCAAAATATTCTATGCAATCAAAATCACTCGTCCCCCTCTATACAACCCCCATAAAAAAATTGAGCAATATGGCTCTACGTAGGAGCCCCCCCTGAGGGGGGGGTCTTGGGGGGGCAAATGTCAAAAAGTCGGAATTTTCCCTAGGAGACTTTTAGCTCCTTTAAACGATTCTGTAAAAAAAAACATACCTTTCCATCCACCATCAAGGAGAACAATTATGTCAATCAGTCAGTGAATCAGTGAGTGAGTGGTAATCCAGCTATATATATTATAACTAGTTGTTAGGTGTGCGCGAGCTGCAAGCAGCTCGCGGCGGTTATGTGTAACAGTAATGTTTTATTAAGACTTCTTTTTCGTACCTTTGATTATTTTGTTTGAAATCGATAGCCATGAGAAAATTTTGCGATGAAAAAATGTCAGCCATCTTGGATTTGGAAATGGACATCTTTTTCGTAATCTACGAGTTTGAGTTTTCGAAAATGATAACCATATTATATGAGGGGGCTCGTCTCAAAGCGAGTATAAACTGCAATATAGAGATGTCAGCCACCTTGAATTTGGAAATGGAATTTTTTTTCGTAGTCGACGTATGCGAGTTGATCGAAAACGATATCTATATTAGTGGGTGTGCCTTCACACAGCGCGGCTCGCTTCGCTCGCCTTGCTGTATGGCGGTGGTCGCATTGACGCACGACTCTGCTCCTGCTGCCACACAGCGACAGCTGTCGCATCAGGTCAGGAAGCGCGGCTCGCTTCGCTCGCCTTGCTGTGTGAGGATGGTCGCAATTCGATCGCATTGTGGCTCGCTTCGCTCGCCACAATGCTACCCTGGGTTAAGGGTGAGGGGGTCTTGGGGGGTCACGGCTCGCTTCGCTCGCCGTGCTGTTCCCCTTGGTCGCATCGGATTCGAAATCCTCACCCCCAAGTTAGTCAAAAACGATACCCATATCAGATTTTTTGGTTGGGGGAGGGGGTACAGGGGGGCTGGGGGCGTGGGGGGTCACGGCACGGCTCGCTTCGCTCACCATGCCGTTCCCCTTGGTCGCATTGCGGCTCGCTTCGCTCGCCGCAATGCTCCCCCGGGTTATAGTTGAGAGGATCTTGGGGGGTCATTGGGGGGTCACAGCACGGCTCGCTTCGCTCGCCGTGCTGTTCCCCTTGGTCGCATCGGATTCGAAATCCTCACCCCCAAGTTAGTCAAAAACGATACCCATATCAGATTTTTTGGTTGGGGGAGGGGGTACAGAAGGGCTGGGGGCGTGGGGGGTCACGGCACGGCTCGCTTCGCTCACCGTGCCGTTCCCCTTGGTCGCATTGCGGCTCGCTTCGCTCGCCGCAATGCTCCCCTGGGTTATAGTTGAGTGGGTCTTGGGGGGTCATTGGGGGGTCACAGCACGGCTCGCTTCGCTCGCCGTGCTGTTCCCCTTGGTCGTATTGAATTCGAAATCCTCACCCCCAGGTTAGTCAAAAACGATACCCATATCAGATTTTTTGGTTGGGGGAGGGGGTACAGGGGGCTGGGGGCGTGGGGGGTCACGGCACGGCTCGCTTCGCTCACCGTGCCGTTCCCCTTGGTCGCATTGCGGCTCGCTTCGCTCGCCGCAATGCTCGCCCAGGTTATAGTTGAGGGGGTCTTGGGGGGTCATTGGGGGGTCGTTGGGGGTTCCCCTTGGTCGCATCGGATTCGAAATCCTCACCCCCAAGTTAGTCAAAAACGATACCCATATCAGATTTTTTGGTTGGGGGAGGGGGTACAGGGGGGGTGGGGTATGGGGGAGTCACGGCACGGCTCGCTTCGCTCACCGTGCCGTTCCCCTTGGTCGCATCGCGGCTCGCTTCGCTCGCCGCAATGCTCCCCCGGGTTATAGTTGAGGGGGTCTCGGGGGGTCATGGGGTGGGGTCACAGCACAGCTCGCTTCGCTCGCCGTGCTGTTCCCCGCGGTCGCATCGCGGCGAGCTTCGCTCGCCGCGATGCTCCACCCGAAAAAAAAGATCAAAAATAGGCCAATTTTCGGTTTTTCCTAAAAAAAGGGGGTCTGGGGGGCAAAAGGGGGCAATTTTTTTTTGTCATTCAAAACCACTTGTCCTCCTCTACAAGACTGTGAAAAAAAAACTCTTCCAAGTCTATCCGTTTAGGAGATGGAAAGGGGGGGCAAAAAAGGGGGTTAAAGGGGGGGTCCAATTTTTTTTTGTTCCAAAACGAAGAAAAACCCTCTATACGACCCCGCAATCAGAACCCCTCTATCGCGACGCATCTGGTAGCACACTCAAAAGGGGGGTCCTGGGGGCAGGGGGGGGGCAAAATTTTCTATGCAATCAAAATCACTGGTCTCCCTCTATACAACCCCCATAAAAAAATTAAGAAATATGGCTCCACGTAGGAGCCCCCCCTGAGGGGGGGGTCTTGGGGGGGCAAATCTCAAAAAGTCGGAATTTTCCCTAGGAGACTTTTACCTCCCCTATACGATACCGTAAAAAAAAACATACCTTCCCATCCACCATCAAGGAGAACAATTATGTCAATCAGTCAATCAGTGAATCAGTCAGTGGTAATTTAGCTTTATATATATAAATTCGTCCCGGAGGCCCCTTAAGGTCTAGGCCCCCAAAGCTGAGCTAAGATAAGCGGAGATGAGAAGTGTTAAAAAACCAAAACGTCGTTATTCACATATCTCGTCTCCGCTTCAGTGGAAACCGATGATGTATCCATCACCATTTTCTAATATATTTGTTTTTGATTTCTACAGAAGGAATAACCCTATACCGCCAGCAAACGCGGTTGTATAAAAAGTAATAATTCTCATTAAAATTCCAAATAAACTCGTCCCCTTAGTGGGTTTCCTGTAGAAACCAGATACGGTCCAGTGCCGCTGCCATACAAATTGTTTGAAACAGAAGGGCTCGCGCTCGGACCGGATAGGATCCATTACAAGTGACCCTGACTTCACTCCCCTCCCCGTTTTTCATCTTTATTTATATTGCCGGTGGAATATTGTTCAGATAATGTAAATATGTAGATATTGAGCTTTTTTGTGTGGTCAAAGAAATTAATATCTTCATTTTATTGGATGGATACGGATGGCGAAGGGCCGCCCAAGGAGGTTGCGGGTTCGATTCCTGCCCCAGGACTAAATGTTTCACAAGATGCAGATATATTAGTTCAAGGTGTTCTGGGTATGTTCTACCCACCTAGCACTGTACCTATAGTAAAATATATATATATATATATTATATATATGTTAAGAGACGTGGACACTCACGATAGGGCTGGTCCACCAGTTCAAAGTCGCTCAGCGAGCTATGGAAAGAGCTATGCTCGGAGTTTCTCTGAAGGATAGGATTCGTAACGAATACATCCGACAGAGAACCAAGGTTATCGACATAGCTCTGAGAATTAGCAAGCTGAAGTGGCAGTGGGCCGGCCATATTTCGCGAAGAACCGACGGCCGCTGGGGCAAACGTGTTCTTGAGTGGAGACCGCGACTCGGCAAACGTAGTGTAGGACGCCCTCCGACCAGGTGGGATGACGACTTGCGAAAGACTGCAGGTAGATGCTGGATGCGGCAAGCTGAAGACAGGGCGCTATGGCGCTCATTGGGGGAGGCCTATGTCCAGCAGTGGACTGATATAGGCTGATGATGATGATGATGATGATATGTTAAGTATTAGGTAAATTACAGAAGCCACAGACTACGGTTCCAAAAAGAAATTTGAAACTAATTATACAAAGGAAGCTTATCTAGTTCGACGCATGTACAAGAATTTAAAATGGTTCAAAAACTGTAAAAATCTCTCTCTTGTTCCTCGGATGCATTTATATACTTTTCCATACCTCGATACAGTTTACTTGAAAATTATCTTTGACAGTAAAATATCATGAATGTTAATTGATACCTTATCTCAATACAGCGTAGATCCAAACTGCCCTGCACCAGCTGAACACCGCGCTCTACCCACATTAGCGGATAGGACGCATGCCGCTTGCATTATTCACACGATCCTGGTATTTGTTCGGAGCGGGGGGCCCCGACTCCGGAAACGATTCGACACACGAGTATTAATTGTGATAAAATAATATCTCTGGCCATGGGACATACTACCTTCCAAGGCCACGGTTGACCCACTATAATGATGCTGATGTCCTCCTTTCTATGCTTTTTAACCACTTGAACGTTCGGGCGACTAAGGTCGCCTAAAAAATGTAGCAATGAACCTAAACGTTACGGCGACTTGAGCAGCCCAGCTCACTAAGTAGATTTTTGTTTGATTTTCTGTGGTCCAAAAACGTCACCAGATCGAGTGATGTTTTTGGAAAACTTTGAAATAGTAAATAAAATTAGCGTCTATTCCTAATTCAAAAAAGCCGTACCTGGCAAACAAAATATCGCGGGAAATAAATTTAAAAAAAAGTTTACAGTGAACTTTGCGTTTTGATAACTCTTAAAGTCATAGAAAAGCGTTACTCAAGCTTCAATGTATGACTGAGCAAGCTTCCATATCACGGGTCTAAATCTTAGAAAAGGAGAGAGCCAGGAGTCGGGGCGGCTGTAAACCCGACTTGGGGATAGTTTGCCGAGAGCGGAGCAGGAAACTGATCCGGTAAGCGATTCTCTACCAGCGCAGATTAAATACAACTACCTAGATACAGCATCACTACCTAGATGCTGCATCACTACCTAGATACTGCATCACTACCTAGATGCTGCATCACTACCTAGATACTGCATCACTAGCTAGATACTGCGTCACTACATCACACCTAGCTGTCGACAGCGTGAGTCATTGGATTGTCCAACATTATTTATTCATTTATTTATTGGAGGACTCCATGGAGTAGGTTCCTGGTATTTACTAGGTACCTTTTCCATGGACTCCAGTCATCTCAAGTATAGTGGTATGGCCAGCCAGCATAACTTTATAAAAATAAAATCATTGTTGTTAAAAAAACAACAAACCAACTTTAAATTGCCCAATACTTACTTTTTTTTTGTTTAGCTTCACGGGATCATTCTCTTCATGTACAATAAATCATTAAACTCGGTCCAAAAGTGACGGAAAAATCGACGAATATACATAAAAACAAACATACAGCCGAACAGAGAACCTCGTCCTTTATTAATTCGTACAAAAATCACAGTGAAACTACAAAATAACCACGTAAAGCATTCTAAAGCCACAGCTGCGTAAATTAGTAAGGCAACAGTACAAGTACGCAGAAAGCCACAGCGTGACACATTCAGTACGGCAAGTACAAAGTGTTATTACTGGCTGCGGTCGCGGGCCTTGATTGCTCCACTGTTGTGGCGGCGCTGCGGGAATGAAAGACCGTTACAATGCCAAAACTGAACCGAACCGTTTTAAATCGCTTGCTTCAGTAAATTTTAATTAATTATCACTATACTGAAATAACCAGTCCAGTGGCGCTGGGTTTCCTCCTTCATTTGAAAGGAAAATAAAGTATTTAGCGGCGAGTCTTAGTTTCTAAATTAGCGTAAGTGAAATGTAACACACTCTAAGGCCCCTTATTCTGTTTATATAATAAGACATTACGAGACATATATAATAAAGGTCATTTATTGTAAGGCTGTGAACATAATGATGATGGTGTTAACGTAATTGATATTGAGTTGTATCATATTTTATTATATGTCACAAAGCATTCCTTCGTTTACTTGAAATAAGGACCATTATAAAAGCAAAAACCAACGATTTCGCAATAAAAACAGTAATTAATTCCAGTTGCGCTACATCTTCTTTTTAAATTGAGATATTTTTTATTAAATTGAGGTTACAAAGGCCCTTTAATCAGCACTTCTCTTTCAATTTGCCCTTTATTACAAATTATCCAACAACCATTACAAAATACACGAATGCTCTTGATATCCCAAGCTTGATTCAAAGCCATGTTGCAGGTCCTTATTAAAAACTCGGTCCATTCAAACCAACAAAAGATCCCCATTCATGGCCATAAAACAAATTTCCCGACCTTTAAAGAGCCGTTTCTCCCGAAACTCCGGAAAAATCCTCAGCAATAATTAGTGAGAGTTCTCGTCGGGCGCGGTCCGTCGGCTGACGGGAACATTCCCTTTAAGGAAATTAAAGAAGGTTCCGCGTTGATGAGGGTAGACTAGCTACTGGATTTGCTGAGAAAGTGATTCGTACGTACCGCTTTGCCGTTGTCTGTTGAATTTGTAAGCTGCCGAGTATAATGTATAAGGCTATCTATAAGGTAAGGGATTTAATGCTCATGCGTTATTAAACATGTGTTTTTAGTTTGTTTACAGAGAATAGGCCTTCGTTTCACTATGTCACCACCTGTTTGTTGCACCTGTTATGTGACCAACGATGTATGGTTAAGGAACTTATTCGCTCGGGATTTGCCAAGAAGTACCAAGATTTCTAACGCTATACTCACTAGTGGCAGCGGCTTACATCTGTTGAATAAGGTCTGTTGTTTTTGTATTAATTTTGTCATTATTTATTCGGGGTAATAAACAATTACACTATCCAGGCGACCAACTGATGAAACGAACTTTTCGTGTCTGTATTTTATTCGAGCCTATCGCATCGCAGTTTCCCGCTGTAAATTCTCCTGTACTCCGTATCACTGACCACTTGGTACAATATGCCAGTCCAAAAATATTCTAAATTGCTACGGAACCTAAAAGCTTAGTCGAGCAACACTCTCATGGCTATAACTTGATCAAGGTCTTGTTAAATCTGTGTCACAACTTTTTAATGCGAAAGTTCTGTTTTTGCCACTTTTTTATGAATTTGAAAAATGTTTGAAAAACTTTTGTGATCGGTCACAAAGTCGTGAAATTACTGAAAATTACAAAGAGGAAGTATTTTCCTTTTAAATAACTTATGGTCTGTGTGCTCTCAATTTAATTTGTTTTCATTTTAGTGTGTAGTTATCTATAAAACAAGGCTGCATCGATTTAATTGTATTTATGACTCTATTCCGATAATAATAAAATAATAATAATAAATAATGCTGGACAATTCACACAGCATTATCTAGCCCCATGGTAAGCAGAGCTTGTGTTATGGGTACTAGATAACTGATATACATAATACAATACATTACATAGATAGATATTTTTTATTATATATAGAAACGACCAGAACACCCGGAACAATTATCTGCAGATCGTACACACAATTGTTCCGAGGCGGGAATCGAACCCGCGACCTCCTGCGTCGCAGGCGGACCTTCGCCCACCGCGCCACATCGGTCGTCTAAAGTCGTGAGTCGTCGTGAATAAATATCTTTCTATTCTATTCTATTCTATCCATAAATAGCATTTTTAAAAGTAGGTATTGTCAGTATATCTATCTATCTAGTAAGTAACTGGTCCGACTTCGAATGCATACACCCCGCTCCTAATTTAGATGTGAATCAGTTTTATAGCGAGCTCCGACAAAGTTTAATGAATCTCCAAGTCTCTGCCAGACAGACTTGTGGGAGATAACTCCTATTCTGATTACGTACGTGTTAATGTTATTAGTTTGCCAGTTAACTAGCTTCTGTTCGAGGCTTCACTCACGTTATTCTAAGTAATAAATACATTACTGTCAAAAATATATCATAGTATAGATACGTACTATAATAAGGTATTTTATTTGTTTTTGGGGTAAAATAAAAATCTCTCTTTCCCTCCTGTCTCTGCATTCTTGGAAGTTTTAGTGAACATAGGACTTACACAGGTTTTGTCTTGAAAAAATCATTTAAGTTTAATTTAAATATCAATTAATGACTTTTAATATTTTGCTAATGTTTGATTTATTTTGATTCTCAGCGTCATGTTTTGTTCTGAAGCAATGTGACCGCTGGATCTAATTCCCGGGCTTTATAGTCCAGCATCTCGTAAATTTGTTTTCCTAGATTTAAGGGGATTCCTTCTTTAATTAAGTGGATTTTTGGACTAGCCCATAAAAACAAGACTCCGTGCCTCAGCGTTTCAGAAACAGCTATAAATGTTCCTTGCAGGTACTAACATTGAACGATCTCCGGTGAATGTGGACTCTGTGGACGGCTACTGTGGCGTAGTGAGCCAAGGTTTGTTGGCAGAAGTAGCGGGTTTTATTCGCGTCCCAGGACAATTTTTTTTATATTTTACTACTGACTGGTTCCCATAGTTTTACTATAAATACACACCCTCCAATAGTTTTTCTATAATAGCCCAGTGCCAGCCAGTATAACTGCGCATATTTTTTTACGTGGCCATTTTGGGAATGAATAATTAAAAAAACATTTCATCCTAGCGCGCCCTTTCGCACATTCCTCATCCTCAGTCAACAGCCTATATTGGTCCACTGCTGGACGTAGGCGTCCCCCGATAAGCGTTATGTCAGGTTAGTTAGCATACATTTAGGCCTCGCCTACCGACGAGTATACGCCGCGCCGTCGACTTGTGTACCCTTAAAGCGCTAAACTGAGTTTATCTTATATTTCTTATTTTAAACGCGTTCAGTTTCAACGGTGAAATGATTATTGGACCTTGGATTTAGCCATGTCTAGTCCGATAAATGATCCCTAGTACAGTACTCCTCCGCTAGAGGGCAGCTGTCTGTATGTTTGTATGTAGGTCGGGAGCGGAGACAGACGGCGCGCCGGCCCTGGCGCCGGCCGACACAGGCTAGAACATAGATAAGTCAAGACTAAGAAACAAGTACGTTTTTCGTTTACAATATTCGATACTGATAGTGATGATTTTTTTTATATTTTTTGTAAAATAAAAATAAAAAATAAAGCCAATATTACTTGATTTTATTAATGTCAATAGAATCAAGTAATATTGGCTTTATTTGGGTTGATACAAACGTTTACTTAAAATACGAAATGCACCGCACTTTTATAATAGTCATAATTTTTGCTCTCACTATTGTTTGTGTTTTCCTTAAATTGCTAAAACATGATGAAGATACCTTTTAAAATATTGCATAATTAAACTATTCGTGAAAATTCTACTATATATAATAAAAATTAAAATCTCATGTTAATAAACTGAAAATCTGCCAATTCTTATTAATACTATATTAAAAACTTGCATTAGTATCATAGCCTCTCTGAGGAGCATGTGATTGTAGGTAAAACAGTTTGGTTCTATGGTGTTTATTCTGTGACACACCATACAAAATCCACCCTGTTCCCATTGCTCTCCTTTGCAACGTTCAATTCTACTACAAAAACTAACCAATCAGCATCAAGCGTGATATTCATTCCACCAATAGCATGCCAGAAAATGCGAGCGCGAAACGTGTTTACCATGAAAACACAAATACTCTCAAAGGAAAAATGATTTCATGAAAGGATAGTATTTTTCTTACAAATAATGGAGAAAACAGTGTTTTAGTGATCTGTAGTGAAAAGTGATATAAAAAGTGATAAAATGATTATTATTTACATTGACATCATACTATTAGTCATACTGGTAAGTGTTACCCTGGATCCTGCCATTTCTTAAAAGCGCATATTAAAGCCTCTTCCCTGATAATATTATACTTTTGATTAAAATGTGAATACATTCTCCTCCTCGGCTTACGCTCGTCCTTCTTGAACGTGCCTCCTCAGTCTGTAGTGGTTAAACCATTAACCAGAAGGTGATCGCAGTTAAGGTGTTAAATATACACAGAAGAAGCTAATGCGCTTCTTCTAGTAGATTCCATTATTCCAGGGGTTGAGTTGAAGAGGCAAATTCTGACGCTGTAATCGTCATGACTACTAAATACATTATATGTATATATTTCTTGTAATTCTTTCCATCCAAAGGTTGCCTGGAAGAGATCGCTTCTAAGCGATAAGGCTGCCCTTTGTACTTGTATTATGTTATGTCTTTTATAATGATTTGTAACTGGTGTACAATAAAGTAGTTTTGTATTGTATTGTATTGTATTGTATTGTATTGTATTGTATTGTATTGTATTGTATTGTATTGTATTGTATTGTATTGTATTGTATTGTATTGTATTGTATTGTATTGTTATCCGCCCCGTAAACAAGTAAAAGCTTTACAGAGCATAAGCATTAGTACTAATAGCTATTCTGTGTATAAGCGAAAACTCTATAAAAAGAGATAGATAGATACCTAGATAACTTTAACTGTGAAGCCAGACAATATACAAGTTATTACAATGTATAATCCCGAGAATAGTGTCGTACAAAGGTCGGCCTTATCGCTACGCTTCTGTCGTAGTCCCATTCAACATAGTGCTACAAAACCTCTACGAGCTGCTACGAAAACTCTACAAAGGGCTACGTAAAAGTCTAAAGTCAATCTTTAATTTCTATAGGCAACAAAGTAAGCACATAAACAAGTCAAATTTTATACTATAAATTATTATCAAATAAGAAATAAGGTGATTTGATTTTTGCTAACATATTTTTTTTTGTCTACTAGTGGAAGAAGTGAAAAAGAAACCACTACTACATTCATTATATCTAAGGTCTACGAAGTGCTACGTAAGGTCTACGAAATCTCTACGAAGTGCTACGTAAGGTCTACGAAACCTCTACGAAGTGCTACGGAATCCCTTCAACTGTATAACTCAAAGTTCAAACAAGTTGCCTTATCTGAAAGTACCTTAGATATCGTGGAAACTTTGATAATAATAATATACATTAATAACTATTGTGTTTTGTTCCAGTTATGTCTGACTGTGTGCACGTGCAGCTACTGCTTCTACAGAGTCTATACACTGCAGCGGAGCGGACAGGTAGGTCATACTGATTAAAATAAATAATAAATAAAATAAATGAATAATACTGGACAATCCACACAGCATTATCTAACCCCAAGCTAAGCAGAGCTTGTATTATGGGTACTAGATGACTGATATACTTAATACAATACATTGCATCGTTTTTTTTTTATTATACATACCTAGATAACGACCAGAACACCCGAAACAAATGTCTGCAGATCGTACACACAATTACCCCGAGGCGCGAATCGAACCCGCAACCTCCGGTGTCGCAGATGGATCTTCGCCCACTGCGCCACAGAGGTCGTCATTGATTTGAAATTCCTTTAATAAATTTGAATTGACATGGCAGTACTCATGGTATCCTAAACTTGAAATAATAATGATTATTTATATTTCCAGGTTCAAATTCTACTGCGGCCACGAAAGGTGTTATTCTCACACAAGAAGGAAGGCGAGTCCGCTGAGGAACTGAGGTACCACCTACTTACATTAAAGGATTTTGTCTCTTTTCCACTTAACGAACGCAAAAACAATCACATGTAAACCTTCCTCTTGAATCACTCTATATATTTAAAAAAAACCGCATCAAAATCCGTTGCGTTCTTTTAAAGATCTAAGCATACATAGAGACAGACAGACAGCGGGAAGTGACTTTGTTTTATACTATGTAGTGATTATCCCAAAAATCTCAGACTCAATGACTCGGCTAACAAACATGTAGCCGCTTTCAGGCAACCAAACCGTAAACCAATTTTATTCCAGGCATAAGTATAAAGGTGGGTACTGACCGGCTTATTACACAGCGAGCGTTTGCGTAGGGAAAACAGGCTCTCGCAATGAGCCACGAGACGGGTGTCGTAACGTATGATACTCGCTGAGAATGGTCCAGTATATCTGGGGACACCAAACTGTACCCTCGTAAGATTCCCTTATCCCTCACACAATATTTATCTAATTTCAGAACAGTAGTGGCCTACCAGAACCCGTTCACAGGCGACTACTGCGTGCACAAGTCGCGCGCCCCCCGCGGGTACGCTAACCCCCACCCCCTGCACCAGGTGCACCCCCTGGACTCCCCTGACTCCGGCCTCTCGGACGAGTACGAGCCGGTGCATGTGCCCAGGGTCAATAGTCTGGAGACGCCTGATACGCATCCTGTGTATCCTAAGGTATGATATTGGAAGAGTTTATGGCTATATGGTGATACGACCAGGTGGGATGACGACATGCGAGAGACTGCAGGTAGATGCTGGATGCGTCAAGCTGAAGAGAGGGCGCTATGGCGCTCATTGGGGGAGGCCTATGTCGAGCAGTGGAGTATCATAGGCTGATGATGATGATTATGGATATATGGTACACTGGTGGTGATAGAAAGGCGGTTCAAATCTCTGTCAGTATGTTTGATACCTTTTAAAGGGTGGCCAAAGAGTTGATAAAATATTTTAAAACTGAATCATAAAGGGAATGGCATTCGTCATCCATACCGCAATGGCAAGCATTGCGGTATGGATGACGTGAAGACTTGACGTAGTTTCCCAAATGCTGCCCAGCCCAGCTGGATCCTCCTTTTGGCCTCCTTCTCGAAACTGTTTTTACCCAACTGCAGAATCTGCCCAAGGTAAGTGTACTCGGAAACAGTTTCGAGAAGGTGACCATGTACGACCACCGGCCTTGGATCAATGTGACCATTGATCATGACTTTGGTTTTATCCAAATTCATGCCAAGACCGATACATCGGGAGGTTGAAGCTAGGCCGTCCAGCATCTGGTTCAGTTCCTCAAGCGACTCCGCCATTAAGACTATGTCATCAGCGAATCGCAGGTGTGAGATGTACTCGCCGTTTATATTAATGCCCTTTCCTTTCCAGTCCAGCAACCTAAACATATCTTCCAATGCGCACGTGAACAGTTTCGGGGATATGACATCCCCCTGATGTTTATAGGATCCTCAAATATTTGTTATGGCTCTGGATGTTGTCCATTGTTGAATACGTGCTCATGTAGGTTACACAAGTTAATGCATTTAGTTATGATAAAAAACCTAGGCATTTAAATTCTGAATAAAACTCGTCGTTTATTTAAGAATTTAGGCGTTTTACCATATTTTTTGCTTAAATTCCAGAGTGCTCTAAACCTAACTTAAAACATTTTAGGGCCGTAAGTTGCTAATTCCCTCCAACAAAAACTGTGTCAAATTAGCAACAGATTTTTAGAGTGTTTTCATCGAAGTAAAAATTACCTGAAGTCTCTCATCTGAAATTCAAATCCCTGGGGGTGCCAGGGCCGCTCTGATTCTCCGAACATTAGCAAACTAAACAAGTCCATAAAACTATACCAAAAGTTAGCAGCCATTTTGAATTCGTTAATTTTCCGGCGTCTTGGTGTTGCTTGGATAGTTTCAAATTGAATAAGTGCTGCAACTTTACATAATAATTATTAATTTTACACAGAATAAACTTCAATTAGCTTTGGGGAATTTCTTGCTTCTTACTTATTGTTTTATTCATGTAGAAATCTAGAACAGAGGCTTTACCTAAGAATATTTTTATCTAGAAAGCCATTTTATATATGTGGGAAATCTTGTCAACCTCTTAATTACGAAGGTAATTATTAAGATATGTACGTTAACGCACCTATGTCGTGGATATGTTTATATGTAGGCCTCAAAGCGGGGTCGCTAGGGCATGAAATTAACAAATTCGTTTCCTTCGTAATGAAAGGATTATTATGGAGTTTTCTTGCTGAACGCGACATTATTCTAATTGGCTTAAAATTCGGGAAAACGGTATATATGTATATACAGGGTGTCCGGAAGGTCGATGCAAAGCCGTGAGGGGGGGGGGGGGGGGGTAGGTCACCTCGTTACGTATCTATTCAGGCTAGATTACCTTAATCCAATGTCGACGAATTCCGAGTTAGATTTTTGAAAAATTTATTCGTTCATAGTGTTCATACAAGGTAAGGTAAGGTAATCTAGCCTGAATATATGCGTAACAACCCCCCCCCCCCCCCCCCCTCACGGCTTTGCTTCGACATTCCGGACACCCTGTATATATATGTTTTGACACTCTTTTTAATTTAAAATTCCTGGTCATTAGTAGGATCATATACAGTTCTTATAGCATGCCTACGTGCGTAGCGTTGTCAGCATTGAGCTGCGTGGGTGCCATATACGCAAGACACGCGTGTGCTACACGCGTGTCTTGCGTATAACGTCATTAATCTCGTATTCGTGCGTAGCGTGTGCGTGGGTTGCAAACATTTTCTTGCAAAACGAAGCTAGACACACGTGCGTCGCTTGTCCGCACCTGTGTAACAGTACTAACAGCCATGACGTTATTAGACGATATAAATAATTCAGTATAAAAATACTTACTATTTTTAATGTTGGTACTCTTTGTAAAGTTGCCGTAGTGTAGTGATTATCACGTGTGCTTCACACGGGCCAGGCCCCGGTTCGATCCCAGGCGGAAACAAAGTTCTTTAAAACTAATTACAAGTAATCTTTTTGTTTCTTCTTCCAGAAAGCTCTAGAAGAACCTCCACAAGTTCCGAAACGGAATGATGACAACAGCGTCAACAGAACGTGGAATTGGAACTACACTGAATACCAAATCTAGCGAACAGTCAGACAATAGAATGTCCTAAAAAAAATCAACAAGGTCGTTAATGTTTAAAGTATAAAGTCTACCTATGTAAAGTAATTATGATTGTTTTTTTAAATAAATAATGCTGGACAATTCACACAGCATTATCTAGCCCCATGGTAAGCAGAGCTTGTGTTTTGGGTACTAGATAACCGATATACATAATACAATATATTACATAGATAGATATTTTTTATGATTGCTTGATTGTCACCGCTTGTACCTATAAGGAGCGGATATGTAGGTAGTGTACTTCCATAAAAAGATACACGCGGCATAGCGTATGTAAGGGTATGAAAAGGCATAGCTTTCCTTACCTTCCATGTAGGTGTGCTGAGGTCTCAAAACCTATTTCCACCAAGAGAGAAGAAGTTAGTAAGAACCGTAAGTAAGAACGACGTATACGCCTATAGACGTCTGTCGTGTTACATATACATTTTACCACGCGATGTGACACTACGTCTAAAGGCAATGTATGAAAAAAAGTAGTGACAAATCAGCAACAATCAGTATACTAGTAGTGTCCATCAACGTGTTAAATAAAGCATTTTACGGTTAGTAGAAAAACCTATGTAAAAACGACTAAACCAACAAAAATTGTCATGTATTTTGACAACGTGCTAAATAATTATGGTTTTGGCTCCAAATCTCCGCTTTGACCCTTTCAGACGACGTGTATTGCTTGCACGCCTGCCTCGCATTCACGTCATACAACATTAATACAGACATTTGCTCTATTTACCCACTTTGCAATCCATCAGGCAAACTTTCAGATTCCCTAAAATGCTTCTACAAAATGCTGGTACAAAGTTAAAACATGAAATGTTAAAAGCTTCTTAATCGAATGACGCTCGTAATGATGTTATGTGCCAAAGTAATGTGTGTTATATATTATGTAATTAAATTACAATGTTCAAATTGTTAAATGTCTTTTATTGAAGAGTTGAAGCTTCAGCTGAATAAAGGAGTAAAGCGACGCGGCCTTTAATAAATAAATTATAAATAATGCTGGAGAATTCACACAGCATTATCTAGCCCCATGGTAAGCAGAGCTTGTGTTATGGGTACTAGATAACTGATATACATAATACAATACATTACATAAATAGATATTTTTTATTATACATAGTAAACAACCAGAACACCCGGAACAAATATCTGCAGATCGTACACACAATTGTTCCGAGGCCGGAATCGAACCCGCAACCTCCTGCGTCGCAGGCGGACCTTCGCCCACCGCGCCACATTGGTCGTCAAATTGTTCTCAATATATTATTTTACGAGGTGTTGCCCGCTGCGTCCTTTACGTGTACATGGAAAGATAAATAAATAAATATATATTAAGACCTGTTTAGAGCTACAATATTCTCTACGTAGCATGTACCATACCAATGTGGAAAATTAGTCTAATTTGAAACAACTAGGATATAAATTCGCCCTTTCGTAGTCCTGTCTTAGCGTTAGTCCAATGGTTTCTCTAGAGCCTTAACGGCTGAAACGATATGGAGGACCGATGAGACCGTTTAATGTCATACAGGCTAATCTCCAAATCGCAGTAACTACCGTAGCATTCCTCATAGGTTTGGCTCCGGTACCGCTCAGCTTTGGCTATGGTACCGAATACCGCATCGCTTATGTCTGAACGTAACATTAACACTTTGAGTGCTGAAATCACACGGTATGTGTTTTCTACAAGTGACTAATATGCGTAAATCCACACTAGCGCAGCGGCTGAGAAAATACAGATCTTATTACGCCGTAATATTTTTCGAACGAAATGCATGTGCGGCGCAACACAACCGCTGTGTAGAGCGGCAGCACGAATTTTTTAGGTTAAAAAAAAGATCGCAGTCGTCGAAAAAAAATCGCAGTCAAAGTGTTAAGCCCTCACATATAAAATGTACACAATAGGTATATAGGTATGTTCTGGTCGAAGCCACGCGTGACCGGAAACTCGCGCGCGCCGACTGGAGTTCATGTGGATCAGTATAGTAGTCATTATTTCAATTATATATTTTCACAATTGACATAATTGAAATCAAACAAATTTGCTTTGTAAGTAAAGTATAATGTACCCGTCTTCTTACAAGCATTTTGTCCTGCGACGGAATTCGAAACCGCAACCTACTGCGTTGCGTTCCTTTACCACAAAAGATCATCAGTTGGATTGAGTTAGGATATATGAATCACTGCTCTGTGCTCAAATGATCCTGTGTAATATTATTAGCTAGAAGTATTTATGGCCTCATTAGAGGCAACATGCGAGGTAGCTAATGTACAATATTATCTTCATTATTACATTTCGTGCGCTAAGGAATTATTCGGATAGACTGGGCTTCGGATATCAAGGCTTGTTATTAATCATGGATTTTGATTTACGTGGGCTTTATTTCTAGGGATTATAGTCCTTTGTGTATAGGGATTATAGTCCTTTGTGCTAGTCAATTGGTAGTAATAAAATCACTAGACAGTATAAAATAAAGTCGCTTCTCGCTGTCTGTCTGTCCCTATGCATGCTTAGATCTTTAAAACTACGCCACGGATTTTGATGCGGTTTTTTTAATACATAGAGTGATTCAAGAGGAAGGTTTATAAACCATTTGATATATAGATTTCCACACGGGCAGAACCGCGGGGCGCAGCTAGTAAAATTATATAAGAAGGTTCATTTCTGTTTCCCGAATGGATACAATAGGTAGATAGAAAGAAAACACTTTATTATACTAAACAATAGAATAAAGGAAGTAGGTATAAAGGGCGGCCTTATCGCTGCGATCTCTTCCAGGTAACCTTAGGATGGACTGGACATGAAGGATCAATATAGACGGTGGCACGTTGATAAATATACAGATAAAGAAAAGAAAACAAATACATACACTACATACCATAATACCTACCATACAAACATTGTAATAAACTTATATAGACTTAAGATAAAGCTGTCGATCTTTCATATAGATAAAATCTCGGAGACTTCAGGTTAAGAGTAAGTAATCCTTCTGAGAAAGCGGGTTTCCTCGGCAATATCTTTATCTAACTTGAGACGGTTCCCAAACGCTTTCATCACATTATTACATAACAATTGAAAGAAAATGTAGACGAATAATGTTGTACCCGTAAGGCTCAACTCACACCAAAAGATCGTCGAAGCGCAGCGAAGCGGAGCGCAGTTTCAGTGTCATATGAATTTTAACTTTATATTCATTACAATAAAACTTATTATCGCATGAGAAACTCGAACGAGTCGCGCGTACGCGCGACTCGCCCGCGGCGCCGCGAAAAATGTTCCCTACGAATTTATTATAAAATAATTGTTTTACGTAGTTATAAAGAGCCCTTTCCGATTTGATCGCATATTTACAACATAAACCAGTGTAGAAATTGATAAATAAGCGTTTATGTCGTTTCATTAGTGTGTTTTGGCCAACGGAAAATTATCGTTTTGATTATAACTAAGTTTTGCTGGATTGTGTTTTGAAGGTGTTTTGTGCTTACTAGTGCCGTTTTTTCATGTAAAGGAATACTATTTCCAACAAAGTTTTATATCTATAGCGTCACGTAAGTACATACAATCTTTTTCAAAATATAACCTAGACATTGTGCATTCTGCCTTTCGGTATTACCTCTAAGTAATATTTACAAGACCCTCACTAACCATCATAATGATGACTCGTAAAACCGAGAAGTTGAACCTGGCTCTACAGGAATTGAAGGTAGCTAAGAGGCAGATTGGACAGTTAGAAGCGGAAATAGCTGAAAACGAAAATATCCTTATAGAAGCCCTATCAAATAACAAAAAACTAAAAAGCGAAATGTCTGAGTTGCATTCCCAGAATGCTTCTCTTTCTGAGGAACGGGATAGGCTTCAATTGATAATAGATAGGTTTGATCAAAAATGTGGCATTGAGTTTGAGTCCGTCCTGCATAAAACTTCAGTCCTGGAGAAGCAACTGTGTGACGCCCACCTCCGTATCACCCAGCTGGAGGAAGACGCCGATAACTCTGCCACCGCGAAAACACAAAGTCTATTTGATGAATTAATGTCCGCTGAATCGACCTCAGGCCAAGTTTTTGTTGCCAGCAGCAACTTACATACATTGCAAACAATTGATTTAACTACAGATGACTCAGTGTGTAATGTGGAGGCTAGCAGCAAAAACAACAAACACAATCTTAGCAAAAATAAGTTAAAAAAATATGTTAAAATAAGTAAGTTCATTAAAAAAACTCAAACTTTGTTAAAAAATCAAAAAAATGTAGTATCTAAACTAAAATGTAAAAGAAAAGTTCTTGATAAATTAGAGCTCTGTACATTACAGCTAAATTTTAATCAGACCCAGTATGAGGCTGAAATGCAAGATCTGAGAAGCAAACTTGGCCAGGCTGAGCACTCCCTGGAGCATTACATCAGCCTTTATGAACGCACTACCACACAGACAAGGGAACTCAATCTGGCCATGGATGCACTCCTTAGAAGCCAGGTGAGTCTGGAGGGCAGGGTTCTGGATGGCTGTGGCTGCTGTAATCCAGGCCCAGTCACTGACCACTCAGGTCCGGACAGTACTGTGTCAGCTACATCCCATCTGGATCCCAGCGCTTCATGCTTAGTTACAAAAACAATAATGTACTGTGATGAAATTGGAAAAAATATGGGCCAGTTCTTAAATAATAGTATGGAACATCCTATAATAAATAATTGTTTTCCAAATTCCAACCTGCATAATATTATGCAAAAAATTGACAATGATTCATTTAATACTAATTCAAACTTAGTAATATGCCTTGGAAATAGGGGTAATGTGAACAAATCTGACTTAATTCAATATTTGGACAAACTGTGCTCATTAAACTTAAAACAAATTGTGATGTTCACATTCCCCTACAGCGACAGCTTGCCACAATCGGAAAATAACCTTAGATATAAGCTAAATATTACATTGCATACTATTGCATGCAACAATAATGTACATGTGATTGATACTAATAATATTATTAGTAAAAAATATTATTCGACTGAAGGTAATTACTACCTACCCAATTTTTATAAAAGACAGATAGCAATTTCGCTATCCTATTATTTTAAAACAACAGCCAAAAACTTGGCTATAACTAATGCTTCTATTGAGCATTGTAATTATTTAAAAAACCAGACCTTGGAACTTATTCCAAGTCATTTAAATTAGAAATAGCGACAATAGAGGAAGTCTCTAGCCCTAAAAAGTTAAACATTATTACTATGAATCACAATAAAAAATTAAAAAAACAAAATTGTAAAATATCTGGAAAGTTTACTAACTTGGTGCACCAAAATATTCAAGGAATTAGAAGTAAATTATTAGAATTAGAATTATACATGAACTCATTTGATATTGATATCATCTGCCTCACAGAACATTGGCTGAAAAGCTATGAGCTCATGTTTAACTTCAGTAACCACCAGGTTGGTAGTTCTTTTTGCAGATCACATGCTATTCGTGGAGGCTCTTTAATATTAATAAATAAATTCATAAAATTCAAAGAACGTAAAGACATAGTATGCTTATCCGTTGAAAGCCACATTGAAGTAGCATGTGTTGAGTTGGAGCATACTATTGTAGCAAGCGTATACAGCCCACCATCAGCTTCTTTTGAAATATTTGAAAAAAATATGGATGATATCTTATTTAAAATATCAAAATCAAATAAAAACCTCATAGTATGTGGAGACTTTAATATTGATCTTTTAGAAGTTTACTCCCTCAGTAGTAGATTAACAAATTTATTTAATTCTTATAATCTTAGGCCAACATTTATGGAACCTACTAGAATAACTGAAACATCAGCAAAATGTATAGATAATATATTTGTATTCCAAAATGAAAAAATTGTCAGTCACAAAATTATAAATAATTTAAAATCAGACCATTTAGGTCAACTTATTAAATTAAAACATCAAGTTAAAAATAATAATTGTAAAAAAAAAATTAAGTACATACCTGTGACCACAGATCGATTTGAACGGTTGAAATTGGATTGGGATTTTAAACCATCACCTAACTACTCACTTAACAATCCAAATGAGTCGTATTGCAGTTTTTTTAATAAATTCACTACTGCATTCAATTCAATATTCATACCCAAAACAATCTTGGTCTCAGAAAAACTTAGCTTTAGTGAGTGGGCAACAGTAGGTATACATAAGAGTAGACAAAAGTTGTATGAACTGTACAGTGAAAAGCAGTACAATTTTAGCCAGGAATTCAAAGAAAAAGTAAAAAATTACTCAAAAATATTTAGAAAAGTTTGTAATACAGCCAAATCAAATTATATTAGCTCGAAAATTAAAAATAGTGAAAATGTAATAAAATCAACCTGGAAAATAATTAATAGTGAGACTGGAAAGGTTAGTACCTACATTAATGATTACAATTTAAAGATTAATGATTGCTCCATCAAAAATGATGTTGAGGTAGCACAAGAATTTGAAAAATTTTTTACTGACATTCCAATCTGTACTACAAAATGTCTGAACTCTTCTCAAGTAATAGCCGAATCATTACTTAAAGAAAATGTACCTAAATGCGATAGTAAATTTAATTTCACCCATGTTAATGAAAACGATATAAAAAAAACCTTTAAACTTTTAAATATTAAAAAAACTGCAGATCTGTGGGGCATTTCCGTTAGAATTATTAAACCTTTAATTGATACCATTGCACCAGATCTAGCTTTTATATTTAATGAATCCATTGATTGTGGTGTATTTCCTGATCTAATGAAACATAGTAAAATAATCCCATTGTTTAAATCGGGTAGTAAGTCTGACCCCACTAACTTTAGACCAATATCAGTACTGCCTACATTCAGTAAAGTTTTTGAAAAACTTATTTTACACCAATTGCTTAGACATTTCAATAGCAATGACCTGCTACATTGTAAGCAATTTGGGTTTACTCGTGGCAGGTCAACTACTGATGCCGGTGTAGAGTTGGTATCGCATATTTTTGATGCTTGGGAGAAGTCGCAAGATGCTTTAGGCGTTTTTTGCGACTTGTCAAAAGCATTCGATTGCGTTCATCACGAAACATTAATCAGGAAACTACATCATTATGGAATTAGGGACAGCTCTTTGGATCTTCTTACATCTTACTTGAGTGATAGGATACAAAGAGTTGACATTAATGGGAAACGATCTAAAGGGTCTGTTGTTACAATGGGTGTACCGCAGGGCTCTATCTTGGGTCCTTTCCTATTTTTAGTTTATATTAATGACCTGCCTCATCTTGTAAAGAATGATCATGAGATTGTATTGTTTGCTGATGATACTTCATTAATTTTTAAAATGAAACGACAAAATACAAATTTCGACGATGTAAATACTGCAATCTCAAAGGTAGTCCATTGGTTTAGTATTAATAATCTTTTGCTTAATGAAACCAAAACAAAATGTATAAGATTTATTCTACCTAATGTAAAACAAGTTAAGGCTGATATAAACGTAAAAGGAGAAACGTTAGAAATTGTAGACAATACCGTATTTTTAGGAATAACCTTAGATAGTAAACTTCAATGGGGCCCACACATAGATAAGCTATCGAAGAGACTTAGTTCTGCAGCATATGCAGTTAAAAAAATCCGTCATCTTACAGACGTTGATACTTCTAGACTAGTCTATTTCAGCTACTTCCACAGTATTATGTCTTATGGCATACTACTGTGGGGGAACGCTGCAGATATAAACACAGTATTTGTGTTGCAGAAGAGGGCTGTTCGTGCGATCTATAATATGGGTCCCAGAGAATCCCTACGTGAAATATTCAAAGAAATAAACATAATGACAGTACCGTGTCAATATATTTATGAAAACTTGTTGTACACTCATAAAAATATCAATCGGTTCACTAAAAAAAGTGATATACATAATGTAAATACTAGAAATAAGAATAAACTCGCTGTGCCCACAACTAGGCTACACAAGATAAATGTATCTTTTAAAGGGCAATGTATACGCTTCTACAACAAAACTCCAAGTGAGTTGCAAAAATTATCAATAAATAAATTTAAAAAAATTGTGAAACATATTCTTTGTAAAAAAGCTTATTACAAAATATCAGATTACTTAGAAGATAAAAAAGCTTGGAACGAGTTTTGCTCCAACTCAAAATCTACCAACTTACAAATAAGCAAATCAAATGTACTAGACACATAAGTTATGAACATACTAGTGGTTTCTTCTCACTTCTTCCACTGGTGGACAAAAAATTGAAGTGAACTATAAAATAATTTAATAGTATAAAATATGACCTGTCTAAGTGCTTATTTGTAAGCTTAAAGAAATAAAAACTTTTCATTTTCATTTTCATTTTCATTTTCAGTGCAACGAATACAGACGTGATGGAAATGGATGAAGAAAAGCTTATTTATTTGGTGCTCTACCGAGCGGATCGCTGCGCTTCGATGCTCTTCGCCGCTCTTTCGGTGTGAGTTGAGCCTAACACAGGTGCCTTCCCTTGGCGCTATAATACTTGGTGGGTGTTTATATTTCTTTATTAGTCACTAGCTACGCAGCTCGTAGTTGAAGAAATCAGAGCCGATATTATTACCAATATTTTCTAATATTTGCTATTCTTGTATGAAGCCTCTTTCCGACCAATTATTTTATTAATTTAGCATCTATCTATAATTTTTATGTTTTTAGTAATAATTTAGACATAAAGGCACTCATGTAATTATATCACATAATTATATGTTCGCTTACGCTCTTATAGTTAAAAATAAATGAAAATAATTTTTCTTTTCATTGTTACATTTAATGTACATTAAATGGGGTTAATGTCATTACATTAAATGTAACAATGAAAAGAAAATTTAGTATGTTATAATTTATTATGTTAATATCTAAACCAGTGTAGACGTATCTCAATAAGCCAGCAACAGCGAGGCTAGAGCTAAGCTGACCAGGGATGAGCTCAAACGCAGCAGTTTCGGTTTCAAATCGATGGCCTTTGGTAAGCTCCTAATGGATCTCTCTAATATTAGTTGGCGAACTGTTGTGGATTAGTTTACGCATTATTTCGTTGTATTTAAGCAGAACCTACTTTGAGTGATCAGTGGTAGTGAACGAAAACTTTATTCATTTTACACTACAATACAAACATTCTTTATTGTACACACACCATAATCAAATCAATCATTACAAAAATACATTATATGCGACAAGTACACAGTTTTATTTATTTACCAGCTGTTTCCCGCTGTTTCACCCGCCTTAAATTCGAATTTCACATTTCTAAAATAAAATATAGCCTATGTCCACCGGGGATAGCGTAGCTTCCCAATGGTGAAATAATTTTTGAAATCAGTCCAGTGGTTTCGGAGCCTATTTAATACAAAAAATCAAGTCTTTCCTCTTTATAATATTAGTATAGATTAATTAATTTAAAACTTTATTGCACTAAAGTACAAAGGGTGGTCTTAATACCGATGCATTTTCTACCTACCGACCAAAAACACATGTTTTTACAGGGTATATACACCACTACGGCAATAGATACGAGAGCTCGGCTACTACAAACGTAGCAAGTTATAGACCGGTCCCTATTACAAAAAATACAAAAAAACATTATATTGCCGTGCTAGCAAGAAAATTAATAATATCACTTTATTTCGACAACCGATGTAGCGCGGTGGGCGAAGGTCCGCCTGCGACGCAGGAGGTTGCGGGTTCGATTCCCGCCTCGCAACAATTGTGTGTACGATCTGCAGATATTTGTTCCGGGTGTTCTGGTTATTTTCTATGTATAATAAAAAATATCTATCTATGTAATGTATTGTATTATGTATATCAGTTATCTAGTACCCATAACACAAGCTCTGCTTACCATGGGGCTAGATAACGCTGTGTGAATTGTCCAGCATTATTTATTTATATTTACCAGTGAGTGTTTAATTTTAAAAACCTCACAGATTTTTACCTTTTCTATGATTACATTTATTGTATTTATTTATAGCGCTCGCGATAATTATAACTGTTTAAAAAGTGATGAGAAACATTGTACTTCAAAGACTCTAGCCCTAAGATATAGGAATACACGAATATTTTGCACATTATGTAGCCTATATACATCACGTAGGTCACCTACGTAAACTACAAAATACCTCGAAATATACGAAAAAAAAACTACACAAACTTTTAAATATTCATTTCAAAAACTATGCTATAATTTAGGAGTAAAACAATTTACGACAGCTGTTTGTCTAAAATAGACCGTAGAATAAAACCCTTCGTTGGATCTCCATAGTTTTCTTATAGTTATGAAGCGATAGTTGTGCCCGTTCGGGAGCACTGCGTCTGGGTATTCCAGGATTTGCATAGCAAAGAGTATTGTCTACACACAATGGAGAACACCGCAGTAAGACAGGATTAACTTACCGCACTTCCACGCGAGAAGACTAAGTAAAGGTTGTCGCACATCTGGACCGCACCACTGCCGCACAGTACCTACAAATATGTACATACAAATGTCTTTTTGTATGTTCGTTTTATATTGACGACACCAGGTAACGGACAGCTCGCGGGTCTCTCGATTGAAGCTTGCGACAAGATATTATGTTACCTTAAAATATATCTAAAGATAATGAATTTAACCCATATTTGAATGATGTTTGTTGGGTCATCGTGCGGTTGTGGTGCTTGGTGGGCCTAAGTGCAAAGTCCTATAAACTACATATGTATTTAAAAATTTTTGGTTATTTCATGTATGTCCAGCGACTTGTGGGCAAAGACCACCACAGAGTGGAGCCCACCCAACGCTAAGAGGCGACGTGGAAGGCCCAGGATGAGATGGCGCGACGAGCTCGAGGTACATCTTCCATCATGGCCTGTTGCAGCGTTGGATCGCGAGGAGTGGAAGAAGAAAAGGGAGGCCCAGCAGTGGGACAGTAATGGCTTAAAATAAAAATAATAATAAATAATAATTTCAACGGAAAGGTGATTTTAGTCTGAAAGTCGCTGCTACACATCCCCTGGAGGGGTTTCGTTTTATTGACCACAAGCGTTATCAATACTGCCACCTGAAACTTTTTCTTAAAATTATCAATATAATAATAAAAAACGTTTGAAATAATCTTTGTATTAGCAAACAAGCATCCTATAGCAAAAGCTAGTACCTACCGAAGTACCGACCAGACAAAGAAATTGCAAATCTGGAATTCTATTCGATATCTTTTATGAAATGTTCACTCCCCAGCAATACTTACCTACCACTTCGGAACGCATGTACCTACATTCATACATATATTACATAAAAATTAATGTGTGTTTTATAATAAAATTGATATATTATTTTTATGTACAACTGACCGACATCAAGTGTAACATGTGTACCTACGGTGGAACTGAATAAATGGAATGAAATGAAATTCTTTTTTTATCCTAACGTCCCTAAAGCTAATTAGTGTTACGTAATTAAGACCTACACTTGGCCCCACCTTGCTATTAACATCCCATGTAGTTACATCCTATCTTTCTCATGTTCCGTCTATATAAGTCTGCAGCGTGTTTACTGCACGACATGAATACAGTGCGTGTATTGTCTAGACTGCTGGCTGCGACATAAAACAGGCCTACCAACATAAAAGCTTTACGGCGGTATAAACTCGGGCTTTTCAATTGAATTCTTTTCACTGAGTCAGCTGCCGTCGTGCCATTCAGAACGCAATCGCCGAGGATTTAGGACATCTTTATAAAATAGTGGAGACGAGACATGGCCTAGTGATTTAGAGCAAAGCAAAATGTCTTCTAAAGACAGGATTGGGGAGGTCAGCGTAGGTACATTGTTTTAAGACCTTTCTTACCTAAACTCCTTCGAAAAGGTAAATCAACTCAATAAATAGATCCTCATATCTCGCTACATTACTGGCAAATATTACTTTACTAAATAATTTTGATTACCTAAATATGAAACGCTAGTTTCTGCCCGCGGCTTAGCACACGTCGTTTTTATAGAAATGTTTATGGATTATTTCTATTAGTGTTTCTTTTCCATGGGAATTAATTTATGGGATAAACAGAAGCCTATATGTTATTCCAGGTCTAGAGCAACGTTTATGCAAAATTTCCGGCCGATGCGTTCAGTGACATTGGCGTGAAGTTGTAACATGTACTCATCCATACTTTCCATTTATAATAATAGTGAGACTAGCGAGATTTCAAGGAATTTCACAAATGTATAACTTTGTTAGGTACAAAGGATAAACTGACTTACTAAAGTTGTTTATTAGAGAAAATAAATAACTGAATTTGGATGTTTTAGCAATGTCTTTAATGGCTGCTAAGTTTTATGTGTATCATGTCTTTTTGTGCAGTTCGTGCAATTCGTGCTTACCTTGTGGATCCTTTGACACAATTTAAAGTATTTTAACATTCCGTTTCAATATTCCCCGGCGTGTAGAGGGCACAGTGTCTGCAAACTTTAAAAACATTCTCAAGCTCCAAATATGCAAACAAGCCGCAAAAATACTCGTACCAGCTTGCTTGATATCCCACAGGGAACCCTAGTAATCCTTTGAAATAAAGTAAAACAGCACTTGACTGGATCAAAAAGCATATTTCAGTGAAGCGCTGAAAAATAGTCGCCCGCGGCTGCGGGCTGCGGGTTGTATAACGGGTCCGCTGGCGCCGCTTGCTTACTTTATCACGGAGGTCATCTTAGCACTAGTAGAGTAGGAGCTACTCAACACTAAACTATATCATCTATCTGACTGGTCTGGCGGTAAAAGTGCGTAGGATTTGTAGAGTCTGGAGTCACCTGAAATGAAATGAAATGAAAGTTTATTTATTTAGGCTTACAAATAAGCACTCAGACAAGTCATATTTTCTATACTAATATTATAAAGAGGAAAGGTTTGATTTTTTGTTTGTTTGTTTGTATGTTTGTTTATTTGTAACAAATAGGCTCCGAAACTACTGGACCGATTTGAAAAATTCTATCACCGTTAGGAAGCCTAAATGTCCGTGTTGAACATAGGCTATATTATATTTTCAAAAAAGTAAGGGATCCTTACTAAAACTCCAATAATGTAACCCAAGGTGTGAAAAATGTACCTATAAAATTCCTTGCATATCAATACGCCATTTTTTCTAAATAAACGTGGTTGCCTAGCAACGCTCTTTTGACAACAAAGGTTAGATAACAATTTACTGTATGGAAACTCTTTTGTTAGGTTGTACGCCTCTTGCATATCAATACGCCATTTTTTCTAAATAAACGTGGTTGCCTAGCAACGCTCTTTTGACAACAAAGGTTTGATAACAATTTACTGTATGGAAACTCTTTTGTCGCCTTTTTTGATTATTTTGTAGTAAAGCGTTTACATTATCTTTGATTTTGTATCTGGAGACACGGTAATAATTTGTTGTGGTTGTGTTTGTTCATTGTTATTATTTCAGATTATTTGCGAAAAATGACTACAATACCCAAATCATAAGTTCTTTATCATAATGGTTGAGACAGACTGGCGAGAAATATTGAGCTTCTCACAGCGAGAGCTCGGGCAGGCTGATAAAGAAACTTTGCAAAGGTCTATCATGGATGGAAGCGGACGATATTGAACTCAACTTTTCAGATCTGAAAATACTGTTTAGACTCGCTCAAGATATCTTAAAGTACAAATACGAGCAGATATATTCCACTTTTAAATACCCAAGTGACATCCTTTACCCTAATTAATATTATAAGAGGAAAGGTTTGATTTTTTTGTTTGTATTGAATAGGCTCCGAAACTACTGTACCGATTTGAAAAATTATTTCACCGTTGGAAAGCTTCACTACCCCGGTGAACATAGGCTATATTATATTTTCAAAAAAATTTGGGATCCTTACTAAAACTCCAATAATGTAGCCAAAGGTTCTAATACCCGTGCGAAGCCGAGACGGTCCGCTAGTATACTATACACTGAATGAATCTTTTCTCATAGTTTCGGTCCGTGTCACCGCAAGGTTGGCAGGACCATCGGATGGTCTGGCGGGTTCCATAACATCTTAATGATTGCATGGAAGGAAAGAAATAAAATATTTACTTATTGGTGTGCCTTACAACCAAATACTTAAACATCAAACATTTATAACGGAAAATTCCATGACTCTGGAAGCTGAAATGGGCGTGGTGACTTGAGTTGCAGGTAGACTAGAGCCTTAACTGAATGGAATACGGGGGAAAACAGAAGCATGTAGTACCCATAACACAAGCTCTGCTTAGCTTGGGTTAGATGATGACAGGCTGTAGGCCACTGTAGGCTTCCCAGTAGTCGAGAGATACTGGCTACTTTAATAACGATGTTTGTGAATAGAGTTTAGCTCCCGGTCTAGTTGTTAACTCGCCCCCTCCGGCCAGGGTCGCTACCATCAAATCTTAATAATCTCGTCGTAATTACGAGAACCGCTCCTTAAGCCCGAGTTACTTCACTTTTAAGGAAACTGGTTATTAGAGAGATGAGCATTCATTAGTGGTGGAAGACGACTTGGGAGAGTGGACGGTACCTAAGGCGAAACATTCAAGGGAAAAGTGGCGTATGTTTGGCCGTGTACATAAATGTGCACTGCTCGTACATAATGCTTGCTTTGGGGTTTTGTTTTTGGGGGATTTATTTTGGTAATTTAATAAGTTTAGGAGGGCGGGCACTTGTGAAATTTATGTAATGAATTCATTAGGCGGCCGCTGGGGCAAACGTGTTCATGAGTGGAGACCACGACTCGGTAAACGTAGTGTAGGACGCCCTCCGACCACCTGGTCGATGACCTGCGAAAGACTGCAGGTAGATGCTGGATGCGTCAAGCTGAAGACAGGGCGCTATGGCGGAGGCCATTGGGGGAGGCCTATGCCCAGCAGTGGACTAATAATAGGCTGATGATGATGATGATGATGATGTATTTCGATGGCTTGCATACCATAAGTACACGTGTAAGTTAATTAATATAATATTTTTGTCGTATATCGTATTGTCTTTATTTAGTAGCGGTATTTACCAATTTAACGTTTATGTTTTACTACAAACAAACGCATTGATGTCAAATCAAATCAATGATTTGATTTTTGATTTAATTTCAATTTAATATTGAGTATTGAGTATTGAGTATTAAGTCTAAGTGCTTATTTATCCATATAAAATATTGATAGCTTTATGTCTATGTAAGTTTATTATAATGTTTGTCTCGAGGTATTTAGTGTATTTGTTACCAATTATTTATTAAAGTGCCACCGTCTATATTGTTCGTTCATGTCCAGTCCATCCCAAGGTTGCCTGGAAGAGATCGCTCTCAGCGATAAGGCCGACCTTTATACCTTTACTCTAAGTTTTATCTCTGTAATATTTTCTGTTTTGTGTGGTGTAATAAAGTGTTATCTATCTATCTATCTATCTTATTTGTAAGCCTAAAGAAAATTAATACTTTTGAATTTGAATTTGAATCGTTGCTAAAGATACACGCCCACTTTCTAAACTTTACCCTTAACAGGACAGTGGGTATTGGACAGCGTATTATATTGAATAAATAAATAAATAATGCTGGACAATCCACACAGCATTATCTAGCCCCATGGTAAGCAAAGCTTGTGTTATGGGTACTAGATAACTGATATACATAATACAATACATTACATAGATAGATATTTTTTATTATACATAGAAAACGACCAGAACACCCGGAACAAATATCTGCAGATCGTACACACAATTGTTCCGAGGCGGGAATCGAACCCGCAACCTCCTGCGTCTCAGGCGGACCATCGCCCACCGCGCCACATCGGTCGTCAATATTGATTCCTTCAAAGTGAAGAGTAACTTGGAATGAGCTATTAAAGGCAGGTCTCGATTTCGTTAACAATATCCTTCAGTAAATTCGCTTCTTAATTACGCTCTAAAGCGCTTAGTACTTTTACAAGAGATATTGTACCAAGTAGATGGGCAACTCATCACAATAACAAGTCCTCGCACCTGTAGATTGTGGGGAGGTCTATGTCCAGCAGTGGCCAACTTGCATAGGCTGATGATTATAATGACCTGTCCCTCATGATTCATTTATGTATCATGATAATCCTGAGTCAGTTGAAAGTTTCAACTGACTGACTGACGTTGCAACTTGAAAACTATGATTCACTAGTTTCTGCCCGTGGCTTCGCACGCTTTGTTTACCTGTATATGGAAACGTTAAAAGGTTATTACTTTCACATGGGAACTCTTTTAAGGGTTAACAATTTGCCTATGTTTGATTCAGGTATTTCAGGCTGATTATTTCAGTATTTTAGGCGTGAAGAAGTAACAAACTTGCATCCAAACTTTCACATTTATAATATAAGTGTGAAAATGTGTGTGATATAGTTTGACCGAAACCGCTGTACCGCTCCTTAAGACAGTGCGGCGAGGTGGGGGCCGAGGACAAAAGAGCAAGAGTACGCGTTGTCGGCAGACTGAGTTAAATTTTCGCGGTGCTTGAAAGGTGGTTTTGGCAGTGACAGGGGGTAGTCGATTGGCACGAGTATTTGTAGAATTTACATGAGATTGATGGCTCTTCTCGTGATCAATCTTAAAAACTCATTAATCATGCGACGTTTAATATTCCTAAGAGACTTCGATACGTAAATCACGGGGTGTCAAAGATAACTCAAAATAACCGACGAATAGCTACTCTAAACGTTATGATAAATAGTCAAAATTGCTAAAAGCTTTGACTGTTGACTGTAAAATGTACGTTTTGGTAATTATTATAAAAATACCATTAAATGGAACACAAATTTACAATAAAAGTAACCAAACATTTCAAAGGTACCTTTAATCGAATTCCAAGCTCCGAGAAAGACTAAGAAATTAAATAATATGTAAAAAAATCAATTTCGACGGGACTTGACCTCGCGACCATCCCTAAACTTTTAGGATATTATTTCATTTCTTAGAGATCATCCCGAGTGCGAGGACTTAGGCTTTATAATAACACTAGCTGCGCCCCGCGGTTACGCCCGCGTGTGGGAACCTATGTGTCAAATTGTTTATACACCTACCTCACTCTATCTATGTATTTAAAAAAATCCGTTGTGTAGTTTTAAAGATCTAAGTATACATAGGGACAGACAGACAGTGGGAAGTGACTTTGTTTCATACAATGTAGTGTTTTGCATAAAAAAGATCGAGACAAAACAATCGACTAATTTGGTCGCGGCACGCATCTTAAGCCATCAGGTCTTCAGTTACACTTCTATGACCAACTACTAGCTCATCCTTCACCTGATCCGTGGGGATCGGCTCTCGCTGCTAACTTCACTGCGAGCGAGGAGCAACTTCGCGTAGCTTACTAACAAAAACGAGTCGGGATGAAACACCTGTCAGGTTGGACCATATTCGTTCCTTGCATTTAGGAAATATACTAATATTTCCTAAATGTAAGGAACGAATATGTACTAACTCATTCATTCACCGGCTGTGCCCCGCGGCTTCATTCGCGTGGAAATCTATATATCAAATGGTTTATAAGCCTTCATCTGGATTCACTTTATCTTATTAAAAAAACCGCTTCAAAATCTGTTGCGTAGTTTTAAAGATCGAAGCATACCTACATGGGGACAGACAGACAGTGGGAAGTGACTTTATTTTATACTATGTAGTGATTCGGAAGCCAGAACATTTACTTTCAAATAATAGAATGTCTAATAAAATCATCTAGCCCCAAGCTAAGCAGAGCTTGATATACATAATACAATATATTAATACAGTATATATTTTTATTATACATAGAAAACGACCAAGACCCGGAACAAATATCTGCAGAGCGTACAAATATTAGTTCCGAATACCCATAACACAAGCTCTGCTTAGCTTGGGGCTAGATGATGCTGTGTGGGTTTGCATTATTTACTATCATTATTTGTAGGTCTAGTCCCGTTATCTGAGAGCTTGTTGAGTCATAGGTCTATGCTTGAGTAACATTTTATTCCATAGAAAATCGTAACTCCAACATAGAAAGATGACTGAGCAAACTTTCTTAGCACAGGTCTTAGTACCAAGGCTAGGCCAAACTTCAGAACATAAAGTTTCTTAGGCACATGCTTCAACAAGCTTTAGTCCATAAAATTTCAGTGTGCATAGATTGCATAGATATGCTTCAACCTTTTTCAGACATTTCAAAGAAAGTTACGTCAAGTTCACTGGCCAACATCCTTCAAGCTTTACATCTGATATCTTAGTGGAAAGTTTACTGAATGTTTTCAGAGAGATTTTCACTGGACAACCAGCTTTATCTGCCCCGAGCCAGTTACAGTAGCAATTCATTTTCCATTTAGAATCAATTAGTTTTATTGAATGAAATATTATCAACGAGCTAATTGAAAAGTATCATTTACTACGAAAAATTTAATGTTTTTCAACATTGTCCATTATTACGATTTGAATTATTTTTTGTTGTTGTATAGAAGATATGTAATAATTAATTGTATGGGACCGCTTTGGGGTCAATCTCCATACAACAGCGAACATAATTGACGTATAAATCGAGGAACATACAACATAAAATACACAAAGAATGTAGAACCTCCTCATCTGGTTTTTCGTTACGTCGATTAAAAACCAGCCAGATACCTAACTAGCTTGTATTATTTTATATTTTGAAACTTAAAAAAACATTTTCTATTTAAATTACGCACAATTTCATTCAATTATCTAGACTAGCGTCACCTAGGCATTAGGTACTTAGCAAATACCTAGTCAGTAAGTGCTAAACTAAGGGCACTTCAACACGTACAACAATCCACAACAATTAGGCAGCGGCCAGACGTCGCCTCCAACAACTGCTAAGTAAATAGTTGCTCCGCCCCAGAACTTAGTGGCCCAGTCAGTAATTAGTGTACGCACTAGGTTAGGGAAACGTACGTAGGAAATAAGCTTTTTCTAATAAAGAACTAATTTAACATGCATATTAGGTTTATTTACATACTTTTCCCGACGTTACAGCAATCTACAAAAAGCTGATTGTACTTTTATCAACAAGACGGTGAACATACTACTTGGAACGTGATAATCTAGTAAGAAAATCTTCTTAACCCTTATCCAAAATTCAATAACAATAATAATTTCTTAATGGCAACAGTAGAACATATAAGAATTTCACAAACTGAAAATACTAACTACAAATAGAGAGGCTAAGTCACCATCCACAATCCAAATGTATTGTTACCCAAGTATTGTACATTGTTTTGTTGAATCATCATCAACAACCTATAGCAGTCCACTGCTGGACATAGGCCTCCCCCAATTAGCGCCATGGCGCCCTGTCTTCAGCTTGCCGCATCCGGCATCTACCTGCAGTCTTTCGCGTTTTGTTGATTCTCTTCTTATAAAAAGAACAAGTAGCTAGTACTTTTCTTATATTCCATAATTTATAATAATGATACCCGTAAATAATACCTAGCTACGCAGATCTATAGTAAAAAAAAGTTAGTCAGTAAATCCCGTAGCGTCTACTTCCTTTAGTGCGTACAAATTGGCAAGTTACCGCGACAAGCCAACTCGTGTATTGATTGCCGATATTAATAATATTATGCAGGTCGACGTCCGTCCCCGGAGTCGTGTCGGTCCCGGGACGCCGACACTGATCACTGGACATGACTGGGAAATTGGATTCATCAATGGAATGGAAGGTAAATTGATCAGTCCACATACATACCTCCACTGGTGAGCAAGCCTCCTCCAACACAGGGGGTTGTAGGTACTGTAACCGACGCTTGGCAGCCGGATAGATAAATAATATCTCGCAGTATAATAGACTACATAAGTACAGTGTGGTTTTTCGAAACCTTTCACAAACAGTTACAATAATTGTAAATTCGTTTCAATTCAATCAAATGAGTTGACCCTTTTTGGCAAAGAGGCTCGCACGGTACCTATTTATTGTGGGTTTATTTTTAAATATCTATACTGTGTAGTTAGTGTGTAGGTACTATTATTATTTGTGTATTTAGCGTACTGTTAGGATTCCAAAATGGTATTACGGGGAGATATTTTGCTGAGTTCACTTTGACTGCTGAAAACGCACGGTATGAGTTTTCTACAAGTGACTAATATATATGCGTAAATCCACACTAGCGCAGCGGCTGAGAAAATACAGATCTTTGTGACTCAGCACAGCCGTAATATTTTTCGAACGAAACGCATGTGCGGCGCAACACAACCGCTGTGTAGAGCGGCAGCACGAATTTTTTTGGTAAAAAAAAAGATCGCAGTCGTCGAAAAAAAACCGCAGTCAAAGTGTTAATCATTGCGTGCTAGTATTTTGTCAGGTAGAAATTGAATTTTTTTGATCGAGATAGGAACTGTTTTTTTTTTGTGAAAGTAAACACCCTGCTCGGCCTATTTGACCTATCCATGTATCATCATGATAATCCTATATTAGTCCACGGCTGGACATAAGCCTCTTCTCAATGCTTAAGTAATTTCTTTCACAATGATAATCCTATATAAGTCCATTGCTGGACATAAGCCTCTTCGTCATTTCTTCCTTCCCTCGACCCATGCATATTTAAATAAACCTCGTCAGAAGGTGTAAAATCACAGCCAAATTGATTCAGAAGTTCACAAGCCCCTGTGAGGCAAAAGGTCTCAGTCATTTCCCGTCTTTATGAACTGTAAAATGATGAATACACGCAATTCAGAATCACGAACCCGAACATGTACTTACTTATGCGGGTTGACGCACACATATCCACTCGGAAACGGCTCTGTTATAATACCACCCGTCCTATTATTGACATTTGAAAGCCATTTCAATGGCCTTAAGAATCCTTTTAATAGAATACAATAAACATTTATTTAGCACACACACAAAAACAAGGAAAGTACCTACTACTTAAACAAAAGAAAACATAAATTCATAGCCATTCAAAGGGTTTTTATATGTAATTCCTCGGCTGGTCGGCGTCGCCTCGCCACCGTCATGGCATGTGCAAGATAGGTGACACCACAAACTGAGCATAATGATTTTTCTCATTTTACATAATTTTTGACAACCACTCTCGCTCAAGATCCAGGCGATTTCTACCACACCCTTTCCAGGCCTTTCGACTACAGCGAAGGTTTACGGAACTCGCAAAATGTAAACCCGAAAAACGTTACACTCCTGTTTTGCTGTCGAACAAACAAAATCAAAAGAAGATATGATAAGCCGATTTTGATTCCATACCGATGCTGATAGGCGGTTGGCTTACACTGCGAGGCGTTGTTGTAATAGGCAGTTTCACACAAAGCGCACTAAGCGGCTCGAACTGAAACTTGCCAAGTGGCTGAAATCTGAAACGAAACGTAGAATGGGGAATCCGTTTCGTTCACTCACTTTGAATCGTAATAGGTTAATGTTCCATGGATCCATTGAATTTATTTATTGAATAAAAACTCCCTATACGTGACAATAACTTTGGCCCTAATTATATACATTGCAGAATCTTAAGAACTACATATGTATGTGTTTCCACATAAAAGGGACGCCGCAAAGTACAGAAATGATTATTTATTTAACGTATATAATAACTCTGCTGTTCGCGAGTCGATAAGTCTGTTCCGACCTCTAACAGTAGGTCGGTGTGGTAGAAGGTTCCCTCACCGCGACTTTAATTCACGCCTTCTTGAACACCTTTGAATGTGTCCTGTACCTACGTAGGTACGCACATGTACGTAGGTATCGCATTTAGCATTCACAGCGTGGATTATATGTAGGCGGATTTCAAATGGCGACTTCTTCAAAACCGGATGTAAAAGGACTCCATGCAGCAAAAAAATCCCTGGTGAATCCTTCGAAAACAAACAAACGACACCTCACTCTAAACGCATACACCTTACGGTATACGTTCCGTCACGGGCTACGAAGAAGTCACGGGTAAATAATATAAAACAATTAAAATTCTAACTATAATCCTAATAATATAATGTCGACTTCTATAAATATTGTAGCTTACATAACTACGGTGCGATGGCGGCAACATTTTTAATCTATCTTGTCTTTATTGTCGTGGATATACCTTCGTTTGACCACAATCTCATGCGTCCTGTACACGTTGGGCCAATGCCTTGGGCCAACTGATTGAATTGCGTTCACACATTGGCGAACGATCAGTAAATCTCACTCGCACGCAACACAACTGTCTTTGCTGACGCATAGAGGCGAACTGAATAAGACACCAACGTGTGAACACTGTTTGCCGAGCGCGCCAAGATCCTTTGATGTGTGCACGAAAAACCAACAGTGGTCAGTTTGCGAGCCAATGTTGGCCGCCAACTACCAACATGCGCCAAGTAGGTCTCTACACGTTGGCCCAATGCCTTGGCCCAACGCATTGGCCCTACGTATATAGGACGCATAACTTGATGGTAAGTGACGATATAGCCGACAATGTAACTCGACGGTCTAGAAGACACTATTCACTCTTGTTTCTTTCCTCGAAGAATCGGCAGCATATAGTCTAGATTACACGTAAACGAATAACATTATAACATCTCGCGGGTAATAACCGTAAAGCGCGCTTTATGAGCCCGCCCTTTGTTACTTTTACCGCGAAATTATCAAAAGGGATTGTGTAAGGGTTTGGAAAAAGTTATTTTACAAAAGTAAGGTAGATCTCTTTCGCTTTTTATGAAGAAAAATCCAATAACAAACATTGAAACCACGGTCTTTGAGTTGAATGCTTCGATCAGGTGTCCATCGAATAAAAAAACTAACTTTAAGTATCTTTGGAAGTAGATAATGCTGTGTAAAGCACATCCAACTTTTAAACAAAATAAAAACCGAAACATACACGCAATGCATAATTTTGTAAATTAATCTCCGGCCATTTTTTGCAGTCACAACGTATCCCGTTACCCAAATAACTTAAAATCATACCCCTTTTTGTAACCGTTGTCGCATAATTCCTGCATTTTTTCCTCAAGTCCCTTACCTTACCCACATCATCTCGGCCCGGCGAAACTCCCGGAATCATTTTCCGCGTGATTACGTATGAAATTGTGAATCTGACGGAAAAATATGTCAAAGTCATTTTATCTGACGGCCGGTGGGAGGGACGGTGGCTTTGTAGGGATGGGACACAAGTTTCGAAGTTTCGGATATCATCTGGCTACCTTTAGTCACCCTGTATAGTGTTATCAGTTCGCTCCATCCGCTGGTAACCGAGCGTAGGTACCTATTGTAATTTTTGCTCGCGCGCCGGACAATTGATCATTGTACCCCGCTTTTACTTGCAGGGCGTAGCCTGCTTTTTAATTAGGTAAATACGAATACATATTTATTGAAATGTTTTAATTAATAGAGACTAATAAGCTTACAGACAAACGGGATAACCGTTTCAGTTAGCTTTTAGATTAAGATGTAATTATTGTAAAATATAAATAAAAGAAAAAAAAAAAAAAAAACCTATGTCACTAACCCGAAACACGATTTATCAAAAGCTTCAGTCATTTCGAACTTGAGTTCCAGTTTGTTGTCATAACGAAGTTGAGTTCAAGTTCGTTAATAATACATAATTATACAATTGAATTCAGTTATCAATTACATTTTCAGAGAATACAGACCAAAACCAAGATCCGCTAAGTGCGAGTGTAACTCGCGCGCCGAGTTTTGAACGTTTGTGAAATATACAAATAATGTAAGTACCGGTTAGAGACTTCGCTATTTAATGAATATCTAAAAATCGTAGGTACTTCTACAGACTTCTCTATATTTTTCCTGTAAAATATAGATACATAACGACAAACGCTGCATACGTTTCAGATTAAACGCTGTGCAAACTTCGGAGTTAGGGAGGGTCTATCGACATTTTTTTATATTTCTATTGAACAAATAATGACTGCGCAAGACCATAAGGGCTTAAAAAGAGATCTCGAAACCCTATTTACCATCCTAATCTGATTATCAAATAAAGATATTGCCAAGTTCATGTAAAGCCATCGCTTGAAAGCCGAATGTTGGGCGAAACTTTTCGGCCATATTCCCCATCACTACTAAGGTAGAGCCACACTGCCCCGGGCTAGTTTGGATATCGCATTAGTTATTGGCAGCTCTATTCTCGGAGGTCTGCGGGGCCAATCCCGAATCCCGGGTTAGCGGATAAACGAAGAGTTTTGCGCTTTTTATGCGGGTTGGGATATTTTGTTACCTTATTATCTATGCCAATAAAGTGGGAAATTTTTAATCAATGGTACGATATTTTGTACGAGATAGTGCTGTTATTTACAAAAAAACAATCATTTATTAAAAAGCGTTCTAGGCACAGAGGAGAAACACGCTATGTCGTATGCAAGGGATATGTCATTCAACAATATTCTTGATTTGGAACCAAAAATAAATATATGTGTGAGTTGACGATAATATAACTTCAGGGCTTTGACACACACAAGTGCACGTATATAAAAATGAAATTGAGACTAATTTGTCGACATTTTTTGGCAACACCTCGTTTGTGTCTAATATCATTCTAAGACTTCTAGGATTCTAGGTATAGAGCTTTGTTTAGGAGTTAACTGTAGACAATGTCCAGCTATTTTGTCGAGTGTTGTAGACACAACAGTGCTCGGTACACAAGTGGAACACTATGCAATCGAGAACAGCGTTTGTTGGATTGTGTGCTGACGGTATGTATTGGAAAACTGGAGTTGTAGAAGCACTCTATTGCTGGAGATTCCTGTATTTGCTTGTGTATTTTACGAGTACTATAAATAATAACAGATATGAAGCCTAAAGTTGTGTGAAATGTTAATTTTATTGAGTTACCTGATATTTCCGAAACTACGAAACATATCAAGATAAAATTCGGCGTACATTTTGAACATAGCATAGCTTAAACAGTAAGCTAGGTACTTTTTACACTGAAAATTTACGTACGAAGTCGCGGGCGGAAACTACTAAAAAACATGTTGGAGGCATTCTTAGAGGATGTTCCACCTATAGTTACCAACTCCTTACAAATTATAAAGGTGATGATGATGATGATTTCCCCCTAGCTGAATTATCGACTAATTAACTATCATATAACTAACCAATTGTGGTCCATCTACACGGAGACTAGCCAAGGGCACAGAACAGACATCTGTAATGTTCTGGCCCTGTGTAATTAAATAGCATGTAACAACTGTACATACAGTAAATAACCTACCGTTGTTGTAAAATGGTACTCCATGTTACACGAATGCTCGCCATCATAAATACATTCATCAGACTTCCCTCTTCCTACCAAAGCCTTACAAATAATTGTTCCAATAGCCAAGCTCAATGACGTCAGTAGACCTGCGAGACTTGCTCGTCAGGCGGTTGATGTAGGGCACTAGGCCAGACCGAGCGGCTAATACGGAGTTTTCTCTAGTTTTCTAAACCCGTGTGAAATTTTAAATCGCTTACACGTCGTGTTCCGCGATTTATGGGCTGAAACACGATGGTCGGGTCGTTTGCATTATTCAAAATGGCGATTTGAAGCTTTTGTTCCTAGCTGTTTTATAGCTAGCTAGGCATGGATCCGGATCTATGGGACGCGTGGTCTGACTGAGATGTACGGGTGGTTAGACCACGGGATATGTAATCTGCCCTCTATCCAACTGTCTGCCTGATTAAAACTATGTTTATATCATTGTTCACATAGACTGAACTGAGTAAAAAATGCGGGGCAGTCTTTGGGGACTGCCGATAGAAGTGAAAACTAAGTAATTCTCTATTTTATTTATACAGGGTGACGATGACGCGGTTTCACGCTTTTTTTTCACCCAAAAGTACACATAAATATACACACAGTTAGGAAAATGTTCGGTGACGATTTCGCGAAGTTCCATGATTTTTATTCACCCAAAAACTGCTCAACCTAAAGAAGTTTTCACTTCAAAAACGTTGGGAAAGCCCAGCTCATTTTTCACCCAACATTTTATCTTAGCCAGTAAAGTCTTCTAGAACAATCTAGAGACAGTTTTTCTAGAAAGTAATATAAACTCATTGAACTGCATAACTCAGTAGAGAACTACCCTAATCAAACAAGAGCAAACAAATGCATTCGTACTTTTTGTCCCATCTAAAGTTTCTCGTAAAGAGCCATCATTAAGTGGCTCCTCCACGAGGGAAAAACTAGGAAAGCCGGAAAAATGGAGATCATTGCAGTCTCTCGGTCTTTAGAAAGAAAAATAGAAGTAACCAAGAAGCTTCATTTAAAAGGTTCCGAGAGCACAGGCAAGAGCGTGACTTGATCCCGCCGGTAGCACCGGTGGTGGTGCACCGTTAAATGTCTCATGCAATTTGTAAGTCCACGTGAATTCTGGCTTATTTTGTTAAAGACCAAACTATTAGCACCATAAGGTAGGTACTCCTTTAGTAGTAAGTTCGATGCTTTAAACTGTATCTGTGTGATTTACTTCAAAGTTGACAAAAAAAATTACCTATCAGGGCACGCGGCAGCGTGACCAAGCCAAGTTCAAGCAAAGGAACGCGCCGAGTGTATCATTATACACGAACCACTTGGTGCCAGTTTTGACCCTTCTATAACTCAAAACCTCTTTAACGTAAACACATAAAACTACGTCTGTTTAATTATATCCATAAGGACATGTAGAAGCCCAAATTTCATGAAGCTAGCTCAAACGGTTACAAAGATATGAAGGTCAAAAAGTCGTAAAAATTCACACTGACTGACTGACATACATATAGTACCTAATTCTAACCTACTTCCAGATGACCTAGAAGGATGAAATTTGGAATCCAGCTCGGTAAATGTGTGTAAGCGTAGGAAAAAATCAAAAAATAAAAAAAAATCAAAAAATAAGTGATGTTAGCAACGACGACCTTATGTCAATGAAATAAGGTTTAAATTCGAATAGAATCCGCATTGCATAGAATAAGCAATAGTTAGTACTAACGTCTCCGATTGCGCAATAGAATACAGTGTAGTTGTTAGGGACCGGCAAATAATAGATTCTGTTTTCGAAGTTACTACATATTTTTACTACCTCACACTAGATGTCACTAGTGTAGGGGACGTACTAAGAATTATTTTATTCACAAAATTAATTTTCCAGCAAAAATAACTGTTTTGGTTAATTGTTGTCGGTTGGTTGCCCTATCATTTTCTATGGTTGCAAAATGCTTAAAACGAATACCTATATATTTTTCAGCTATTAATTTAATCAGAAGAATAATATGATTATCAGTATTATCAGCAAGAACAAATATTCGTATATTTCGTCGGGAGTCCAGTCTTGTCTATTAATTTTTGTGATCCATTGCTGTCTTACATTATCTTGAGATGAAAATCTAGAACATACACAATTTAAAATTGCAATAATAGGTGGGCTTCAATTTCATTAAATTTACTAAACAACTACTATTATAGTAGTTGTCTCACGGAGGGAAAGTACTTTCAATATAGAATATTTATTATAAAACATTCCATAGGTGCATTCCATACATGCTATGTTTCAACATAGCCGTGGGACATTCAGTAAAATAATTGGATTCTAAATACGGCCCTGGCCCTGTTTTTCTTTATAAGTTAATGGTTGACGATAGATGGCAGCTTGTTTAAAAATGACTAAGTTGAAGTAATTTCAGTACATATGATTATTAAAATATATTAACACTGAGCCCTACGTACCTATAAATGTTTATTTCCCATGATACAAAGTATCGCCATCTATTGTCAAGTAGAATTATATTTGGAAACGCCGAGTCGCAATGGAAATGTTCGAGAACTTTTAAAACATGATGCGGTATTCAGAAAAATCCAAAAAGAATTATATTGGTCAGTTGTGTAGTTGAACAAATTTCAGTACATTTGATTATTAAAATATATTATTACTGAGCCCTACGTAGGTTTATTTCCCATGATACAAAGTGTCGCCATCTATTGTCAAGTAGAATTATATTTGGAAACGCCGAGTCAATACCTGCCTAGTTTTCTTTACAAAAAGTAATGATATCCCACCAAAAACATAAATGTAAAATAGGAGAGCCAAGTTCAATGCAAAAATTATGATTGGCTGTGGGCTTCGCGGCAAAAAGAATTGATATCTGAATGAGTGCCAAGTCAAATCTATGTAGGTTAGATTTGACTTGGCCAGTTTTTATCAGAATTAAAACGTTGAATAACTTTATAAAATGACTTATGTAATGAAAACTGGCCAAGTCAAATCTAACCTACATAGATTTGACTTGGCACTCATTCAGATATCAATTCTTTTTGCCGCGAAGCCCACAGCCAATCATAATTTTTGCATTGAACTTGGCTCTCCTATTTTACATTTATGTTTTTGGTGGGATATCATTACTTTTTGTAAAGAAAACTAGGCAGGTATTGACTCGGCGTTTCCAAATATAATTCTACTTGACAATAGATGGCGTCAAACACATAACGTTCATACGACATAACGTTTGTTACTTTGTTACAAACTTCAGTATTCGTAAAGCTCAGAGCATTTGAAAGCAGCTAATGTTGGTAAGTGCAGTTTACGAAGAAAGCCCGCGCGGCGGACCTGCCAATTTTGATTGGAAGCGAGATTTTATACTGAGCCTAGTGGTATGAACCATCAGCCATTCCCACCCGTGGGTAAGGCCTCCATTAGTTATCACATGCCATTCACTTGGTTCGATTCAAGAGGTAGATAATTTGCTTCATTCAAGGTAGAGGCGTCAACTCCCATACCTAATACCCATAAACAAATGGAACATCTCGTTGTCCAAACAATACATTCATCTCACTGAGGTCCACCAAACAATACATTCATGCTCGAGGCTATGAGTGAGCTATTTTAATTCTAGAAGTATGCAAAAATTTGTCCCGAGCCGTGAATCGAACCCGCAACCTCCTACATCGCAGACAGACCTACCGCACCACAGGTATCGTCAAAATTCTGTTGAATTAAAACAAGTCTCCGGTTCTTCATTAAGTATCTAACTATTGTGTCGAGTGTACAAGCCCTATACGACACCCCTCTGACACCATTAGCTACCGGCAGTGCTTAGTACCATTCCGTAAATTGCAAGAGTTCCCCGAATGAATATTCCAGAGCTCCTGACTGTACAATGGGACCTTGTCGCGCCAGCCCCGCTCGGGCTAGTCGTGCCTGAGCTTAGAGGGAATAGGGAATGAGGTGAGGTTTACAGATTTTTAGAGCTGTTGCTTCTTTTATGATCTGTGGAGCTTTGTGAATAAGGTGCAGTTTTGTTTAAAACTGGTTATTCAAAGAAAGATTTTTAGTCATGATGTAACCTACCTACAACCCGAGTATGATCTAAGTGGGACGGAACGATTTCAAACCAAATTAAGTATGACTTTGAGTATGTATAAAAATATTTATTTTTGTCTAGTAGGTCTTAATAGTTACATTGAAAAGGTTTTAATCTCGCGCGCGCGGAGTATGACAGAAAAGAACCGACAGGATAGTTTTGTTCTGGGGAAGAGAAAGACAAAATAGTATAGAAATAAAGTCTTTATTAATTTCATAATTAGTTTAAAACCTATCCTTAGGCCTAAGAGCCTCCGGTCGACTCTTCTCACAAAACACTTCTCCACGCGTTGTACGTTTGTATGAGAAGAGGGACAACCGGGATCATCTAATATGTCATCTCTTGCATCTACAGATGCGTTGGATGGCGCGCTTCATCCCCGCGAAGTAGTGGATTACTTGCTCCTATAACAAAAACATGCCTCAAATCATACAACTTTTGAAACTATATTAGGTTAAGTCATTTATAACGGGATGATTTGATTTTTGAGTTTTCCGATATTTCGGCACTGTTTCATGCGCCATGCATGATCGCGGTATTACTGAAGTCACTGTGATTAAGTTCTTATTGACAGATAAACCCTCATTTTTGGTTGCTACGAACGTTAACACTACCACGGGTTTCATTATCAAATCATGGTAAATCCAGTTTTATATGATGCACAGAGTAACATGACAATTTATATTTTGCTTTGCTCCAATCGCCTAGACTTAGTCACGGATTAATTTGCATTAAAATGATATACCATGAAATACGTAAACATAAATTTTTGTTTAATTCCAAAGTACCAGGCGATCATAGCAGTCAAGCAAATTAACTTCATGAATCAGACAACTTTGATAATAAAGGAGATAAAACGCACCTGCTTGAAATTGAAACAAATGTACCAGGCAACTATGATAATGAAGGAATTACGTACCTGCATGAGATGGAAACACATGGCAACCAGTGCCATTCTTAGCATAAGAAGCAAGTACCAGGCAACTATGATAATCAAAGAGTAACGTACCTGCATGAGATTGAAACACATGGCAACCAGCGCCATTCCCAGCATGAGATACAAGGAGCAGGCGATGAAGGAGGTCTCTATGCGCGGAGTGAATACACGCTCGCCGGGGACGAAGTCACCGAAACCGATACTGGAACATAATACAGAAACCATAGAGATGCCTGAACAAGTCTTGAGTCAAGTGAAAATCCACTTTGTGTCGCTGAGAGGCAATCTTAATGAAACAATTTACAGTTTCATTAAGACTGCTGAGTTGGAGCGTTCGATTGCTAGACCGCGGTCATGTGTTCTGTTCTGAGGAGTAGGGAGTTACCTGCTGAGAGAGATGAAGCAGAAGTATGCGCCGTCCAGCTGGTCCCACTCCTCCCACTTGCCGAACAACATTGAGCCAAATAACAGGTACCTAGAACAGGACGACAAGCATTACACCGAGGAATTACTATGACGTGACGAATTACTAACGAGGTTTGATCTTGAGCTAGTGAGCTCACTTTCTCCCGAGTGATATTTTAATTAATCTCCATAGTAATTAATTATTCAAAAACTTCAATATATCATGGAAGACAAATTAGGTTCAATACAGTTATATTATTACAGTTCATAGATTCCGTTTCAATAAGGTCTCTAATATTACTCAAAAATTGGATGCTAATTTAATTACTTCATTTTTTTACTGTCTAATATACATATTTTGTGTGTATAAATGTTAAATACACGAGAGTATAATTACAATCTAGCCATAGAATTGGTCTTCCAATAGGTCTTCATGATTTCAATAAAGTGGAAAATCAAGATCGTTTACACTGAAGCTGTACTGGATATTATCCCCGGAATACTTGTATATGGGTTATTGTAATCATTGATTGATTAATTGATTTGTGTAATAATTATATGGATTTTTATGATCTGAAATTAACGAATAATAATAATACTCCGTCCGTACCGCCTAGAGTAAAACGACTTGGGGGGATCCACTAGTATTGAAGTCTCTGATGAAGACTTCTTGCTGTCTTTCATCACTCACCCCACCATAATCGCGACACACACACTGATAGGCACAGTGATGGTCTGCACATCGAACGTGACCACGCTGAACTCGCTGCTGCCTTCGGTTTCCTCCGCGGGCAGGGAGATGGCGCGGGGGGGCGCGAGTACAGGGGGGCGCGGGGGGCCCGCGGGCATAGAGGTACTGCGCGGGTAGGGGGTGCCTCTGGAATAGGAGGAATAGCGTTAAAAAAAGATTTTACACTAAAAAATAATCAATTAGCTAAAAAAAAGGAATTAATAAATAGTTTTTGATAGATAGTTGGTGAAAGCGATTTTATTGAACACTAGCTGCGCCCCGCGGCTTCACCAGCGTGGCAATCTATGTGTCAAATGGTTTATAAACCTTCCTCTTGAATCACTCTATCTATTTAAAAGAACCGCATCAAAATATATACGTTGCGTAGTTTTAAAGATCTAAGCATACATAGGGACAGACAGTGGGAAACGACTTTGTTTTATACTATGTTGTGATTGACAAATATCCAGCCATCCGACACTGCAGCCAGACTTCGCAACACCAACCAACATTATTATCCGACAATGTGTCAATTTTTCGACTAAGATTCTTCAAAGCAGTGAAATACTGGTACCATACTTTGATTACTATATAGGTACATAGCTAATGGGGTCACTTCTTTTGTATGCTATAATCTACTAACGACCTCTGTGTCGCGGTGGGTGAAGGTCTGCTTTCGACGCAGGCGGTTGCAGGTTTGATTCCCGCCTCGGAACAATTGTGTGAACAATTTGCAGATATTTGCTCCGGATGTTCTAGTCATTATCTATTTATAATAAAAAATATATATCCATGTAATGTATTAAATATATCAGTCATCTAGTACCCATAACACAAACTGTGCTGACCTTGGGGCTAGACGATGCTGTGTGGGTTGTCCAGCATAATTTATTTATCTACTAACCTCGACAGCCCCCGGTGGTTGTCCGGCCCGTGCTCCGTGCTCTCGGCCCCCGCGCGCCCGCGCCCCCAGTGCGCCGGCCGCTCTATACTCTCCGCAGAGCTCAGCTCTATCTGAAACATACAAACAAACAGATAACTTGTGACCTTTCATTAAACCTATCAGCACTCTTGCGGTCACCTTGCGTTACCACCACGTTTGGCAGGCAGGTGTTAAAATACACAGAAGGAAGCTGCTCACCTTCCCCTTGTAGGTCGTAGTCGGCTTTTACGACGAATTGGAGAGTTATTTATTATACATCAGCCATTGTGACTCCCATTCCTTTATTCTCGTGAACCGATAAATTAATGGGTTCTATGTTTTTATTGTTCTTCTAAAGTTTTGCGAGTATAATATTTTAAGAATGCTATAATTTGAGAACATTGGAAGCAAAGACCCAAAGAAGAATATCAGTTTTTTGTTGGTGTTTTTATTTTGTAAATAAATACTTTTTGTTTTTGTTTGTTTGTCTTCCAAGTATACCTGAGGCCGCAGCCTGATGATGTGCCTGTTGCTGAAGCCGGGACACCCGCGGCACAGGCACACCAGTGCGTACAGACACTTGAACCAGCGCGCCAGCAGCTCGCCTGGAAACCACAAAACCTCTCGTTACTTCTACACTATGGTCTAGTCATATTTGCAAAAGTTCAATAGAGAGAAGTAGTGCTCCTTGTAAATGGACTTGTCCTGGAAAATTCTAGAATAATTATGGTGAAATTACAGGCAGCTGTGCACAAGTATACGGGCGCGGTGCAACGTCAAGTATCCTTCTAGTGTCTGCCTTGCGCGGAACTGCTCTGTTTCTGACGGTGGTTGTACCTGTAAAGATCAAGTATAAATGTATCTCCAGTGACATACAAAATAGCTTTCTCACCAACATTGCTAAGGTAAAGCAGGAATAACGGCATCCCCAACAGCGCGTAGAAAATGGTCGTCACTTTTCCCCAATTTGTCTTCGGAGACAAGTGGCCGTAACCTGCAAATAGATTGACAATGATAGTGATGGTAATTAAAAATAAGTCTGCATCATTTGCCTCTTCACAGCAATTCAATCACAAAGCAGGGTTGTTGCTTGTTTACCAGAACTACTGTCATGGTTAGAATAAGTGTCGTTTTTGAATGCAGATCGTGACTCGGCAAATAGTAACTAGTACACAATCGTAGAGTAGTACGACCTACGGCCAGATGAAATCATGGTTTGCAAAAGGTTGTACGTAGCTGGCAGATGCTAGAAGCGGCAATTTGAAGACACTGTCCGCTACGGCGATCATTAGGGGAGGCTGCCATGCAGCAGTAGACTAGCAAAGGTTGATGACGGTAAAAGTTGAACTTAAATAACCTATCGGACGATTAACAAACACCTATTCCAATGATGAAGGTATGAGAGCAGAGAAAGACCGAGTAAAAGCTCCAGTTCCGGCGCCGTTCCGACCAACACGGCGGGCAACCACTATTTTGTGCTGATTGATGATAGGATGGTGAAATTGATGTTGGTTACCTATGGTAGTGATGACGGTGAGCGAGTAGAGGAAAGCCGAGGAGAAGCTCCACTGTCTCGAGTGGCGGCCGCCGTCCCAGCCGAGGCGGCGGGCGACCACAATCTTGTGCTGGTAGCGGACTAGCTCGCGGCTGATGCTGTGGAAGAAACGCAAAGGTTAGAAGCCTGATGCGATCAGTTGCATCAATTTATAGTGCTGGTGTGTCTCTTCTTATGAAGAACCAGAGAGAGAGATATTTATTTCCACCAGACATGTGCTCAGCGATAGTTTTGGTTGGTTTGATACATTCTGCAGCTTATCGCATGGCAACGTGTCTACACGTTGCCTTAAGTTGTCTTTTTCGGGTTTATATTTCGAGAGGCACGTTAACTTTCTCAAAGGTACTACAGCCAAATTATAAAAACCGCTTTCACATCAGCTCTGGTCCTAAAATAGCTACTCCCTGTGGTAATAGAACCAGCTGACAAAAGACGTAAAAATCACATAATCACTGAGCACAATCGTAACGCAGACAAACCAATAACAAATTACTAAAACATCAGACAAATCGCAATCGAAAAGTCTTAAATCTAGGTTCCAGCGAGTTTATAGGCGTTGACGCAAATCTTGGCAATCAAATATTAACTGTTCGCATTCCAGTAACGTGTTGGCAGTATCACTGGAGACCTATGGGTGAATCTGGGATCTATATTTATCGGCGCTAAATTGATTTGTAACTGCCTGTTTATCAACTTAGCCCATCTGTTTTATTTGAGCTTGTAATTGATCGAATTATTATATCGTACTTATTGCTTATAAGTGGTATCACCATCGATAAAACTAGACTACAACTGAGCAATACATCTCAAGCACACATACCTATAAAGAGAGCACTCTAAAATTCACTGCCATTTCAATCAATCATCAATTCTAATATATATCTATTTCATTCTCAGCAAATACTTGGTAGTTGATTCAATTGATATTCATCTGTATTTATTTTCTAAGTGATGTCTATGAGCTTTTACCGTATGAGAAAACATTTTATTTTATTTGGTATGCAGACTATCATCAGAACAATTCAAGTAGACCTGATCTAATCTCCAATATATTTTAGAATTAGAATTAGAATCCAAGATATTTTATTTCAAACACTGATAGCAATAACAGAAAACAACGATTTGTGCAACAATTTCGTCACTGCAAAAAAGTTTACAAAAACCATTCAAATTTGTTTCAATCAGCAACCAAAACACAAACTTCGACACCTTGACAAAATTGCACACGCGAAGCGAAGAATGCCTAAATTCGAATTTGAACAAGAATAACAAACCTTTTTTCGAGCTCCTGTGATTTGCTTCGATTATACCAAAGGCGTAAATTATTTTCGACAAATATTCCATTGGTTTTGTAACCCCTTTGTTTACAGAAAAAAGCTAGGATCCAAGAACCGAAAATAGCGGTGCAGTGTTACCAACCTCTCCTTGAGCGCCGTCTCGTTGAAGAGGTTCAGCGCGAGGGTGACGTTCTGCCAGAGGTACTGCGCCAGGTTGTCCCGCTCTAACGTCATGTTGTTGACTCGCTCCATCTCACTGTTGCCCTCTATGGCCAGGAACATGAAGGCACCTGGAATGAAAATTTTGCCCGCTACAGTTTGTAGGATGCTGTTGGGGCTGTCCCGTACTTTGCGCATCAGGGACGCCGTCTTTTTCCGAAGGATGGACTGGTAAGCCATCCGTCTGATACTCGGCAAACATCCCTGATGCACTGCAGAAACGAGGCAGTTTGAACAAGGAGGTTTATGTTGATGGCTTTTAAATTACTACTACTATTAGTGATCTAAAATTCAGTGGCAAGATTTGTCCCACACATGGCAAAAGAATAAAAGTTTGTAAAAATGGTGTCTTCTCGTATCGAACGCCAAGACACTTCTATGCTAAGTAATGTATTGAAGTAATCCTGAATTAGCTTGTCTATAAGCGTATTTTATAAACCATAATAAATACTTAAACTCGAGGAAGTAAAAATTCTAAAACGATGTTTTTTTCTGATTTCTGAAAATAATAAGACAGGCATCAAACAAGGCGCAGATACCTGCTATAATAAATATCGCTGACGCCAATTAGGAGGATTTACATTAAAAAAACAATAATTTTAAGCACCTTACTTCCACAATATTTTGCTGAATCGCCTGCAGCAGTCGCGTTGTTTTTCTGCTCCTTTTTACCTTATTTTTCAGGCTCCAAGACTCTAATGAATTCCTTAAATCCCGCGCTACCTCGTTATCTCGTTAATTCATCTCGCCAGACGGATTTCTTTAATTTACCGCCGGGACGTAAATTACTAAAGCTCATAATTTGGAGGAAACGTCAGTTGAGCTCCTGGGGCGGTTTGATGGAGGTTAGTTTATGGTTCAGTTGGGGTTACAGAACGAATTATAAAAATACCTTGGAGAAATTTTAATGAAGATTATTTTTTAAAATGTTCATGCTTCACCTGCAGCCTACCCGCCACATTTGCTTCTCTTCCTCACTAATTTATTCAGAAGATGAGATTCTGAGGACATTCGTGAGGGCCGGTGCGGCGGCAGATTTGAATTACAAGAGGCGAAAAATTTTTAGGTCTCGAAATGGTCTACGCATTTGCACATTTGGGAGTCGAGACCCTAGCTTTGTTCTCTAACTTTCACATCGATTGCAAGAAATTAAAATAATGAAAACTTACATTCAGTTAAATAATGCGAATGTATTTCACTTTCTACAACATCTACCTCAAGAATTTGAACGCTTCTCTAAATAATATTTCACGTGAAATATTACCAATGATATGGAACGGCAAAAATTAATTTGTGGTGAGAACCTGCGGTGCGAAACACCGTTACACCCAAAATTCTAATTTTAAAGTTTTTATTTTCTTCAGGCTTACAAATAAGCACTTAGACAGATAGCTAATTACTTTTTTATTAATCTTCTGTATCATTTGGATATTATTTACTTCATTTTTGCTCGATCATATTTTCAGTTGAACAAGCCACGTTTACCGTTTAATTTGTAGAAAACATAAATTTCTGAGATTTCACGCTTATACCAACTTTTTTACTGTCTTCGTATAATCTAGGTACCTACCTATATGTATCTTACCTACCTACGCGTTCTACGCTGGAGTAAGAATCTCCATTTTTATAAACATCTAACAATCACCAAGAAGGCGGCTTTCGAAGTTCCATTTCCAAAAATAAATTCAAATGAAATGGAATTATATTCTTTGTAAATGGAACACCAAAAATTCGAGTCTTTTCACGTTAGAGGTCGAATATCTTGTAGTGGCTGATATTTCAGACAAAAGTTGGAAAGAAAAAATACATTTTAGCCCGAGGGCAGAAACACTTTTTAAGCAACAGAAGTGAAATAATAGATTGTGTGACAATGGAGCCAAAAAAAATATTTTGGGTGAAAATGATTGTTGGAATCCTAAAGTGTATCGAGGGATTCAAAGTACATCGCTCGAGGTTATAATATTTCATTAAATAAAAACAAATCACACATTACAAATGGATTTCCATACAATTTCTCGGTGTAGCGGTGTTTCGCACCACAATCTCCCGCTAAATGTGTGAGGAATGACATTCATAGAGCTTTCCGTCTCGCAATACGCCTGCATTCCATATCATCTACTTTAATGTTTGGAAAAGGAATAAGCAACTTTCGGAGCAGGTGTAGTATAATGAATATTGTTTCTTAGTTCGTTTCATCGTAGCTTTAATAATCATCCATTAGTATTTTGTAGTTATGATCATCATTACTCATACAGTGTTCCTTACATGATGAATTTAATCTGCCAACACTGTATAAAATCACATTAAATAGACGTTGTAGATAGTAGATTTGATTCCCCACATAATTGAGGCAACATAAAGGCTCCCGTACAATGAGTCGTTACGTTCAAAGAACGCCATTAGAAGTTAAAAGGCGCGCCCGAAACGCTTCGTTCCTTTCATACCGTAATGACGCGAAGCCACGCAGAGCCTACCCTAATTCTGTTAAGCCAGCAAAAAGTGGGGGACACGACTTTGAGACACGTCTCCCACGCACAATTGATTTCTGCGTTTTTTTGTCGCAATGAACTTAATAACTTTTCTATTACAGTGCCAGGCGGAGAAACGTCGTTTGCGCTACCCAGAACTTGAATGAACCGAGTGAAAAGTCTAGTTTCTGTTATACAATTAGCTAATATTTTTCAAGAAATAGTTCAGTACTGATATGAAAAGAGTTTTCGATCAAATTGCCAGACCAACTTTTTTATTGTATGCCTAAATAGAAGATGAATATAAAAAAATGTCTCATTTTGTCTAGATATCCTACATTTCACAAAGAGTTACTGGTTGCGTCGTCGTCGCTACGAAAGAAAATATAGCTATCTTCATTGTTATCATTCATTAAGTTCTTAACAAAAGTCGACATTACGAACTTTCAAGGCTGCTAAAAGTCGCGTCTTAAACTTTCCTTGGCTTATTGTTAACGTGTTTTTGATCCCCACAGCAATACGTCGGATAATTGAAACGTTATCCACAATACCCGTGTTTATTGCCGATTTATTTTGATCGCACTATAAAGGAACGTTTTATCAATATGAAAATAATAAATCACAATTTACCGCAGGGTTCAGAAAATATAGTGCTTTACAGGCTCTCTGTTTTGTAATCATTTTGTTTGATAATAAGGCTTTAAAGACTATGGAACTTGTCATAAGAAATTAAATAAAAAATCAGCTGTCAATCTTGTATTTCGCACTCTCATTTTCATGAACATACATATGAGTACATTCATAATCTTTTGGGAGTTTAAGGAATCCAATAGTATTATTATTTAAATGTGTAAAAAACAACCGCAACTTACGTAATGTAATGTAACACACCACAAGAAATGTGAAAGTTTGTATATATTGATTTTGTTATGCCAAAACCTTCAAATGAATGAAACAGAAATCTTGCAAAGAGATAGTTCTAGGCTTAGATTACCTAAAATTTATAATCCCGAATTAATGCGTTCAAAGCCGCGGACAGAAGCTAGTTTAAAATAGCAGTATAGAGTATTTATGCTAGACTTTGAGTAAACTATTAAACTAATGGCCAAGGACCAATAGAGCCATTTCACCAATGAGAACGATCTAATCTAAAATCCACTACGTCTAATGTCCCGGATTTACCCTTTGAATATACGAGCTCGTATCACAAGTTCACAACTGCAATAATCGTAAGTGCCTACTTATAGAGCTTGACTCTTAGTTATGTGATGTGATTGCATTATTTGAACTTGGTCGCACAGTAGGCGAGATTTATTGGTTAGTATGGTGAATATGGTATCTAGCACCCACATATACTACTACGTTGCGGGAATAGATTTACAAGGAATCGGCATAACATAACTATTTATAGTCAGCAGATAGGGCAGTCCTCCTGTGCAATCTTGGCCAAGTTTGAAGCTAGAGGCAAACCATAAAATACCACTATTCAAAAGTTTTGTATTAACTTACCAGCGACAGTATAAGCCACCACCAGCACCACGATCCCCACATTGCTGAAGAGGAAGGCCAGCAGAGAGCGCACCGCTGCGCGCACGCGAGAGGCGAACCGCCGCCGCTTGCGCCGCGCCATCATGCCATCGCGGCCGGCGAGCCCGTGCCGCGCGTGTGGACGGTAACCTTTATCGGGTCATCATCTGCAACGAAATTATTCTTTATATTCTTCTTGAATTTTTTTTTTAGTTTAACTTTATTAATATAGATAATAATTATTTTCACTCTAAATAACTTTATTCAGGCTCATAAATCGTCATGGTGTCAAACAAAGAAGCATAGCCCATCAGCCGCGTTCGAAACTGGAGGATCGTAACCAGTTGTGAAAAAACAGTACCTAGTGGTAAAAGAAAAAAATCTTTTTACGATACTCGATACTAAACAATAAGTTTTTTTCCTTGCACGATACTGGTTTCGACATAACAAATGCGTTATAAAGTTACGAGGCCGTACTTTATTAACTTCATGCGTAAACTCTGAATCCTCCTTTGATTAGTTGGGCTTACAGCTATTAAAGTTTCCAAACATTTCAAGAGGAACTCACTTAGAACTTTTCTGATTTCGAACACCGTCAGTGGTATTCGAAATCAGAAAAGTTCTATACATAACAAATTTATTGCGAAATAAACAACGTCAGTGCTAATTCTCGTATACCTTAACTTTTTCAGCTGAACTTTACTAAATTTATTCGACGGAATCCAGAGATCCTGTGAAACAGATTAAAATAACAATTGCAGAGCCAGCCTTACAGCTGCAAGTAATTGTGTAAACTGTTCTCTGATGATGATAGTGTAGCGAGCTCTGGTGCGTGTCTGTCGTGCGGTCACATCTGTAGCCGTTTGTTTGGAGGCAACTCTTCGGCGGTGAAAACTTTGAATAAACAAAATGGAAGAGATCGTGTGGAATCTAAATCGCACTGAAAGTATTGAGGGAGCTGGTAAATAAATAATGCTGGACACAGAATCTAGATGATTCTTGTATTTTACTATGATATTCGGCCTCATTCCCAGTGTAGGTAGGTACCTATTAGCATTTGATGACCTCTGTAGCGCGGTAGGCGAAGGTCCGCCTGCGACGCAGGATATTGCGTGTTTGAATCCCGACTCAGGACAATTGTGTGTACGATATGCAGATATTTTTTCCGGGTGTTCTGCTCGTTATCTATGTATAATAAAAAAAAAATCTATGTAATGTATTGTATTATGTATATCACTTATCTAGTACTCACAACACAAGCTCTGCTTAGCTTGTGGCTAGATGGTGTTGTGTGGATTGTCCACCACTATTTATTTATTTGAAGGAGTATCGCAATAACTAAGGAAACGGTACAACTAGGGCAGCCTGTTGACACACGATTGTACTGTACCGTACATAGGTACGGATATAGTGTAAATAGTTACACTATAATATATACGTCGACCGTACTATAGTTGCCCAGGTGACCAGAAAACCGCAAAATAAACAAAGTTTACGAGCACCTGCCCACCGAGCGGTGATAAATCTGCTATTCCTGTATCGATGACATTCTGCAATACCCGTGCGGTTGGACATCGTTCGTGATTGGGAGAAGCTTGTTGTCCACTAACTACAGACAGACTCTATCTTTTCCTTAAAAACCAATCAGTTCAATTCAAAACGTTTATTTCAGACATCATTAGCTATATATTTAAGGCACGTTTTTTGTTACGATAATTAATCGATTTCGAAAATCTTAAAACATTATTGAAGTTGAAGTGTTTTTAAATAATTTACGGATTCGATTACAATTCGATGTCAATTTGGTATTCTGGAATTGTAAATCTAATAAGTAATTTTAATACCTGAAGATGGTTGGATAGTTTTTCATGCTTTTTGCGTGATACTTTGATCAATGAGTGGTTTTTAGTTTTTTCAAAACAAATACTTGTCCCTCGGAAATAAACTTTTTATGGGACCACCCCGGTAATCTGATGGTTAAAGGCACTGCAAAATAATCATACAACTCAGTCCATAAATTACTAAGAAATTGACAAACATAAATTTATCTCTAGACTCATTTAAAACGGGATATTTACCATGATTTGATGTTTGAGTTTTCCAATATTTCGGTAAATATCCCGTTTTAAATTACTTTAGTGTTAATAACCATTATAGTTTCAAAAGTTTTATAAATTTATCTTTCGGATTTTTTGCAGTCGGTTTTAAATGTTCGAAGTAAGTCAGTAGTCTTATTTTTAATATGCCGACCGACGTTTTCATGTCATATTCATAGATTTATTTTTAAATGTTAATTTTAACGGATTCACGATGTAACCGCAACATCCTGCGTTAGTCCATTAGTCAGTAGGTAGGTAGGTCCGGTGGTCGCTGACGCGTTTAGTACATCCTGAAGCCATGTCTCTGTCACACCCATTACATTGGATTTGATCTATAATGTGCCATCTCTGTCTGGGGGCCACGGGGGTCGCAGATCTAGACGATAATGTTAAAATTAGATTAAAGATGTTTTTTGCTAAGACATTACTCTGTGTATACAACTATGGTAAGATAAACTGCTTGCGAAAGACTGCAGGTAGATGCTGGATGCGGCAAGCTGAAGACAGGGCGCAATGTCGCTCATTGGGCGAGGCCTATGTCCAGCAGTGGACTGGCTATAGGCTGATGATGATGAGGAAACTGCTTGAGAGCGTCGTCGCACATAGGCGTATTTTGTCGACCTAGCCGGTCAACAATAAATTTCTTAGAAATAATACGTAATACGTAATAATACGTAATATGGCGGATAAGGATGTACTGATACATGCTGCACAAACAAACTTACAAACATCTGGAAAAAAGATGCTTCAATTATACTTAAGCACATTCCGAGTTCCCCAACGAGAGCTACAAAGTTAAAAAAAGCATACAAAATAGGACAAGATGCAAAAAAAAAACAAATTAATTAAATAATGACTAAAAATTGCCTAAAATTAACCAGAGAGTTGTAAAGAGTGAGGAAAAAATATAAAATAATTTTAACCGGCTAGATCAGCAAAATACTGCGTCGGTTAAAATATTTGTGTTAGACCTTCGTACGTAGCCACACTGATGTCAATTTATTAGTAGGTACGCCAATACTAAACTAAACTAATCTGGCAGCACTTAGAGGTAAAACTTTGCCTTCGAAATAAAAAGGAGGGCATCATTGTTAGTGAATGAAAATAATTTCATTTCGTGTTAGCAGGTACTATTTCTAGTTATTCTGTGGTTTAGTTTTGGTGGCATATGCGTTGACAATACTGTCCATTGTCCATTACCTAATATTTCAAGATAATAATTGAATCAAAGGTTATAGATAACTCTGATACTTTCCATGCTGCTTTTATGCATCGTTTGCAGATTCAAATATTTCCGCCGCGCCAGTTTAAAAAAATGCAGACCCTTCTAGTGTAGTTTGCTCCAGAATTCCCTATCATCATAAGCACATCCCTAGAAACCAAGTAAAGAAAGATCATCGACCGAGCTACTCGACTTGGCCGCTCGCCAATAACTCACCAGTCACTCGTTTGTTTCTTGTGATAACCATAACTCATTTACGCAAACTTCTCGGAAAAATGACGCTAATTAATTGTCTCTCAGTCAAATACCGTCCACTTCCACGCCACACCCGAGATAGTAACCACTGATTGATTAGCTTTTTCTCGCACGAGGTGATAATTTCAGGCATGCGCTGACAGAATATAGGGTATAGGTATCATCATCATCATCAGCCTATAGCAGTGCACTGCTGGACATAGGCCTCCCCCAATGAGCGCCATAGCGCCCTATCTATATAGGGTATAGGTATATCTAACGGAAAATGCGTCGAGCGTATCATCGTTTTCGTCTATTCGTTCAAATTATACCTTCCACATTTACGCGTCTAGTCAGTTCGAACGGCCTGTACACAAACGATCCCCGCGCTGATGTTACGCCTAGTCTGAATGTCACAATCATACAAAATACACGTGTCGCGACACGTTACGTCGACCGACTTTGCGTGGACGGAAACGTAACAGACGCTGTACGCTCGACGCACTAACGCATCATCGGTTGAGTGTAAAAGGTTGAATGTTTTATTATAATACTAGCTGCGCCCCGCGGCTTCGCCCCCGTGGAAATCTATGTGTCAAATGGTTTAAATGATAATAATTAAATGTATCTTATGTTAGACTCCTGGTTCTAAGCTACCTCTCCACCAATTTTCAGCTAAATCTGTTCAGCCGTTCTCGAGTTATAAGTGTTGTAACAAACACGACTTTCTTTTATATATATATATTTACCTGTTCTGGCGTAACACGATAATACTAAGCGACGCATTTTCCGTCAGATAGACAACTGATTTCAAAACTTGCTTTGTGCGGATGGCAAAGAAGAATTCTGTGACGGATGGCTACGGTAGGTACATGTTAAAGTGAATCTTGCATTAGCTACGTCAGAATCTGACTTTGGATCAACTTTCCTTTTGATGGTTGGATTGACGAATAACAAAGACTATACTTATAAAATGGTATTTAACTACCTACTCGTACTTGTAAACGATTCATTTAGGCCAGCTCGCTTACTGGCTCGCCCGGTGTAACCAAGGCTTGACTCTGTGGCTTGACCCACACATATTACGTAATAATGTTAATTTCCAAGAAACCAGATTTTATTTCATTAAAATGTATTCTAATAAAATGAGTTTTCTTTTGATACTTTGCTTCTATTTCATCAAAAGAAAACACAACTCAATTAATTATCGGACACGACACTGTTTTACAAAATATGTAATGTCGGATTCTTGCTAATCTCATCTAAATATTCACAGCCATATTTATTTGCGTCCCTGTGTGGCAAATTGTACTTCATCATCATCATCAGATTATATTAGTCCACAACTGGACTTAGGCCTCCTCCATTTATTTATTTTTATTATTTATATTTATTTTATACTCTTCGGATTTCAGTTCTTATAATCTGCTCGTACCATTGACAAGTAATAGATAACTACTTACTTGAATGAAATCCACATATAAGTAGCTTGCCAAGAGTCCAGAAACTTAGGAATCCACTACAGGTTGTCTTGTAGTGATCGCTCTACAGTGAGAGGACCGCCAAACGACATAAATAATTTTTAAGTTTATTTTTATCTGATATTTTTTGCTTCGAGCAAAATGTCCGAGCCCCAACGAAACCGAGAGCGCACGCTAGTTGCATACTAATTTCTAAATAAATTAATTCAAAGGAAGTGCGTAGGAGCGTAAGTGCCTTCTTAATTCTCGATGAAACATTTAATTGTGTCGATAAACCAGTAAGAATAATTTGTTTATTTTTCGCCTCCGTTGAACAAAATCCGTCGGGAACGTAATGATCCAGGTCGGGGGATTTAACATTATTGTATTCGTAAAATCTCGTGCAGACGCACAAACATCTTCATGGTAGACTCAGAATAAACGATCAGACCTTTGATCATTGATCAGGGAAGCTTATCTTAGACCGTGTACAATAACAACTAAGCTCCTGTGGGTGGAATAAATTAAATATAATATTTGAAAGCAGGAAGGATCCCTGGAGGCCTTTCCCCTGACCTTTCCCTCTGACCACTGCAGACATGATGGTTGAAATAATCAATATAGTTATTATTTTTCAGAACCTCGTTTGATATCTAGCATAGAGCCTAGTTCCTAGGCTTCGACCCCACGCATGCCTTCCTAAAGATCGGTTCTCGTGATGCCCCGAGATCATTGAAATGTAGTAAATCATAATAATAGTCTTAGTCCAAGGCGCCATTTGTTCCCAACAATACACGCAAAGTAATTCCTCTCAGTTATTACGTGAACGATTGTAAAACTAAACTGGCGCTTTGATGTAGCGACGTCACCGGCGCCCACGCAGACATATTGATGGCGCGAGTGGAGCCACTAACAACGCGGGTTGGACCGCTCTCGTGTGTCGTGAATCACGATACCAAGTCAATGTCTGACGTACCAGTACTTGAAAATGCCGGTATTCCAAGCCCTGGTCGTGATTATCGCGAACTGAATCACGTGTGTCTGTCTCTTGTCTGTCAAAGTGTGAATATTTCTATATAATACACGTAGTACATACACACATAATACATAATATAGAAGGAGATAGTAGATCCAGTAATTACTTAGGTAGGTAGTACTATTGTATGTTCTAGGGAGGGCAAATCGATCTCACTTCGTGGTATGTTATTATCACATAATCAAATTAGATGAATAATGAACTAATTAGCCATCTATATTTCTTCATCTTCCACATATTCTTAGGCTCTATCTTCTACGGCTTTGGGTTAGACCGGAATGAAGGTAGGTATACTAGGATTTACGGATCACTGCGTCACGATCATGACCGCCGACCGGCCCGCTAGGTTCATGGCCCCACTGGCACATCCCTAGCAACAATGACGTATGCTGACGTGGCCGACTCCTGATTTATGTGCCATGTCGACTCCATCATCAAGATATAGCGACCTTCGCTGCAGGGAAGAACTAGGGCGTTCAACTATTCCAGTTACCTACCTGCCTACATGGATGGATCGTGAGCTCTAATAAAATAATAAAGGCAATTTACTAATTCCATACGTAGCTGTGTGTCCGCGATTCAGTGTCTCTATTATATTTATTTTTTATAAAATAAATAAATAATGCTGGACAATTCACACAGCATCATCTAGCCCCAAGCTAAGCAGAGCTTGTGTTATGGGTACTAGATGACTGATATACATAATACAATACATTACATATATATATATTTTTTATTATACATAGATAACGACCAGTATACCCGGAACAAATATCTGCAGATCGTACATACAATTGTTCCGAGGCGGGAATCGAACCCACAACCTCCTGCGTCGCAGGCGGAAATTCGCCCACCGCGCCACATCGGTCGTCAAGGTAATTCAGTAAGGGACTCCGCTGTACGTGTGCGTGGCCGTACGTAACTATGTACGAGGATCGTGGCTTTCTGCAACTTCGTGCGTTAGGCGGACCAACGCGGTCATAGAGGTGGTATGGTACTAGTACCTACCTAGGGTTCATACCTTAATGGCAAGTCTGCGTCTAGGGCCTCCCTACTGCGTCTATGACTCATAGTCGTAGATGGTCTGCTAGCTACGGCGTGACTGAAAGACTGGGTAAAGCTGAGGCCAATTGCGCATGGCGGTCTGACACAAGCAGATGGGCTGATATCAATATGTAACTTATATGGGTGACAAGATAGAAAAGTTCCTATATATTATATTTTGCGTCCAGGAACCAAAATAATAATAATATAAAGGATTTATTGGAACACCCAACACGATATCTCAAGCCTCTCTAGACCTCTCTTACCTTACCGGAGTCACAAAATATACAACCAACAATCTATAAGTACCTACTTATACATTCTTGTTTGTATATTTTCTCAAATGTTGTTAATGTTGGTTTGCAAGTCCTAAGTCCATTGGCCTAATCAGATCCTAGCTCCTAAGTCCACGCCTGCCCATCCACTCACAGGCAGGTACGTTAGGTACTCAGTATTATTTAGCACCATCCCCGAGCTCGTTAAGGAGCGTGATTCATAGATTTATGGCAATTTGATTCTCCTCGTTACGTTAATGCCTTTAGCAAGGTTTTCGAATTGTACGTAGGTACTTAGATTTCTTGTTATTTTTGGTCTTAGGTATTAGCTTGGGTAGATACCTTAGTTATTTAGAATATATCTATTTTTGTAAATTTATGGCATATTTGGAAAAAGAAATTGTGACCAAATCCAAAAGGAAAGCCATTTTTTTTATAAATTTTTGTAAAATTCTAAATTCAGCGGCCAGAATTATTATTTTTTTACCAAGGAGGTGTCGAAACCTTCTAGAAATTATTTTTTAAAGTCAGCTCTATAACTCATTGTAGAAAACCAACTCCTAATCGCGTATAGGTTGGGACGGTACTTATAAGTAAAGCAGATTCGAGTCTATAGTGGTTATAAAACAAATTACCTTTTTTCAGCTGGCTATTGTTTTCCAACACAAATACTGTATAAAAACATTTTCCATCACCAATATCAAATCAAACACTATCAGAATCGAATTAAAATCGATTTTAATTGTTTCATTTCAACTTCTCACTGCACTTTTTCCAGCCCAATTTTTTTTTATACCCTGTTTATTGGGTAATATGAAAGGCAAGCTATTCTACCACAGAAATAATAATTGACTGGTAGAATGCGAGTTGCATGCCGGTGTGTTCTATGGATAAGTTGTCCATGCGTCGACTAACCAATAAACCCACTGTATCGGGGTTGGTTAGTTCACTGAACATTGAATATCTAAGAAGAGCAGATGCGCCACAGTTTAAATTTCAGAATAGGTCCCAGTGAGCAAAAGCCACAAAAAATTCGCTGCAAGCATGCATAGTTTATCTGAAGCAACTTCTATACGAGTCGATTGCTAGCTACGGCGTATAGCACTTCGTACCTTTCAATAATAATTGGTATTTACAAGTATATTTATTTCAAGGAAAACCCAGGGGCTTATGATTAATAATAATTATAATAAACTTACTTATTATAAATTCCAAAAAGCTTATCGATGTATTATATGAGGTCCTGAGGAAAATGGAAGGTTCTAAAAACCTACGCTTCGTAGCTTTAGAACCTCTACGTCGTCGATAGAACGTAGCGCTACAAAGTTAAACTAATAACCCTTCTTAGCTTACTTATGAAAGGTGTTACCTACGTATTTAAAATAACTAGGTACCTGAGAAATATAATTTTGTAAAGCATGTAGGTGTGTTATGTACGTAATCATCATCACCTATACCTACATCTATCTGTGTTTTTTTGTATAATGAAAACCTAGACTGAGCTTAGTTATTTTAGACGTAGGTAGGTACTTAGATGTTTGAATGCTTATTTCACTGGTTAGTGGTTGTATCTTAGTTTTGACGACGGCCGCTGGGGCAACGTGTTCTTGAGTGGAGACCACGACTCAGTAAACGTAGGACACCCTCAGACCAAGTTGGATGACGACCTGAGAAGGACTGCAGGTAGATGCTGGATGCGTCAAGCTGAAGACAGGGTGCTATGGCGCTCATTGGGGGAGGCCTATGTCCAGCAGAGGACTAATACAGGCTGATAATGATGATGATGATCTTAGTTATGTATGATTTCCCATGTCCCATCTGCCTCCTTGTCTTTGGCAGGTCTCGTCTAATATTAGTAGCGCGCGCGACGGGCTACGTATCAGTTTTAGTTTTTATTGTGCGCCAGAGTCGAAGTATTTCGGGACTACTCGCCTTTACGGCCGGCCGCGTGCCCAGAGCTAAGTAAACAGTAGCTACGCATCGATTCCACTGGATTAGAAATCGATTAGGCTCAGAAATTGTTGGGGATAATAAACGTTGATTGCGAGTTCTAATGGTCATTGCTGCCTATTAATATTAGGAATGGGTGTGCCCATAAAATTGCAATGTAGAGGAATTTTAAGAAGTGTAAATCTTTGTTCAGTTGTTGAACATGAACCTAATTTCGTAGGTAGAATTTTGACGCAAAAAAGTCATAACGTTTTTTGTGATTTTTAACTTTTTAGTAGCAACCTAACTGAGGTTGCTCTGCTAGAAATGTTTGATCAGTTAGAACGTATAAAAATAGGATCAATTAACATAAACCTTCGACCATAGAATAAACAAAACGATTTGTGTAATATGCCAATTTTCTTACTAACTGTAGGTACCTAACCGATGTTTTATTTAAATCTGTGTCGAATGAAACATAGTTATGGATGGATAGTCTATAAAGACCATTTTCCTGTAGCTATATCGATTAAAGTAGGTACCTCTCCTAAATGCCCTGTTCAAAAAATCCACTCTGTTTAGTCTCGTAAAATAATAATGCGGCAGTAAAATTATTCAGGTTAGTTTTAGATATCATCTATAGTAGTTGTTTTTTGCTAAAATACGGGACTGACATAGTCATTACAATGACTCAAAGTCCCATAAAGTTATGAAGACTATAAAAATATTATAACAATCCTCTTTATAAGCACACCTACCAAAACAATCAGACTTAGATTTACCATGGTGTCATTATAAACAGTTTACGGTTGGCGACAAATAATATTTCTGCTAGTTTTACTGGTAGTTCCTTGCTTAAAAACCGCAAAATATTTTAATGTCGCGGGCAACGTGAACCGATCGCAATTTTTTTTCTACTGCGTCACATGGAACGTAATTTTTTGGCCAAATGATTTAAATCGAGTGAAATTACTAATCGATTAAAGTCTTCAAAGAATATGGTACAGTCACGATTTTGTTAGCTTTATTTCATTCAGAAATACCCCAATAAAATCTCAAACCAACCGATGATTTATAAAAGGGGACCTAGCCAGACTCTTATCTTACGTTATTATCGCGAAAATAAAAGTAATCGATTAAGTGAACTCGAAACAAATCTTCAATCACTCGACCTGTCATTGTTGAAATAAATGTCAAAGTCAACGTTGAACACCCTTCCCTTCCCTTCCCCTCCCTCCGTCTGCCTTTACATTTTCCTTTCGTTTTGACATTTTGTTCAACTCGAACGTTCATTTTCGGCATATACACGTTTCGTGTCATAACGACTTAAAAGTAAGTGTTTTCCCGAAAATATAACTGTGAATCAATGGTGTTTATTGTGGTTTCGAAGTGAAATCAGTGTAATGCTATAAAACGGGTTTGTTGTGCGAGATATCCTTGGATTAAAATCTGCGCGGTAACAAGTCTGGTGATTCTTGGCGTGTTGTTCCCATCAACACAACAGAAATACGCCTTGTTGATTAGTAATTCTGTGCTTCTCCCCTATAGATGGAGATATAACCCTGGATACTTAGATTTCGCGTGGTATTTAGAGTAGTAAAATCTGATACTCTTAACCTCAAAGTCCGATCACAACATCTTTTGTGACCATGTAAATTTATAACAATTACAGTTTACATTATCAAACTCTAAAAAAATTCACCATGCGTGTGTAACCACTCTTCATCATCTACCTTTATAAAATGTAAACATAACCTCTACATTCAATGCTCCCCTTGCCTCCAAAACTAATGTATTGTAAGCTCTCACAACAAACCTGTGTATAATCAATTAAACGAGCAATACAGCAGTAAGAACAACATTTCGGAACCACCATTTCACATCCACAACAACCTACCATTTCATCAAAACCCGGTTTACTAACATCATAGCTAACATTCTTACGGAACATTCCAGAATGCGTTACGTGGCCGCGTACCTGCTCGCTGTTCTGGGAGGCAAGGCCTCGCCCGCCGCCGGAGATGTGGAGAAGATCCTCAGCTCAGTGGGCATTGAGGCGGACGGGGAGAAGCTCAAGAAAGTCATCGCTGAGCTCAACGGCAAGGACGTAGAGGAGCTGATCGTTGCTGGTGAGATGATTTTGGGAACTTGCCTCCTTATTGTGGAGAAAACTGAACATGTTTTTCAAAGATTCAGTACCTAGTTAAGTTACTCAATGATGATATCAAATCAACACCATCTTTCGTCCGAATGACCTTGATGTTACCCTCTACTCTGACTCCCCACTGTTCACCCACCATACCACCCACCCGCATTCCAATACTAATATAACATCACACTCTGCAGGTCGCGAGAAGCTCTCGTCCATGCCTGCAGGAGGCGCAGCGCCGGCCGCCGCCGTCGGCGCCGCCCCTGCGGCTGCCGCTGAGGAGAAGAAAGGTAAACCCAGTCAGTGCTTAGTAAATGATGAACTGAGTAACTAGACTGTTTCTGTATTTTGACTGCCATCTTAAATGGCTTGAGCATGCTTAGCCAAAAAAAAGTATCAAAGGACACTGAATTTAACTCATCCCAAACCTAAATGATGATTTTCAATTACCATCTTTCGACTGATTGACAGTGATGTTCAATTCCTATCTGAATATTGTTAAAATAGAGCTCTATTTGATGATCGCGAGCTGTTGGAAGTTAACATATTGTTGTTTGTGATTACAGAAGAGAAGGAGGCCAAGAAGGAAGAGTCTGAATCTGAAGATGAGGACATGGGCTTCGGACTGTTCGACTAAATACATTCAAAGAGGTGAGCTTGCTTTATACAACTTCATATCGACAAGAATTGTATCAGTGTAATAGCTGGGTGTAGAGCAGATTCCAGCTCGAATCAAGATTCAATATTTGTAAATAACCTGCCCATCATACTTAATCTAAAATTTCCTTCTAAAATTAGTGCCTAATGTTTTCATTTTAGTTTATTTTGATCTTGAATTTGGTTATAGTATATTACATAGGTACATAATTTGGAAAGGATGTATAATACATATGCCATTCAGTTAATACTCTGGTTTTGATAAGAATTTTTTCACATATCTAGTTTAATCAAAATGATTAATACAAACTATCAATTAATTCTCTAAAGATTTGGAATCATTTTGGCATAGGGCACCAAACTATGACATGTATGTTTGATTTCAATCGGTTTTGAATATTCGCTATTGCATTCGAATGATCCTGCAATGTTACATAAAAATATTATTCCGGAGGAATTCGTTTTAGTCCCGCAAAACATAAATAAAATTACGGGATTCGAAGTTGGTTTTCAGTTTATCAAAACAATCAAAACTTTAAAATCGAATGTAGTCAACTAATAAAAAATGTAATGCACATAGGTTACGAATCTAAACTGTTATCTGTTTGTTTCAGAGTGCGCGATGCTGATCGTATTCCATTCGTATGGTTTAAGAGTAAAATAAGACGGGTATATTTCTATGAAATATATTTGTTTACATTTTATACTGTTGTATTATTTCCTCTCACCATCTCGCACTAAGTCATCTGAGGGACACAAGTTTATTTATGATGACTCCTTGTTTCATACGATTTGGTTCAGTGCTTGGACATGAAAATACCTATCTTATCATATTTTTAATAGCAAGAATAAGAGTTAAAAATATTATAATTCACAAAATAATATTTTGCCTCTAAAAGCAAGAACATGAATTGTAGTAACACGTTTGGGGGAGGCCTATGTCCAGCAGCGGACTGCTATAAGCTGATGATATTAAGGTTATTTTGAATGAGCAATGAAATAATTCGTTGAGTGGTTGATCCTCCGCACATGATCCATGCCTACCTAAATTTATAATTTTATTAATTGGGATCTTTTATCCCACAAACGTAGAGGCAGAAATAATAATTTTAGAATGACAAAAATATTTTTTGTCCTTATTTGTCATTCTGCGATAGTGTTGAACTACGACACTATCGATTTCGAAACTTTCTGTTCCATGTCCTGTACCAATAAACAATTTATTTATCTTATTAATCAATCTAGGATGGTGAAGTTCTTTATTCATCTAAACTTATTTGTTATTTTTAACATGTATGGATGCATGGATGATTCTCAGTTCAAACCAGGGCCAAGAAATTATTTAAACAGCTATCAACAGAGCCCTAAGTTTCGTTACTCGATAATATCCTTTTTTAAATAAATAAATAATGCTGGACAATTCACACAGCATTATCTAGCCCCATGGTAAGCAGAGCTTGTGTTATGGGTACTAGACAACTGATATACATAATACAATATATTACATAGATAGTTATTTTTTTTTATTATACATTGAAAACGACCAGAACACCCGGAACAAATATCTGCAGATCGTACACACAATTGTTCCGAGGCGGGAATCGAACCCGCAACCTCCTGCGTCGCAGGCGGACCTTCGCCCACCGCGCCACATCGGTCGTCGATGGGGTATGGGATTTGCGTATTTCCATTCCAACTCATCAAATCAAACACAAAACGTCTTATTAGAACACGCGCCTCGCGACACAAGTATCCGCATTATGATAAACAATCTACATTATTATATTATTGAGTAATGGAACTCGGGGCTCGGCTTTAACAGTCCCTAGGTACTTTTACAAGTCGCCTATCATAAATGACTAGTGATCAATCGATATCTAGCTGCTTGAAGGACCCCTCGATCCCTCCGAAGATGTCAGTGATAGTCTTGGGTCTGCCCGGTCGCTTGGATTCCGTTATTCGCTTCTTGTTTTCTGAGATGAAATAATCAGCGCCATTGCGGACTTTTGATAACATTTCATCTGAAAATTAAAATGTTATTAGTTGTATGCACGAAACCGTGTGGTTGAGAGAATTGATTGAGATTGAGACGTGTAAGGTTTTGTTTAGTTTATGCTTGGTTCTGTATTTTAAGTGTTCCACAGTCGGCGATCCACCGACGCGCGACGGGCCAACGAATTGACATAACTGACTGACTATCATTGGACTGCCTATTATATTCAGACACTGAAATGTCGCACCAACCCGCTGAACTGTGTCGCCGACTTTGGTATGCCGTGTGTAGATACCATTACCTACTAGCGCCATCTAGTTGCTTCATAAATCTCTTACCTACCTCTCGCACTCTCAAAGTCCGTCGGCAGCGCCTCAATCGGCACAATCTTGTCAATGGTCTTGGAGCCTGCCTGGTGGATCGTCATTATATCCATGAGCTCCCGCTTCATGAAGGGACGCAGGATCAGCATGAGACGATCCACGAAGGAAGGAGCGCCGAGGAAGTGCACTCCTTTTAGTTTCACTAGCATCGCTTCCTGGAATTAAAAAGTAGATGTTAGTGCTACAATAATTTTCTTTCTTAAATTTAATGTGATTTTAGATAGGTACCTACCTACCTGCCAATATTAATATGTAATGCTACGCACAACATTGAATTAGTTACATGCTATTGTCGGTGCAAAACTAAGCGACAACTGGCCAAGCATTACATCATTGATGTTATCAATTATGGCGTAGAAAACCGTGATAAGATTTTGTTTTATGTAATGTTTAAATTTACGACAGCTGGTCGCCCTCCCAGTAATGAAACAAGTTGCCATTTATTCTAATTTTCTCATCGGTCCTCAAACTTAATGCGTTGTGTGTTACTCTTCCAGAGATTCCTAGCACCCCATGCCCCGCCGTTACCGTGGCCGCTCCCGTTACCAGGAATAGCAGAGCGCCGAGGCACTGGGAGAATTTTTCTATTAGTTGCCATATATTGGCGGTTTCAAGCGTTATATTCTAAAGACAGGCTATCCTCACTCACCTGAACAAAGTACAAGAACTGTTGAACTATCTGCAGATCCAGCCGGGCTAGATACGAGAGCGTGGCCTTGTCCAGATCTATGACGGCCAGTAGCCCCGGCCATGTACCCTCGTTGTACTGACAGAGATCTATTACCATCATAATGGCCCTGGAAAAGGAAGAGGTTTATATCAGGCGTCATTTAAATTCTATAACGAGAATGATATAGGTACCTAGGGATTCTGCGCATTTTTCTGTCCATTCTGATTCTTACCTTACAATGACAAAGCATTTCTAATATTCTTCATTACTACTACACTCTACAGCATCAGCTAATGGTAGGTTGTAGATCGTAACATGACCTTCAGAAGGCTAGCTCCTCCCAAGACCAGTCATTATCGCAAGCGGTAGACCAAGTTCGGTCTAGTGAGCCTAAGGGCTTGTAATAGAAAGAGGAATCCCTCCATCTCTAGGGTCCCGTCATCGACATACATAGATAAGGTTTGTAAATATTCTTGAAGGTCAATTAATTTATGTCCATCTAGTTAATATAGTACTATACCTTTTACCTACACATATTAGTACCTACCTGATAGACTCTGTGAACGCGAAGTTCTTGACATCATAGTCCAGCAGTCTGATGTAAAGGATCTTGGAGTCGTCGTGAGCTCTCGTCTCCAGAGGTAACACCAGGCTGGAAACAATATAATTAGCGTTAGATAGATCCTAATCTAGACACTTGTTTGAAAAGTTATGAATAAGGAAGCGTTTTATTAGTCTCTTATCATATAATATTATTATAAGGGGTAATGCCATAGTTCCCAAGCTGGGCATGCGAGTTTGGGATCGTAGTTCGGTGGTGGAACGGTCCTCACCCCCTGGCGTCTACCCTTAGTGGCGACTTAGGAAGTGTAATTCACGCTGCGTGACTAAGAACTTGCACTATCACTTACACACTTGAACCTCTTCCTGCAGTTGTTATTATGATGCTTTTTCGACACCCGCGGAAAGAGTTCGTATAGTACAAAATTAGTAGGCACCACTCGCAAGTATCTTAAAGTTAATTATTTATTTTAGATTATGTATACCAATGTACCTACCTATTTATTATCCTTGATTATTTTAATTATTGATTAATTTAACGACCATGAATCACTGCGATTTCATATTTGGACACCTGGTTTGCGCTTGAGTAGGTACATACATTTGACACCACTCCAGTTATAAGACCTGACGTAGACCAGTAATAATGTGTCCAGCGAATAAATGATTTGATTTGAATATCGTTTGACCCTTACTATTTGCGCATAATCGCCAGCATCTTCTCATCAGCGGCTCTGTCCTTGAAGATGTGGATGAAGAGAGTCCGCAGCGTGTAGTTGAGGTCGAGCACCTGCTTGGACACCTCCGCGCTGCGCTCGCAGCAGTGGAACGTCAGGATCAGGTCCAGGTCTGCGAACAAGGTATCATCATCATCAAACTGTATACCCCAAACAACGACGCTTCAAATAGCGGCCGTACAGGTACAATGTCACTAATTTTGGTCTTCCCAAACTCACTTTCGCATGGATAATGTTACACACTTTAGAAAGGTATACGTATTCTATAAGCTACGAAGGAAGGTAACTGACCAGAACATCAGGATCCTCTCGGAAAGCGCGGCAGTACTACAGGCCTTGAACAGGAGAGAACACAACTCAGGACTGACTTTGCAATGCCACCACCTGTTAGAGCAAATAAGTAAGTCCAATAGAGTCACCCTACAATGGATAAAAGGCCACAGCGGATCCAGAGGTAACGACGAAGCTGATTCACTGGCGAGGAGAGTTTCAGAATGGCAACCGGCAGGGCCTGAACCAATAATTCCGCTCCCCTTTAGTCAAGTCCGCTCATGGATCCGTCAACGCACATTCAAACGACACGAAGAGCACTTGGCAAGTATTACAGATTGCAGGCAGTCGAAGTAAAAGGAAGAAGGAGGCATTCCCGGTTTTAAACCCACGGTACTCCCGAAAACTCCTCAATCTCAACCGTGACAAACTCCGGAAAGTCGTCGGTATTGTCACGGAACACTGCATGCTAAACAAACACCTATTTAATTTGGGTACCCGACACGCAAAAAAGGCCCACCGGCAGCCAAGTTGCGGAAACTATTCCAGAAACAAGTAACAAAGGTATACGTAATGTATATCAAGTGACTTTGTTGGTTCGAAGGGTCGTTAACATCGAAGACTGATAAAAATTATAGTGCCCTCTAAGAATAGTCAAATCCATCTGATAGCGATAAACTCTAAATTATAATAATTAAATTCAAATTGATATTATTATAATGTTTTAACTGACCCGTGATGGCCTCGGCCGGTAGATGGGGTTGCGTGTCGAGCCACTGCCGGAGCTTGGCGATGTCCTGTCTGGTGATGAGAGTCTTCTTCTTGTACTCCTCTTCAAGAGGAAACCCCATGTCTTCCTCTGGACTCATGCTGGAAGGACGGGGCACATTGTTACTATCCAAAATTCTTTAATTCTTCTTTCTTAAATTCTCATAATTCTTTCCATCCGAAGGTTGCATGGAAGAGATCGCTTCTAAGCGATAAGGCCACCCATTGTACTTGTCGCATGTAATGTATTTTTGTAATGATCAGTATCTGGTTTTGCAATAAAGTATTTTTGTATTATATTATCATGGAAGGTTCTCGACCGTAGTCGAAGCCGCGAGGGTGAACTAGTTAAGTGCGCATATGAAAGCAAAAATGACGCACAATACGCTTTGTTGCCCATCAAGACAGAGAAAAACAGTAAAGAACAAACAAAGATACAGCTACACAATGGGCGGCCTTATCGCTAAGAAATATTTTATCCAGGCAACCTTTGGATGGACACGTAGCTATTGATAACTCACTAATTAAGTAACCAGTACTTAATAAAAAGAGTGAATTGAACAAACAATCAAATAAATTACTTTCTTCCTAGTTTGCTTTTGTAATTTAAATTTTGTGGCGTGTCCAAGAGTCTTCTAAGGTCGAAAGGAAATAATGCAATTCGATATTAAATAAAGTTAGGTAGGTACACCAACATCATACACTTTAGTCATCATCATCATCAGCCTATAGCAGTCCACTGCTGGACATAGGCCTCCCCCAATGAGCGCCATAGTGCCCTGTCTTCAGCTAACCTCATCCAGCATCTACCTACAGTCTTTCGCAGGTCGTCAACCCACCTGGTCGGAGGGCGTCCTACACTACGTTTACCGAGTCGTGTACACTTTAGTAAGCACACACAAATTTTCTGTTTCAATTTTCTTTGATACACATACATAATACGTTTATAATAATACCTACCTGCCTGGGCACTAACAACACGGATTTTGATTTTAACTCCTGAAGTTTGATTCGAAACAAATAATAATTCTCATGAAACCGTAGTTCACTCAGCTCATGAAGTAATAGCAGGTGTTATGAGAATGGATTAATTTATTAAAATGATAACATATTTACTATCATTATGTATCTACCGAATATCTTAGCTCTTTGCTTATCAATTCAGATAATGATATTAATTGGTGTAGCATTCTAAAGGGTAAAGTTTCTGTGTAAATACTTACAGTATGTAAATTCCTAAAATAGATATACAATTTTTTTTTTTATTGGACCAGTAGTATTTCGCGGACAGCAAGGGCTGTAATGATGAGCAAGCTTGAAGGCCGAGACCATAGCAAGCTTAGCTTGAGGCCACCATAGAGTGGACAGCAGAGCATTTTAGCATTGCTCAAAGAATGCTAAATAAAATTTGTTGTTTTTGATTGCTAAATAAAATTTGATGTTGTTGATTTTTCGTGTGCATTTTTTATAAAAAATGCACAAAAAAAATCGATTATTTTAAATCGATTAGTCCCTAAAAACAAGCACAAAATAAATAAAACCCGCTTGGATCATAAATTTTATGTTAAGAATTTTCACCTGAAACAAAACTCGATATTTTGCGACCGGACAATAATGGAAATTGCTGGCACCTTTTCGCGTAAGCGGGAAATATCGACTTTGGTCAAAGAAGAATGTCCAAAGAATCATATAAAGGTAATTATTTAGTAACTATGTTTGGGTAAGAAAAAAAGTAAGACCATAGTTTGTACTAAGTACTTACCTATATTTTTCGGATCGAAACTACTCTAAATTCATACTATTAGATATTTATCAAAGTACTTACATAATATCAAAAACAGACACAATTATTATGATGTTAGTTGGTAGCTTCCTGTTTTTAATTTATTTAGATCAACCTTGATGTTTTATGGAGAATCTGAATGACAGAGAGTTATTTCGAAATTTAGATAATCGCCTCATTATTTTCCACTTATAAGGAAATTAGAATCATGAACCAATGTTTGTATTTTGTACCAACAAGTAAGAACTTAATGTATCCCATAGTTTTGCTCCTATGGTCGTATATATCCACTATTTCTCTATTATATTATTATATTACACTAATTTATTAAAATTCTCGTATAAAATACATTTTTTAAAAATATTATAAAACTATTCTACAGTAAAAAATATATCAAAACGGTCGATCACCGACCGCGAAGCTAGGCTCAAGCGGCCGGTGACTAGGGCTGCAGAGAAAGGAACTTCCTGACTATTATTATTATTATTAGTTGTTCGGAATAAAAACACAAATTCTTGGCTTTATAGCAGTCGGGTAAAAATAAAAAGATCCAGACTTAAACGACACCAAAATAATGGTTGTCGAAATCGGGTGAAGCAGCGCGTTGAAATCTTTGAGTCAATCAATCCAGGCATCTCATTCAGAAAATCGTTAAAAGTATCACAGTATCAGTTTAAAATAGGTCCATGGCCATCACTAGCATTTTAGTCTACACAATTAATGCCTTCATTGATTCTACATTTTGAGATGAAGAAGATTTTTACGAATTTAGTTTAAATTTTACTAGTCTATGAATTATTTTGTACTCCTGACCTATACCTAAGTTTATTCAGCGAGGTTGTTTGGTTGTTATCATTCGTATGAATGGTGTAAGAGTCAAATAAAACAGGTACTTATACTTCTATAAAATAATATATTTATTTACACGTACACTGTTTTATTAATTATTTTTTCTCACCATTAGTGATCTGGATTTATTACTGTAGTTTATATGATTATATACTACTAGTGTAGTTTTTAGACATTTATGTTAGAAAGCATGAACACAAGGTTCTGCTCGCATACTTACCATAACTTATATCTGATGTGGAATGTTTGTAAAGAAACCACAATACAGAGTTGGTAATATAGGATGCCTACTATTATTAGCAAATAAATATTAAGTGAAATATGTTTAAATTTGACCAGTAGTTCCATTAAATTACCCATTAAAAACAATCAAATACACAATTCTAATCAACAACACTTGTGGTGTCTTAGATAAAAGGTCCTAATGTCCTAAATCCCTGTTGATCAATCAATATCCAACTTCTTGAAGGACCCCTCGATCCCTCCGAAGATGTCAGTGATGGTCTTGGGTCTGCCCGGTCGCTTGGATTCCGTTACACGCTTCTTGTTTTCTGAGCTGAAATAATCAGCGCCATTGCGGATTTTTGACAGCATTTCATCTGAAAATAAAACCGTAATTTAGTTTTTCGCAGCTTGGAATTAGAATATTCATGTTGTTAACGATTGTTGTGACGAGCAGTGTCAAACGATTTTGTATTGTCGAAAAACGTTCAGCTTGTCTGGGCTTGCGCACTACGCCACATATTATCTTCACTAGAGTCCGCGCCACCACTGAAGTAGATACATAGACGCGGCGCTGCTATCTTCGCAAAACTAACTGTTGCTGTTATTGTTGTATGTAATGTTGTTTAGTTCCCGCTTTTGCCGTAAGACTTCAGTGGTGGCGAGCACTCTACATAGTATAAAACAAAGTCGCTTCCTGCGCTGTTTGTCTGTCCCTACGTATGCTTAGATTTTTAAAACGACGCGGATTCTGATGCGATTTTTTTAATAGATAGAGTGATACAAGACGAAGGTTTATAATCCATTTGACACATAGATTTCAACACGGGCGAAGCTGTGGAGCTCATCTACATAGTTAAAATAGATAAAAGTTATCAAAGTCTTGCTTTCTTTCTCTCTTGTCACTGTTTTAATTTTTTTAAACTTTTTTTTACCATCAAATAACATGTTTGGTTCAGTAAAATATGTTATTCTTTATTCTCTCCTGGACAAAACCTTTTCATGTTATTTTCTGTATTCTAGATCACCACAGATTCCGTATTCTATAAGCTTTTAATTACCGCCATTTAGTACATTATTCGAGTCTTACCTCTGGCACTATTTAAATCCAAGTACTGTCCGCCAGCTTCCTTTAGCAGAGCCTCCATCGGCAAGAACTTGTCGATAGTTTTGGAGCCGATCTGGTGGATGTTGAGCATATCCATGAGTTCTTTCTTCATGAAGGGACGGAGGATCATAATGAGGCGGTCCATGAAGGAAGGAGCGCTGAGGAAGTGCAGTCCTTTGAGCTTTACTAGCATCGCTTCCTGAAATTAAAAATGAGGTGTTATTTAGTTACATATTTATCATATCACACAATATTATAGCTTTGTGGTGAAGTCATAGAGCTTTGTGTCGAGTCGTCTTTCGAAAATAGTCGCAAAACTTGTTCTTATTTGCACTATTGACAGAAAGGACGTGGCCATCAAATCAGGGAGGGTGGCACGCTTCACAATCCGGCACCATTCTGAGAAGAATAAAAGAAAGCTACTTTCTTGGTAAATTCATGTGGGGTTAGGCAAATTCATCCCCTTAATGCAGTTTTTATTTGGCGGATACCTCTGCCGCGAGCTCTTGTGCCGTCAACTTTCTGTTGTTCTCTTGCCAAGCCATCCCAAAGATGCGTGTTCGATACAGCATAACTTAACGTTAATATCTAATAAAGCATGTGTATTGTATTGTAAAATAAATCTAAAAGCGTCCTAAGATCTGCGACTCTGCGAGAGACAAAGTCATTCTAAAAACCGACTATACAACAATTCAATTTATACAATTAATATTAAGTTTTTGTTATTTTTAGTATTTGCTTTCTTCTTTTGTTTTCCTAAAATAGTTTTCTAGTGTGAACTGCTGCCCTGTTTACTACAGTCTTGATTATTGGTTATTCTTTTTTGTAATTCGGCCTCCCGCGATACAGGTTCTGAACCTAGTGCAAAAAAAAATACAAAATTAATTTATTTACCAAAATACAAAAAAGGTTACATTTTACTAGTGGGACTATTAAAATCTAGAATTTTTGTAGACTTGAAAAAATTCATCATTATTAGATCGTCTCTATACTGCTTTCTGTATTTCCACTTCCGTCCGACGTCTATTGCTGAATCAAGGCCTCCCCAAAGATCGCCACAACAATAACTGGTGTGGTGCAAATTCTAAGCCAGCACCATCCAACCAGGAATGTATGTAGGTATATAGTGTGAGGTACCTGCAAATAGTACAGGAACTGCTGGACTGTCTGCAGATCCAACCGCGCTAAATGCGAGAGCGTGACTTTGTCCAGGTCTATGACGATCACAAACCCTGGCCACGTTCCCTCGTTGTACTGCCAGATGTCTATCACCATCAGCACAGTTCTGGAAAGGAAAGAAAGTCATTTAGTTGCGGCTACAACTTAACTCTGCGATTTCAGCAAACAGACAAGAAAGTACCTTTAGATACAAAGCATTTTAATTAATTATTTACAAAACATATACTACAGAAGCATAGCATCTGTGCTATGATTACGGCATCAGTATTATGCATTGGTCAATACAAACACAATTTACACCACCTAGTTAACAGCAATAAAATTCATTTATCATTAATGCTATCTAGGTAATAGCGTGTTGTTTCTCTATTGTTTGTAGGTTTATTACCTACCTGATAGCCTCTGCGAACACGAAGTTCTTGACATCATAGTCCAGGAGTCTGCAGTAGATGATCTTGGAGTCGTCGTGAGCTCGCGTCGCCAGCGGGAGACCCAAGCTGGAACCAATGAGAGCAGTTTTAGAGTTTAGCTCTAAACAGATATAATGATATTGATGGACAATGCCCACAGCATCACCTAGCCCCAGAGCCAGTCTACATAATCACATAGTTGTTCGAAAAAGCGTTTTGACAGGCGTGACGTGGGGCATCTCGAGGCGCAGCATGGCATTGCGGGGAGTTTACGTATTATATCAATAAAATTGGAATCGTTTTATGTAGTAAATAAAGTTATATTTTGAAAAACTATCTTAAAAAGTGGGCGCAACGCCACGTCTCGGTCTGAACTGACCCTAAGCAGAGCTTGTGCTATTTAACTGTTATTATTTAATTCTACATACAGACATATTTTTTAACACACCGGAATAATTATCTGCATATCGTACAAACATTTGTCTTTAACCTCATGTTGTAGACGGACCTTCGCCCGCTGGTCCACAGAGGTCGTCTATAATGTTAGCAAACTTTCTATCTTGCTATTCGAAATCGGAAGGCACCGTCTGGATTGGTGATCTCAGTATATAGCTCTATAGCCTATACCGCTACATACAGAGATGAAAGTTTTGTTACGTATGGATACCTATAGCCTTTAGGTATTCATTTCTACCCTGGACAAAACCTTCACCTACTGCAAATATTTGTTCCTGGTCTAATAGTATTCATTATAATACTGCTAATTAATATTTTAGTATTAATTAGCAGTAATCTGGAAAATACCTTACTGAGGTACGCTCTGTTTAGGTACCTAAACAATCTTATAAGTTTTAAATGACGCTGTGTCAAAAAATGCTTAGCAAAATATTTTCACTTATTTAGAGGTTTACTGGAGCCTGCAGATTCCCACTTGAGTCATCATACCCACACACGTACACACACCCTCACACCTACACAGACCTCCCTCATACAACACCACACCGGGTGGTCCTGAGCCGCCCACATCCATCGACTCCCTGTGACCGCCACAATCTCTACGGTCCATCGAGTTTGGTGTATGGTGCTTACTATTTGTGCATAATCGCCAGCATCTTCTCATCAGCGAGTCTGTCCTTGAAGAAGTTGGTGAAGAGAGTCCGCAGCGTGTAGTTGAGGTCGAGCACTTGTTTGGACACCTCGGCGCTTCGGTTGCAGCAGTGGAACGTCAGGATCAGGTCCAGCTCTGCAAACAAGACCAGCTTAGCTTCACATATCACTTTCGGATTATTCAACTTGTTTCGCTTCAGGGATTCTTGTCAGATAGGTGGTAAGTAAGCTAATGGCCGTGGTGAGGCCGTTTGGCGACCGCCTCAACAAAAAATATATAGATTTTTATTCATCGACGTTATACTTTTGTTTCCATCGATTTGATACCTTACTGAATAGACGACGACTGATTACCGTGCTAGTGTTTTTGTTTCATAATCAAAGACTGGGGCAAACAAGCCACAAAAAGTACTTCGGCCACAAAGAATGGTCTGTTTAATTAGTCTTCTACACGTAGTTTCCGTATGTATGTACATCAGTGGGTCATTAGGTCCACTAATCACCAGCTAGGACGGCCACTGTAGGTACAGGTCCAACACGCTAATTGGCAGTTAGTTGACAGCCGGCCAGGGTGACCTTGCCGTGATTGCATGTGATTAAAGCCATCTGTCCTGCTATATCATCCGCTATAATTCTTCCTTTGATAGGTAGTTTTAAATATTTTAAGTTGAATTGAATTGTACCTATAATGGATCTCGTGACCGGAAATTAATTATATGTAGTTTTATATAATAGGTATTATTTATTATAGATGATGTCATGTGAATAATGTATTTATTACGACGACCGATGTGGCGCGGTGGGCGAAGGTCCGCCTGCGACGCAGGAGGTTGCGGGTTCGATTCCCTCCTCGGAACAATTGTGTGTACGATCTGCAGATATTTGTTCCGGGTGTTCTGGTTGTTTTCTATGTATAATAAAAAATATCTATCTATGTCATGTATTGTATTATGTATATCAGTTATCCAGTACCCATAACACAAGCTCTGCTTACCATGGGGCTAGATAATGCTGTGTGAATTGTCCAGCATTATTATTATTATTATATTATTATTATTTATTATAACACGGCAGTTTCGCAATAGGCTTGTTGCAGTTGCTCACGTTCAAAAGATAATCAGCTAAAAAGCAGCTTTGTCGGTTAACTCTGACTGAATATAATGCATGAAAACTTCTGTCGAAAACTTCAATAAAATGTAATACTACGATTTTCTTTTGAAGGCAGGTTTTTCAGATTTCAATAACCTCATTTCTCTAGGCTTACGAATTAAGCACTTAGACAAGTCAAAATGTATACTTACTATCTATAAACACACGGCGCATACTTTTAACACAAAACTTCAAAATGCTGTCTACACTAATCATCATTTTATATTAATAGTCATCTGCTAGTTGATTCAGAAGTATTCGTGCGTTTGCTTCTTCTTGATGACGAAAATAAACCAATGAGCGGCGAATAGTATGAGTGATACACTGATGAATACATCAGAATTGACCAGCTGAGCGGTAGGACCTACTCAACCTCAAACAAAAGTGAAATTCTTGCTTCTGTTTATGGATAAGTCACACAGGACATCGAAAGGTCAGTTGAAGCTATTTTTATCAACCTGAGACAAAAATTGCTAATGAGGGACTCGGCCCAGGTCGCTTCACTTGCTTACCTTATTTAGGTACATGTTTCATACTTCAATTATAGGAGAAAAGCTCTAGAAATATTTTCTATTTCTATTTATACATACGTAAAGATACCACAACAGAAAACCAAGAGCTTGGCGTCGAACAATATCCATTGAAAGAACGATTTTTCTAGCAATATTAATTGAATGAAAGATCATGAAGTAATGTAAATATTAAAATACACGGCAACAATGTGAATTCAAAGTTAATTATGGGCGATTTGTTTTAAACATTTCCCATAGATATTGGCTGGAGTATAAACTGAACTAAGGAACTTTCCTGTCGGAGTCGGAAGGCTAGGTGAGCGTATTCGACACAATGCCTCAATCATGCTTGTGGAAGTAAAACTATCAATTTTCTTTCGAGAAAAGCTACTTATTTAAGTTAATAAAGGGATGTCTACCGTGATACATATCTATTTATATAATTACCTTCTTGCACCATCAACACTTATAAAACTACTAGTTGTTAATGTGGTGTGCTCGCGGCGGTTGTGCTTATAGTGTTTTTTTAAATCAAAGACGTAGGTAATAGGTAATAATGGGAATACACCATTATTACCTATTACCTACGTCTTTGATTTTGTCGAAATCAATATTAATTAGTAAATTTTGCGATTAATTAATTTAAAATGTCAACCTTCTTGGATTGGAAATAAACATCTTTTTCGTAATCTACGAGTTCAACTTAGTCGAAAACGATACCCTATAGTATGCAGGTGTGCCGTCACACAGCGCGGCTCGCTTCCCTCGCGGCTTCGACAGGTGCCCAACTAAATAGTTATGTACGATGATACGGAACCATCTGTGTGCAAGTCGATTCACGCTTGGCTGCTATTATACTTTTGTTAGGAAAATACTTCTAATACTACTGAATCTAATTAACTCACCAGTTATAGCCTCGACCGGTAGATGGGGCTGCGTCTCGAGCCACTGCCTGAACTTTGCGATATCCTGTCGGGTGATAAGCGTCTTCTTCTTGTACTCCTCTTCAAGAGGAAACCCCATCTGTTCTTCTGGACTCATGCTGGAAAGACAGGCTGTGGCATTAGCGGCGTAAGGGCATCGGCAAGCCTTGTGGTAATAACGACAACTCACACGCACGGTCGATCAAATAACCGCGGCTTACTATTCGCTTGCAAAAAGTTATCTCCTTACAACACGAATGCTTATTATCTTAGTTTCCTTATTTTTTTTTTATTTGTATTTATTTGTAAGATAATAAAATCCATAGTAGTTACATTACTATAAACTTATATAAATATTACTTAGCATGCCTCGCTAATTTCAAAAAAGGCTGCTGTAAAGGGATTTTCTATTTACTATCGTAGTTTGGGTTTTTTGCCAAGCAACCCCGTTTGCCAGAAAAACCCCACGCTACACGCTGGCTTTAGGGTGATCTTTTGAGACTGAAATGCAACGGGTGCATTATTTTTAAGTGTAAATAAATAACAATATACTTAAGTAAATTAAAATTTCAATATTTTTTTTAATGAATTGTGATTAGTTCTTATTTGTTTCTATTTTTAATTATTATTTTCTTTTTACTTTAGTAAGGGGTCAAAAATCCATCATTCCTATTTATTAGTTTATTTAAAATTTTGCTCCTAGTAATATTGTGGCATAAATTGAACTTAATTTTACGATATTTACGTACAATTTCGATATATGTATGTATACTCAACTTCGCTAAAATAATCCAATTGGACAGACGAACTGACAAACTGAATTTATCATATAATTCACATATGTGATATGATGATGACAAAATAAATGAAAAGCCACACAAAACGAAATACCTTAAAATCCACACTTCCACGAAAATAAAACAAAAACACAAATAAACAGTTGAACAAGCGCGACAGTCGCCGACGCGGCGTGGACTCACTGTGTAAATAATATACTATACCTAGGTATCGAGGTAATATAGTATACAAGTAATGCTGAGGACACACCGATGGCTAATGCTAAACTAAACAGTATCTAAAGTAACTTATAACGGGATATTTACCATGATTTGATTTTTGAGTTTTCCAATATTTCGGCACAGTTTTAAAGTTTTGGTTTTGAAAGTTTTCATTCATCATTTAATTCATCTCTCATTTGTTTTCGTAATAAAATTTTAAAAAAAACACTCCACCTATAAGAAAGATTATACGCTGTAGAAGTTTGTGTATTCGTTTTTAGTGACAACCTTGTTGTTTTCTATTATTGTTATCAGTTTTTGTGAAGTTTTCATTCATAAGGTTTCTGCATGATTAGGTATACAACTGTCGTGTAGAGATGTAAAACTGAGAAGACCACTAATAATTCACATCTTCCCGTTTGTGTTTATCATAATTATCTATATTTAATGAGCGGCATAGCGCCTTCAACTTGCTGCATCCAGCATCTGCCTGCAGTCTTTTGCAGATCATCCCACCTGGCCGGAGAGAGTCCTACATACCGGCAAGGGCACTCAACCAGTAGTGGTGTTAACAGATTTTCTTACGAACTTCAATCCCCAAGAGATATGCCCAGCCTGGGGATTATAGGCACTAAACTCCCCATAAAATGGGAATTAATGAACACGTTGTAGGTTTTTCTTAAATGTCAGAACTTACAGTTGGATTAAATTAATCTTAGAACGACGATTATCTTCATCAACAACTCGTATATTTCGACGAAATAAGTACTTGTATTTCGTTTGATATTCTTCAGCATTGAGGCAAGGAACACTAGGGATGTGCGTAACTTTTGCACATGGAAAACAATGAAATAATACCACCAAGTGAGAAATAGAGGAAAGTCCAATATTGCCACATTGGTGTATGAGTTTTACCTACAAAGTCTTTAAAATTCGTTTGAAACCAATGTCTAGGACTAACAACATGTGAAACAAAAAAATGTACCTACCTCTAAGCTAGACCTAAGCTTATATTATGTGACAATGTATGTATGTGTATGCAATCGATAAATATGAATATGAAAAAAATCGCGTCGAATGAAGCTGTAAAATACAACTAGTATTCCACTATTTATTATATTAGCAAAGCTCATATCGAAAATGGAAAGGCATAGGTCCAAAGTTTGTCATTTATTTTCCGAAAAGTTAATTTAACTGACAAAAACCCCATTGTCGTAGATAGGAAGTTTAAATACAGGCAATTAGATGTTAATCTTGTACGTGGTATCAAAAACTGGCATAATTATGTTGCTACTATGTAGGTATGTACCTATGTTTTTCGTATGTAACTAATTCAGCCTTGAACATTTTATAGTATCATGGTGACTGAATCAGAAAGATAATTTTGAGATTTTAAGATAATTTTGCAAATTGCCTATTAAGGCAATTTGCAAAATTATTTTTAAATAACTAATATACATATTTTTTTTTTTTTTTTTTTATGCTGGACAATTCACACAGCATTATCTAGTCCCATGGTAAGCAGAGCTTGTGTTATGGGTACTAGATAACTGAAATACATAATACAATATATTACATAGATAGATATTTTTTATTATACATAGAAAACGACCAGAACACCCGGAACAAATATCTGCAGATCGTACACACAATTGTTCCGAGGCGGGAATCGAACCCGCAACCTCCTGCGTCGCAGGCGGACCTTCGCCCACCGTGCCACATCGGTCGTCAAATATATAACTAATTAATTCAAAAAATGTGGGAATTATCCCACATTTTTTGAAATTACAATCGTAAACGATAGTTTATAATTCTAATTTCATTTTTTTAAGTGTACCAGGTATAGTTTTTTTTTTTACCAAAAACAACCTTCCACTTGTTGTTAACACCCAATTTAATCACATTGTAATTAATAAAAAAATATTTATTTATTTATTTATTGAGATAATCATTACAGGTTTTTTTATAAAGCCCTAAGGCGATGTTATAACTACTTATACTAAAAATTACATATTTTTGTACATATACACAATACTAAATAATTTATAATTTTGTTTCAATAACATTTAAAAATACTTAGTCACCTACCTAATAATGCCAATGAGATAACAACAATAAATATATTGAATAAATTTAAATAAATCCACATGACTATTTAATAAAGAACATTATCAATCAGAACACTCTGTAAAAGTATCTTTTATTATTATCGATTTAAAAGAAAACATTAGAAGTTAATTAGTTAGAAATAAATAAAATAAAAAGAGCTTTATTGAAATGAAATGAAATGAAATGAAAGTTTATTTCTTTAGGCTTACAAATAAGCACTTAGACAAGTCATATTTTATACTATTCATTATTATCAATTAAAATTATTTTATAGTTCACTTCAATTTTTTGTCCACCAGTGGAAGAAGTGAGAAGAAACCACTACTATGTTCATAACTTATGTGTCTAGTACATATGATTTGCTTAATGTTATTGTTCCAAAACACTAATTTTAACAGTATTAATATAAGAACTGAAGTATAACTACTATTTCTTTTTACATAAAAAAGCTTTCTAAATTACTTATATACTAACTTATTTACTTAAGTAGTGTTATGACCGCCTGGAGCGGTGAAAACCTCCTCCAAAGTACTCGGTTTTTAGCTTTCTCTGTTGTTGCATATGTTTTCTTGTATTTTTTTCTAATAAGACGACTAAAGTTAACCATTGGTAAATTTTTCTGTTTTTAACGCTATTTCTTCTTTTTTTTTTCGCCGTAATAGCATAGATAGCTCCTCTATCTTCGATATCCTTAGGAACAAAGGCTCAACAAAAAATCAATAAGTGCATAGCGATGCAATAATTACAATATTATAATACTTACGTATACATATATAATATGAGTGTAATAGATTTAGATATATATTATGAAATAGAATAAGAGCATATATATTAAAAATTGTTTATTAATTGATCATAATTCCAATAATCATTTAAATACTAAATAATTAGTTTCAAATAATATATTCTTATTAATTTAAACAATATAATTTATTTTATATAAATTTTAATAGGACACGAATATTATAGAATATTTATTTATATAAATTTTAATGGGACATAAATATTATAGAATATTTATTTCAACTATTAGTAACACAGTAAGGCTACTTAGCTTTTAACAACTTGCAAACTGGCAGAGCTCCACTCGGTCCGACGGCTGGTCTCAAAGTGCCACTGCCGGCCACACGACAGCCTTTTATAGCAGCGAGTAAGCAACTGCCAGTTTGTAGGTTATTTGACATAAAAGTTATTTTCTGCTTCTTATTTCACACAAATAGTTTATATAACATTAGCTTTTAATAAATACATTATTTTACAGCTAAAACAGTGTATATAATACGGTTTTATCTACATAACAAGGTTTAAATTATAAAACAAAACAATACAATCAAATTAAGTTAATGTTTTACAATATTATGACTTTATTTTATTCAGGAGCATATACACAGTTTTACATTATGTGTATATCATGTGTTATAATCTATCACGGCCATACTGACAAGTACTTCGTTCTCGAAGTACCAACTATAATTTTGCCCCAAAAATTACCCTGTTTAAGTCTCAGTAACTATCCCGCACTGAGACTATGACAGTGATATCAGTGATCTCTGACCTTGCCATACAACACCTATCACCTGCTGCAGCATGAATTTTCAGTGAAGTATCAGGACAGAGACCGACCAGCAGTCTATGCATTTCATTTCATTTTATTTCATTACATTTTATTATCTGATTCAGTACCTTGGCATGAAGACCCTGTCACCACTGCAAATGACATTCAGGTCAACATCAGGCAAAGAATCGACCAGTGTTTTACCCACCCACCTATGTGTATGCTCCTTAAATATTATTCTTATGAAATAATTATTCAAACAAACTTATTCATTAAAAATATAAGTTGTTCAATTACAGATTTATCCAAAATCGAATTTACTAGTTAGTTAACTGTATACCATCAAAATGAATATAATTTTATGTATCTGATCCAAACAGTATCTTCAATAATTCATTTTTATTTTTGTAACACAATAATCTATCATATTCTGTACCACTGTATGAAAGTATATTTATCACTGTTCATGTACACACATATTTATGTCCAATATTAGTACTGAATCAACACAAATAATATAAGCAGGTACAAGGATAATATAGGAGGTAAGGTTAATCACTTACATGTTAACGAGTCTGAACATCAACACCTATGGTACTTTAGGTACTTACAATTTTTTACTTTGTTATTTTTCACACCCGGCATTTTAACAACAGTGTTTTATGTTTCCCAATTAAAATTGGTTATTTTCATCAAATTATTTAACAGTTTTAGAGCATAGCGGTTATGGGAATAAATTAATAAATTGAAATCGCCTATGGCTAACGATACTAAATCACCTACCTAACAAACTTGTTATTTGCCTTGTAGAATAACACTTATGGTCTTTTTAACTTGTTTGAGATCAAAAGAGAACGATTCTATCTACATCTGTATTCCAAGCTGTTATCGTCCCAAACCTCAGACGGATTCACACAATTTTATAATTGAATTATTCCTATTCGTTTGGCCAATCTGACAAAACATTACAATGTATATAACACGATCATATATATTATACTTCATTACTGTTGCATAAGAACACACCTAAACAACAAAGTTCGTCCGAATTATTTTATTTCTTTTGATGAACTTTTTCCGAAAGCAAAGGGCACAGTGTTGAGACATTAATATTCTGCCTGTAATACCACAATACATCTATGAAAATTTAATGTATACCGAAAAAGTGTGATGTTCATAATAGAAATACAAGAACAAGAAAATAAATTCTAATATTTGTGCCCAGCTCCAAATAAATATTGCCATGTTTCTTAAATCGCATTTTATTTAAATTTAGATAAGCAAATGAAACTACTGAAAGTACTAGACATAAGTGATTTATGAACACACCAGTAGTAGTAATCTATGATACCAGTGGTCTCCATTTCACTTCTCCCGTGGACAAAAATAATTGAAGAGAACAGTAAAACAGCAAAATAATCTCACAATAATTCATAGCATACATATAACATAACATAACATGACTTGTCCCAGTGCCCATTCTATAAATAAATATTTTGACTTTGAGACAAGAACTTCTATCTTCTCCAATAGTTTTAAATTGAACCCAAAACATCGTGTACCTATGTAAATTGAAGGTGAACTGTGATTCAGCCAAATAGGTACCTATTACCTACTAATACAAAAATAGCTTTTCTAATTTTTTTATGGTTTTAATGAGCCAGGACTTTCAGTTATACGTAATACCTCTTTTTATGGCTAATGAACGTCATAATAGCAACATAAGCTCAAACATTTTTTTTTTTTTTTTTTTTTTTTTACCTTCATAAGTAACAATGTTTATTTTATTATCAAATTGCCTCGACTCGAATTACTAATTACTTGCACATTAATAGTCGAAGTAATAGTCAAAAAGTCTGTCATGTATACTCGCTATACACTGCAAATATCAAAAGTATACATAAAGTCTACGGTCGCTGGTCGCCAGCGGAAGGTTATTTTTTTGTACATTCTCGTTTTATATTCACTAGCATTATTAACAGAAACCGTTAAGTTACCTACTAAACACAAGCCCTTTTTACTTCCAAACGTAGGTAGATAGATAAATTGAATTTAGAATGACTCACGAGTTTAATTTTCTAAGAGAGAGAGATGACTTTTCTATTTGTTTATATTATATGGTCCTATTATTATAGCACTTTAAATGAATGCTGCTACTTTTTTGTTAAGTAATAATAATTACGAGAGATAATTACCTAACTACAACATCATGTATGTAGTTCCTTACTTGCTTGAAGTTAATCAGGTACCCATCAAGTCTTGCAACCAAATTACATGGTTACATAGTCAAGTCAAGTCATGGCACTGTCAAGTCAACTCATGGCACTGTCAAATCAAGTCATGGCACTGTCAAGTCAACTCATGGCACTGTCAAATCACATGACACACCGTCAAATCACATGACGTATCGTAAGCCTGCTAAATCACATGACGTATCGTATACCTGCCAAATCACATGATCAATCACATTTTTTTCTTTTTTTTTTTGGCTAACTCTATTTTTGATCTCTAATTAAGCTGATGTGGTTCGCTTGAGTATTACGTTGAGGCAAACGGCACTGTGTTTTAGTACGTATGATATCTATAATATAAAAATGAATCGCTGAATGTGTTGCTATTGAAGTACGAGGATGGTTCTTACGGAGAGAAAGAGATTATTTTTAAAATTGCCTAAAACAAATGACCACCCTGGCGAAGCTGGGACGGGCTGCTAATTTGCCACAGAAATAAGCACCTTTTGACCATAAAGGTCCTTGGAAGTCCCTACCGCTTTGCTACAAAAGACGTTATTTAATATTTATGTCAAACGAATTAAGGAAAACATAATTCAAAGTGATTTTCTTACACTGCTATTAAATGATGCCATTTACATACTAAATCGACTTAGTTAGTAGTAAAAACTACTTTTGTTTAACCTACGTAAATCTAAACATGCTTCTTATTTACTGTTTACTGGCGGAGTTTATGGTGTTGCACCAGCTGTCAGCACTTTGGTTGTTGATCGAAAGGCAGCAACTGGGCACTGGACAGCATAGCCGCAGTACCCTGGATAGCGTGGATGTCTTGCCATGGACAGCGTGGCAACAGCACCCTCACGCCGACACAGCCGCTGGAATGACATTCAAACCAAGCAAAGTATTTTGTAAGGAATGATGTCCCTACTATGTTCTATTCGACATTTAGCTGCAAATTATGTTAACAAATCCCAGTCACAATAACATAGATAATATTTATTACACCATCAAAAAAAAAACGTGGTGCTGACGTCATCCAAAGTGGTTCAGAAGTATTAGTAATTCTATGAGTGGGGTTTCATAGGGGGATAAAATTTTGGTTATTTTTGACGTATCTCTTACCGTTTACGAGATAATTGCAAAAAAGTCTTTTACTCTATAGTTAAGGTAGATAAGGAAAACGTGACTCGGTATCAAGTTTGTTTGTTAAATTGTGAGGCACAAACGATGGCCTTATCGTTAGTAGCGATCTTTTCAAACCAGTTATAGACAGTGTTGAAGGTTATATAAAAAAAATGCTGAAGTAGGCTTTTGCCGGCCATATAATAAATAAAAATTGTATGATCGAACAGAGAATGCGAAGTACAAAAATAACACGTGGTTTTATGGATTCTACCAATTACTTTGTTTGATCGGTTCTATATGTCCGACTTACACATCCTTTTGCAGGTCATATGCAAATAATTGGACGATGAACCGAAAAAAAATTATAAAAAAAATAGTCTGTGGTTATGGATACATCCCACTTCTGATAATAGATTTAGATATATATTATGAAATAGAATAAGAGCATATATATTAAAAATTGTTTATTAATTGATCATAATTCCAATAATCATTTAAATACTAAATAATTAGTTTCAAATAATATATTCTTATTAATTTAAACAATATAATTTATTTTATATAAATTTTAATAGGACACGAATATTATAGAATATTTATTTATATAAATTTTAATGGGACATAAATATTATAGAATATTTATTTCAACTATTAGTAACACAGTAAGGCTACTTAGCTTTTAACAACTTGCAAACTGGCAGAGCTCCGCTCGGTCCGACGGCTGGTCTCAAAGTGCCACTGCCGGCCACACGACAGCCTTTTATAGCAGCGAGTAAGCAACTGCCAGTTTGTAGGTTATTTGACATAAAAGTTATTTTCTGCTTCTTATTTCACACAAATAGTTTATATAACATTAGCTTTTAATAAATACATTATTTTACAGCTAAAACAGTGTATATAATACGGTTTTATCTACATAACAAGGTTTAAATTATAAAACAAAACAATACAATCAAATTAAGTTAATGTTTTACAATATTATGACTTTATTTTATTCAGGAGCATATACACAGTTTTACATTATGTGTATATCATGTGTTATAATCTATCAAGTGCAAGAGACGTGTACGTGCACCTAATAGCTATATAATTTATCATTTAGCTCCGCTTCCATGGCGATATTGCATTTTCCTCGTCAAGTTTTTTCCCTAGAAGCAGTTATACCAATGTCAGAGAATCCATCTATACCAAAATGTTAACATTATAAATCGTATATGTATGTACTTAGTATAAAACAAAGTCGCTTCCCGCCGTCTGTCCGTCCTTATGTATGCTTAGATCTTTAAAACTACGCAAGGATTTTGATGCGGTTTTTTTTTAAATAGATCGAGAAATAATTCCTTATTGCACACTTAGTATAAAATAACAATGTAAAATAAAAACTTAAAAAAAACAGATACAATTGGCGGTCTTATCGCTCAAGAGCGTCTCTACCAGGCATATATGTATGTATATGTATATAATACTTGTCTTGGGGTCTTTTCTGCCGTTTAGACGCGAAAAGATACTAACTAACTGACAAATAGATGGGACAGACCGAGATACGATTTTATAATGTTAATAACGTCGTAACGTAATTAGTAATACTAATATGAGATTTTATTTTTTGCGTGAAACGATATGACAGCGTGTTAGTAAAAAGTTCACGATCAACGTAGTTTTAACTGGGGTTATGATGCGGGTTCGATTCCCGCCTCGGAACAATTGTGTGTACGATCTGCAGATATTTGTTCCGGGTGTTCTGGTCGTTTTCTATGTATAATAAAAAATATCTATCTATGTAATGTATTGTATTATGTATATCAGTTATCTAGTACCCATAACACAAGCTCTGCTTACCATGGGGCTAGATAATGCTGTGTGAATTGTCCAGCATTATTTATATTTTTATTTATTTATGATCACGTCTCGATACTATAAGTCTTATTCAAATGGACTCGGGAACCAGAGCTTAATGAATTCCCAAGATACATAATTAAAAAAAAAAACATAAATTTGAACATACTAGTGGTTTCTTCTCACTTCTTCCACTGGTGGACAAAAAATTGAAGTGAACAACAATATAATAATGAATAGTATAAAATAAGACTTGTCTAAGTGCTTATTTGTAAGCCTAAAGAAATAAACTTTCATTTCATTTCATTTCATATATAGTTTATGTTGAGAAGGACATAGGGTGCATATTATATAGATTAAACGCGTCCAAAGCCACGGGCAGTTGTTAGAATATAATAATACAACAACTAAATACTAGTTAGCGCATAAAAACTCCTAGCGCACTTCGACCAGATCCCCTAGTAGGTACCATTACGTGTCCTTTATAATTATTAACATCTACTGAAGCGCTATATAATAATTAATGTATATACAATAATTAATAAAGTTATCCATGTAACCAAATATGATAAAAACTTGGAACCCGGAACGAATAAAAACTATGTCTGAGAATTCTACTTGTTTTTTATTTGTAGAATATTAAGCTGGGTACAGACTGGTGTTACAGGGCGTAACATTCGCGGCGAACATGAAACGTCATAGATTACGTCTCAGTATGTTACGCACCGTAACGCCGCCAGTCAGTACCCGGCCTTAGATTGTTTGCACAACAGTCTGAAGTTAGCTCAATTGTAAAATTTGTAAATTCTTATTCTAATTTGTTTCAGTTATTTTATTGAAATTCTCAGAAAACTTCGTTTAAAAAGAAGAAATTATTCTAATGTCCTAATGTGTAATGAATGGTTTAGGTATATTGTTTTATTAATACATCCTTTTGGATTTGTATACGATGATTAAAAATAACTAGTTTAGTGAGCAACAAAAAAATACAACTTTGCTATCAAGATTGTGGGGAGTAGCGCGTTCAAATCTTTTGTTTGACAATTCACTTTTAGAACGAGCGACTGAGTTAAGAATTAGTATTCGATTATTAATTAATTTTAAAACAGTTCTCCTAAAACTGTTAAACTAACGACCTGAGATTTGTTCCTGCAGGACAATTATCATCATCATCACAACATTAATAAGAATAAAGAGTACAATAACTTTGTCCTGAGCCCCTAGACCGTTTGACGATGGTATCGAGCCGTGATCCTGACGTCTCATTTTTCCATAGGTTATAGTACAGCAGCGCCTCTATTGTACGGACAGAGAACTACGCAATATCCCATGCAAATTTGAGATGTCACGATCACGGACCGACATAACGTCAAATCAACTCAAGGCTTGGACAAGATATTCTATAATGATAGGAAGCGCATTAATGAACTGTGATAAGATTGTTGTTACTAAATATAAGCACTAATACAACGGGTATTTATCGCGTTTATTTACCTATTTTTCCCGACGTCTCAACCGGCCACACTCGTGGTCACGGGATGACACGTCGGGAAAAATTGCTAAATACTCGTTACTCGGAAGGAAGCCGCGGGCGAGGTCGGCCAAGAAAGCGCTGGCGAGACGACCTTAACGCCTTCCTGGGAGATCGCACGTGACCGCACTGAGTGGAAAGATTTGGGGGAGGCCTTTGCCCAGCAGTGGGACGAAACAGGCTAAATAAAAAATAAAAATAAAATACTCATTGTAGTGCTTATAATTATGTGTTCAGATCGCGTTAGTTTAAACAAATGTTGTTACTATGTAGATAGGTAATAGTGCATTGTAAGAATGCACTAGCTAGATAAACGGTTGTATACACCAATGTAACGCCCGAGGCTCTCGACCTCTGTGGCGCAGCGGGCGGAGGTCCGTGGTTGCGAGTTCGGTTCCCGCCTCGAGAAAAATGTTTATACGATCTGCAGATGTTTCGGGTATTTGTGTATTTTCTAGTACCTACTTATTATTATAAATAATAAATATACTGAATAGTTACCTTGTGCCCATAACTCAAGCTCTGCTTAACTTAGCCAGCTGATGATGTATGAATTTATTTATTATTTTAAGCCATTACTGTTCTTCTGCTGGGCAAAGGTCTCCCTTTTCTCCTTCCACTCCTCGCGATCCAACGCTGCAACAGGCCATGATGGAAGATGTACCTCGAGCTCGTCCGCCATCTCATCCTGGGCCTTCCACGTCGCCTCTTAGCGTTGGGTGGGCTCCACTTTGTGGTGAATTTATTTACCCAACATTACTTATTTTATTATGTTTATAAGGAAGAAGCCTACACTCAGCAGTGGGTGGTACCGTACCGGCTGATTAGATAGGTAGATGTGTTTTCATTTCCTGACCTCTGGCAACATCCTGACCTGATTCTTTGAGAGAGCACAGAGAGCCTTCAAGAGAGTTAATCTAAAGGTAAGAGCTATATTATTATAATTATTTCATCATAATCCGTTCGGCTCGCATTAAATATAACTACTATCCGTTAGTAAACCACTTACTACATAATGCAATTTACTAGATGCACTCTAGTAAATTGCATCCTATTTACCTCAGAAGGTAGTCCTTTTAGGCGCTCTGCAGACGGAGCAACTATTGCGGCAACTCGCTCCCAATTCCACTAAATTAATCGTTCCAAACAATGGTCCATCATCATAATCATCAGCCTATTTTTTAGTCCACTGCCGGACCTCCCCCAAATGAGCGCCATAGTACCCTGTCTTCAGCTTGACGTATCCAGCATCTACCTGCAGTCTTTCGCAGGTCGTCATCCCACCTGGTCGGAGGGCGTCCTACACTACGTTTACCAAGTCGTGGTCTCCACTAAAGAACACGTTTCTCTCCAGTGATATAACAATGGTATTTATTCTATCAGAATGACACATTTTGAAATTTTATCTTTGATGAAAAACACTGCAGATGGAAGGACGCAAATCAAAAGTTTGAAAATTGAAACCATTCTATCAATCACTCCATCCAAATAGCACCGCACGCACTATCTAGAGTTGCTTTCGACGACTTCTGTGGGTTCGATTCCCGCCACGGGACAAATTTCTGTAGCGATCTGTAGATATAAGAAGAATAGAAGATATAGATAGAAGAAGATATGTATGCGAATAATATAAAAAAGTTGTCAGTTTCCTCAACTAAAGTTGCTCCGTGTGCATAGCGGCATAGGCATGTAGTGAACTTACGTCTTATGTATACCTGACTATGAACGTAAGTAAAGTAGTTATGGCCACTGAAGGTTCCTCTCTAAAGCAGTGCGTCCACCGTATCAGAATCGTACAAAGCGTACACGGTAGAAATGGCAATTTTCTGTTTTTGAAATTTCCCGAGGATTAAACCGGGCACAAATTCACGAATATCCAGGAAATTATCAAAAAAAATTCCGATATCTGGGAGTTCCCGGGTCAAAACCCTACCGCGCCATACTAAGCTGCTTACAATTCCGTTGATGCAGTGGACGTACAGCTTAACATGAGTGTGACGTCACATGTGACCACTACTGTTTGTATGCTAGTCGATTGAAATTTAGATTTGTATGTCGAATTAGATTCAGAAATATCTCGGTTAAGCAAATTCTTGGTGTTCTGTCTTTAAAAATAGAGACATAACACCAAGAGTTCTCGATATAGCTTCTCGATATAAAAATTGAATGTGCCTTGTAGAGTGTTACGCCTACCTTATGAAAACAGGCTCAGTCCACCATAATATAATATATTTGCTTCTGCAAACCACAGGACAGTTCGTTATTAACGTCGAACGCATGTAATAAGCTGATTATTGTCAGCTTATTATATAATTTTATATCATATTAAATAAATAAATAATGCTGGACAATTCATACAGCATTAACTAGCCCCATGGTAAGCAGAGCTTGTGTTATGGGTACTAGATAACTGATATACATAATACAATACATTATATAGATACATATATAGAAAACGACCAAAACACCCGGAACAAATATCTGCAGATCGTACTCACAATTGTTCCGAGGCGGGAATCGGACCCGCAACCTCCTGCGTCGCAAGCGGACCTTCGCCCACCGCGCCTCATCGGTCGTATTATACGCCGTTGAATAAAATCTCAATACAGATTTAGGATAATAAATATTTGACTAAAAACCTAGTTAGTCATTTGAGTATACCTAAGTACAATACCATACAATAACTCTTTATTGCACACCAAATAAAACAGATACACACTAGACAGGAAAAAGACAAATACAGAATGTGTCGTACAAATGTGAGTATCTTCATCAGAATAATTCTGATTCTTGAGCACAAAGCGATAAAATCGAAAGTTCTATCATACATGAATCACTAATGCATTCGAATCGAACAGCATTCGAGTTTATATACCCATAGTACTCAAACTACCATCGCCAAACGAAAATCAACTTTCTTCACCATTCGTAAAGCTCCGTTCGCTATAACAACTCTGTATCTCGATCTCATTCACTCACCGCATTTCATTCGTTGAAATGTTCGTTCAGTTGAACGTAAGAACGGGTTTCGTTCAGTCTGTGCAAGCTCATAGAGCGTGACACTAGTGGAAACGGCTGGATACATTTTTAAACGTAAGTTTTTAGTTCGTAATTTATTTAATAATTGAAAATGTTTAGACGTCGTCATCTAACTCTACGTTAGTCTTAAAGAAGAGTTCTTATATACATTTTAGACCCTATTCTTTGTGTTTAAGGTGTGTTTTCGAGTTAGCCGTTCTAAAATTTAAGTGTTATGTTTTGGTCGATGTTTGTGTGGTAGGTATTACAATCTCTTGTTGCAAAAATCAAAACCTAGGTTTAGACTGTTCAAATCCTAGATACCTCATACCTATATGAGTACCTACTTATGCAATAAAATCAAGTTTTCAGTGTCAAAACGACGGACGGACTTTGATTAGCTATATGTGAGTACATAGGTATACAACCTTGTATCACTGAAAACTTTTTCTTAGAGATACTGATTTGACCTAGCACCCACCAAGAGTCATTTTCAAGAATGTTTCTTAAAGTTTCTAACTGAATATATATCTACTATAATGTTAGCATTTTATTAGTTAAGATTTAATAAAGTTCTGTAGTATATAACTTTGTAAGGTAATGTATCGTATTATGTATTTAGTTATCTAGTACCCATAACACAAGCTCTGCTTACCATGGGGCTAGATAATGTTGTGTGAATTGTCCAGCATTATTTATATTTATTTATACAAAAATACAACATTATTTATTAGCCATATCACATATAATAATAATTTGTTTGTTGTGTAGAAACCAAAAACAGGCTTCGATTATTTTACATTGTTTCTAAAGGCGGAATAAATTCTAATCCCTTGAGAATAAAACTTCAATTAGACTACCTCGGGGTTATTCTCTAAACGATATCAAAAGAACTTTCAAAATCGATCCATAATTAATGAAGAAATCGACGAATACACATAAAAAAACATACAGCCGAACAAAAACCCTTCTACTTTTTCAAAGTCAGCTATAAAGCGGTCGACGCTACCTCATTAACAAAAATAAACATATTTATTTTATTTATTTACTAGCTGCGCCCCGCGGTATCAACCGCGTGGTGATAGATATTTTGGATAATATACAATATATCTTTACAAATTGTAGCCTATGTGTTATACAAAAATACAAAATATATATTTCTTTAACTTAATGTACAATAAATATAACAGTGTTTGAGATTCCATTTTAAGTAAAAGAAATACCTGTGTTAGGGAATCTCGCTCTTCCAAAATAAATCATATAAAAGTAGATTAAGTTACGTATATTAGATGTACTACCATAGATGTTATTCTGATGTATAAGCTATAATATTGTAAAGTTTCATTAAAATCCATTCAGTAGTTTTTACGTGAAAGAGTAACAAACATCCATCCATCCATACCTACAAACTTTCGCGTTTATAATATTAGTAGGATTTATTAACAGGATATAGGCAAAGACAGAGCAAGTTACTAAGGCTCAACTCACACCAAAAGAGCGTCGAAGCGGAGCGCAGTTTCAGTGTCATATGAATTTTAACTTTATTTTCATTAAAATAAAACTTATTATCGAACGAGTCGAATTCGCCAGAATTCCCGCGGCGCCGCGGGCATCCGCGCGACTCGTTCGAGTTTCTCATGCGATAATAAGTTTTATTATAATGAAAATAAAGTTAAAATTCATATGACACTGAAACTGCGCTCCGCTTCGCTGCGCTTCGACGCTCTTTTGGTGTGAGTTGAGCTCGAAGTCCCGAGATTGGCGCCAGCTCACATTACCATTCGGTCGGTATGTCAGTATGTCGGCACTTTTATGAGTATTTAACATTCCGATCGACAGCAATCATTGCAATCAAGGTCGATCGGTATTTAAGAAAAAGTATCGCGTTTCGAAACACCTATTGAAATTATGTTAGACAGTGCATGGTCAGTACACAGATTTACTGTACTATACAATACAATACAATACAATATACCTTTATTGCACCATCAAATATAAAGAAAATAATAAAAATAGGATCTTAATACTAACTAAATCTAGTGGCACAATCGGCGGCCTTATCGCTAAAAGCGATCTCTTCCAGGCAACCTTTGGATGGATAGGATCGGTACGTATTAAAGCTGACGGTGGCGTAATTATTTAGGATAATTATATACAAGTAATATATAAAATAATACTATATGTTACTAGTTTGATAGAGATAGAGATAGAGAAACTTTTATTGGACTAAGCACAGTTACAGCACAGAACGAATAAGAATAGAATTATATAAAATAAAAATAATTATTATAATACTTAAAATTAGGAGGTATACACCTGACCTGCCCACAGGTGAGTAGAAGGTGCATTTCACTACAGGAAGAGCTACTGGTATAACAAACAAATGATTCAGTAACTAAATATAGGTACCTAGTTCAGTAGGCTTCTAGTAGTTTGCTTGTAGTAGGTGCGTCATAATAGGTAACAGACAGACAGAGTAGTCATACTATTTAGATATTAGTATTGAAGTACTCGACCTGTCTCATCCGGCAAGCTATATACCTTCGTAACTTCAAAAGTATGGTTTGTCTAGTGTTATTGATTTTTATTATTCTTTTCTTTGTTATTTTGTTAATTTTTATATAGTGTCTCGTAGTTTTTTGTCTTTTTGCTCTCTCTGTCGAAATAATTGCAGTTTCTGTTTATGTACTTTTATATGGTAAAATATTTATTATTTTTAATAAATCATCAATTACACCCTCAGCTACATACGTACCGATCCTATACATCCAAAGGTGTCTGGAAGATAGCGGTTAGCGATAAGGCCGCTGATTGTGACACTAGATATAGTTAGTACTAAGTTTTTGTTTAATTGGTATCTGTACTGATGGTACAATAAAGTCAGCTCTAGCGACTCTATCTATTTATCTATGGGACGGGTACTAGAGAGGACCATGTCAGTATTCATTTTGATTCCCTGAAATTTCAGTTCATTTTCCACAGAGCCTATCCAATAAAAATCCACGGTAGACTTTTTTAGTTTACAATAACTAACGCTATTTCGTGAAAATGTGCATGAAAACAATTATTTCACAGCCTCATTTTCGTTTTCAGTGACAAATACTAAAAACGTGCGTAAAATTCTATCAAACTGTAATTATCTGCAGCTCTAGCGCCCGACTTTAAAGTTCTTTTGCTAAACCAGTCTCGATCTAGACATTATCGTCTAATAATTGATTTTATGTATCTTGATCAGTTGTATTATAATTGGCGGCGTAAAGTTCAAGGCACCCGTGACCTTGGCTCAGGTGAAGAGCCAACACAGGTAAAAGGAGAAGTATTTTTGGCTCAAATGGCGATCACTTCGATGTAGAATTATGGATACATCACAGCGTATCTTTTCATTACTTTTGCAATCAATTTAGTTATGTTTTAGACGTTAACAGAATTGTAATTAGAGAAGGGGTGTAAGGCCGACTTAAAATATCATTCGAATGTTATCCGACTTCGAAAATGGAGGAACGTCTATGTTCGGCTTTATGTTTAGTTTTTTATGTTCCTATATTTGTCGATTTCTCCGTTAATTATGGACCAATTTTGAGTATGTATGAATAGTAATCCCGAAGTAGTTGCATAATTTTTTTTCTTATTATTAAACATAAAAACAGTAAAAAATTAAGGGATTCGTAAAATCTGTATTTAGTTTTTTCAAAACAATCGAATCATTACGTTAAACAAAAAAATAAAAAAATAAAAAATATTTGTAAGCTTAAAGAAATAAAACTTTTCATTTCATTTCAAGTAAGATATAATTTTGTATGCATTAAAGGCAAACTAAAATAACAACAGCATGATATTGTAACAAGGTAGGTATAATGTAGGTAGGTATATCTTGAGTGATGGTTGAAAATTAAGTTTCAAATGGAAGATTGCCGCGTAGCCCCTAATCTATCATCAGGGCTATAAATCAAGCTAAATCATAGACAGTGCTTGAAGCACGACGTGGATGGCAGAAGGTATAATAGGGAGCGAGGCAGCGCTTGCCCAACGCCTGCGCAACTGAACCATCTAATGTTGTAACTTGCGGTTTTTTTGCAACAAAGTGTATTCAGCCTGAAGGAGGTAAATGTCAAAGAATGTGTGAATTTATAATGCACTGAAATGTACTTAAATATTGTTTCCTCACTGTATGTATGCCATCCGTACTTATTTTACCTAGTAGAAGTCTTTTTGGAAATTCTAGCGTTTGTTGAACGTATGTATATGTAACATTGTGTGTTTAATTTAATTTCGTTTTATGAATAATTGGATTGTTATGAAAAAACTGAAAACTGAATTTTGAATCATTATTTTATTATTTTAAAGCATTTTGGGCCAATCATCGATATCATAAAGTCAATGTCAAAATAGCATTAATTTCTTTAGGCTTACAAAATAAGCACTTAGACAAGTCATTATGATAACCAATCAAGGAAATAGCTTCCTTCATTGATTACCCTCAAAAATCACTAACACCCATGTTCTAATATAAACTAAAACCAAGGTATCGAACGATACACATGGTTTTTGTTCTCTGAAACCAGTACCTCGCAAGTAATGATAAAAATCATTACAATACCAGACGGCCCATCTGCCGCCCTGAGTCATTGTTGATGACAGATGGGCGTACGTGATGATGACGCTATCAGGAACCACTGGTGGGCTCGCCCCCTTTCTATTGTCATCACACCTACGGCCACATGTCGCGATGAGGTGGTGGTACCGCATGCTGCGTATTATGCAAGTCAAGTGTAGGATGCCCTTAGGTAGTGATAATTTGTGAAAACTCGTCTGAATAATGGAGTGACAAAACGAGAATGTCGTAAAATGGCACACTTCGGATAGATGGATCCATTTTTGTTGTTGGTCGGATATCAAAGTATGAACCTCTTTATTTTTATTTTATTTTATTTATTTATTTAATGAGACTGACTGAGGTATAATATAAAAGTTAAGAACACATGTTATAAATACAGTTAAAATAAAATCAAATAATCAATCATGTAAATTATGCTTTGTATCTATTTTAAATATATGTAAGAGTGATTTTTTTGAAATACCGTTTAGTGCCCCACGGCTGGACATAGGCTCTCACCAAGCATGCCATTCACCGGTCTTGTGCCCTAAATAATTTATTATTTTAAGTACCTAATGGTTATTGAGTGTGAGTTATTCAGCAAGATTATATATAAAGTGTGTAAAACTGTTTATAAAAAGTTTGTTCTTCGAATACAATAAAATCAAATTCTATACTACAGAGAGTGAATTTTAAGCTACGTACAGTTAGTTTTTCGTCCAAATATCAATTGAACGATATTCAACACCTCGTAAGTTATTTTCTTGTCGGAAATACCAAATTAAAGTAAGCTGTAGCAACCATTTAATTCAGCATGCCTCACGCCTCACTAGATACTGGTAGGTAATGTAGTTATGTACATAAACGAATGTATCTGGATGACTGCACGCTAATCTATATATATAAAAGAAAGTCGTGTTTGTTACAACACTTATAACTCGAGAACGGCTGGACCGATTTAGCTGAAAATTGGTGGAGAGGTAGCTTAGAACCAGGAGTCTAACATAGGATATCTTTTTATCATTTAAACAATTTGACACATAGATTTCCACGGGGGCGAAGCCGCGGGGAGCAGCTAGTATTACGATATAAACAACGTATGGCTTTGGGTGCGGACGACACGAGTGCAAAACAGTAGAGAGCGAGCCTTTTTAAATTAAAATTAAACTAAAAATGTTTATTCCAGACTACAAAGAGCCATATGATATGATACGTAAAATTGATACAATAATCTACAAATCATAATTCAATAATAATACATTTTGGCATAGATATATAATCAACGTTCATATTTTCAAGAATTTATGTTCAAAACTGCGATGCACTCTGACTCTACTTCTTACAGAGAAGTAGAGCAACATTATGCTGAGACAGGACCTATTGGTTCGCTTTGTGGAGTCGCTTGTTGCTTGTATATAATACATACGTAGTTAATTTTATTTATTTCCTTATGTTCTTGTTTATTTATAGATTATTATTATTTAGTAGCAAGCTGTACCTACTTGTGAATCAATAAATGTATTTTCTTTTCTTCCTTTCTATGCAAGATATCGCAAAGGTTTGCGATATTTTAGACAGAACTAGGAAATAAATCTACAATATCTTCCAAACTAAGAAACCTTTCAATATCATATCTCTTTTTTTATATATAACCTACACTGAATTTAATATTCAGTTGCTAGGTACATATGAAAACAATATGTTATTGATGGAAAACAAATGAGACGTTTTATTCATGAAATCTAAGAAATTGATGATTTTATTTATTAATTTTATGAAACTACACAATATTATCCCTGATTTAGTATATCATACTTAAATGTGATTTAAGTAGCCCAAGAGTTCCCTGGTACGCAGGCTTTGGGCCAGCTCCAATACCGTTCTGGCAATGATCTGGGAGGGTGGACTGCCCGTACACCAGGCACTGTTGTGAGCGCCACCGCCACCAGCTATCCTTTTAGTTTTTAAGGTTCTCTTGTATCACTAAAAAAAGTGATATACATAATGTAAATACTAGAAATAAGAATAAACTCGCTGTGCCCACAACTAGGCTACACAAGATAAATGTATCTTTTAAAGGGCAATGTATACGCTTCTACAGCAAAACTCCAAATGAGTTGCAAAAATTATCAATTAATAAATTTAAATAAATTGTGAAACATATTCTTTGTAAGAAAGCTTATTACAAAATATCAGATTACTTAGAAGATAAAAAAGCTTGGAACGAGTTTTGCTCCAACTCAAAATCTAACAACTTACAAATAAGCAAATCAAATGTACTAGACACATACATAAGTTATGAACATACTAGTGGTTTCTTCTCACTTCATCCACTGGTGGACAAAAAATTGAAGTGAACTATAAAATAATTTAATAGTATAAAATATGACCTGTCTAAGTGCTTATTTGTAAGCTTAGTGAAATAAAAACTTTTCATTTTCATTTTCATTTATCATTTCTGATATGAGCATATGTTTGAAATAAATACTTTTTATTTTTTATTTTAATACAACTCTTTGTTGTTTGATGTAGGTACGTGCGAACAAGTCGTAAAGTAAAGCGTGGAAGCCCCCCGGCTGCCTTGCAAACTGCCGAAGGTTCCAAACAGGTCAGCTGCAAAGTGCAGATCTATTTCATCAGACAGGTTCCGGTTTGGCAACTACGCAATACTCTGACTTGGCGAGATGTTATCGGATCAGATAGAATACTGCGAGACGGCTCTACTAACGCGAATAAATTATCATCATTAGAAATACAGTCTGACTTCAACAACAGCTGGGTATTTACCTACGTAGGGGCCGATTAGTCCTACGTCCAGGTCGCAGGCAGGAAGTTTTTGGTGTTACACCCCGTGCCTCGGAAAGGTCCTGCGCCTGGACTCTCCCCGGTTGTGTAGTGGGTGTGTGGGGGATTGCACAGGCCACTTTTGTTTGCGCCAACATTTCTGTACCAGCTCTCTCACAAGAGTCGATAGCTCCCTGGTTGATCCTGCCAGTAGTTATATGCTTGTCTCAAATATAAAGCCATGCATGTCTCAGTGCAAGCCGTATTAAGGCGATACCGCGAATGGCTCAATATATCAGTTTTGGTTCCTTAGATCTTACTCAGTTATCCATACATATGGCAGTGGGCCGGCCATATCTCGCGAAGAACCGACGGCCAATGGGGCAAACGTGTTCTTGAGTGGAGACCACGACTCAGTAAACGTAGTGTAGGACGCCCTCCGACCAGGTGGGATGACGACCTGCGAAAGACTGCAGGTAGATGCTGGATGCGGTAAGCTGGAGACAGGGCGCTATGGCGCTCATTGGGGGAGGCCTATGCCGCCTCAGCCTCGAGCAGTGGACTGCTATAGGCTGATGATGATGATGATATCAGTCATTTAGTACCTACCCATAACACAAGCTCTGCTTAGCTTATGGCTAGATGGTGCTATGTGCATTGTCCAGCATTATTCATTTTTCACTACTCTTATCTTTAATAACAAGTACTATTTTAACGGGCTTACATACTGTGGTCGGGATAAAATAGTAATTAGTAAAGTAAAAGTATATTTATTGCATAATTACATGTGAGAAGATGGTTCATAAAATAATACAGTGTCAATGTAATTTGCCCTTTATGGGCGTGCAATTAATGATTTACATGCATTTTTAACAACTTAATTATAATAAAATAAAAAAAGAACACTATAAAATAAAAAATAAACACAGTACACATGCCAATTATATTTAAAAAAAAAATTATAATAATAGAAACAAAGTATCAGTAAATCAGCTCAATAAAATATTAAAAATTCTAAAATATATATATTTATATCTGTGGTTATTTGTCTACATTCTTGTCATTTGTAAAATCTTTAATTGTATAATAACATTTATCATATAGTATGGTTTTAAGCTTTCTCTGAAACATCGTAGTAGGCAGCTCTCTCATCAAAAGCGGAATTTTGTTATAGTTGTATATTAGTTCATAATGATGTGTTCTGATCGCTTAAGTTTAAAGTTTAATAATGTTTATTCTTATCTTTCTTGTCTCTCATCTTAGGTTATCCTTGAATACAAAATATAATGGGTTATACAATGGGTTATATAAATATGTTCAGATCTGGTTGAGAGGCTCGCTGCGCCAGTATTCGACCACCACCACCACCTTGACCCGACACTCGCCGCCAGCTGACTGTGACGTCACCTACGGCACCTACTTGCGGTGGTTCGGTGCGCGTGCACTCGTTGTCTTAACTTGTTGACACTTCAATGATAAAATCTGACGTAGACATGCCTTTTTAAATATTTGTATATCGAATATGTTATATAAAAAAACTAGTGCGAGTCGGACTCACACATTAAGGGTTCAGTACACTTTGAGAATACAAATCGAACGAGTCGAATTCGCCGGAATTCCCGCGGCGCCGCGGGCATACGCGCGACTCGTTCGAGTTTCTCATGCGATAATAAGTTTTGTTGTAATGAAAATAAAGTTAAAATTCATATGACACTGAAACTGCGCTGCGCTTCGACGCTCTTTTGGTGTGAGACTAAAGCGATATGTTTTTGTAGCAAAAAATTTACTTCGTTCTCGGATTTCCCCTTTACTTTTGCTATATGACCTTGCTTCTTGCTAAATTCCATGATTCTAGGTCAACAGGATGTACCCTATAGGTGTATGTGCCATTGGAAATGTCATAATATGCGAGCATAAACGGCTGAAACTTGTGATTGCATTGACTTAGAAGTTTATTTTTTTTACAGCATTGAGGTGTCACATAGTATATGATGCTAATCAGTTAGATAGTTGCACGTGTTCCTAAGAAAAATGTTTTGACAGACAAAAAAGTGATTCTCTAAAGGTTCCTTTTTGCCTTTTGAGATACGGATCCCTAACAAGTTTTAAGACGGTTTGTGCGAGCCACACTATAGGCGCGAAAAGTGACAAAGCTATGGAAAGAATCGAGATGGCATTTAGCATAGATATTACCAACTTGTCCTAGTTCTAAATTATATATATAACAGACACCTATTTAACACACCAAGTAAATAGCTACCTGCTTATAATTTAATTACCTATCTTGATGGTAATAACAGTATTTCTACAATCTATCGGTAGGATAATACTTAAGTTTATGGTAGGTACTATTAGTTATTGTACATTATTTTGTATTTAGCAACACAATGCGCAGTATATTAAGTACCAACTAACAAATAAGATATATGAATCAATTTATTTTATTTACATCAATATGTAAATAGGCAGCTTTACTGTGAAGTCATCCACGATGTTAAATCGTGACTATGTTTATCAGATCTCAGCAGTAACTAAATACGAGGAAATCTGCAAAATATTGACCAATACTAAAGTCGTTTATAGCCGGATACTTACCATGATTTGATTTGTTATTCCGTGATCATAATAAATAATAATAATAAATAATGCTGGACAATTCATACAGCATTATCTAGCCCCATGGTGAGCAGAGCTTGTGTTATGGGTACTAGACAACTGATATACATAATACAATATATTACATAGATAGATATTTTTATTATACATATAAAACGACCAGAACACCCGGAACAAATATCTGCAGATCGTACACACAATTGTTCCGAGGCGGGAATCGAACCCGCAACCTCCTGCGTCGTAGGCGGACCTTCGCCCACCGCGCCACATCGGTCGTCAAATCATGGTTTCGTGGTGACACGGGTTTCCTTTTTTGTGGTTTTTTATGTTGTCTGATAAAACTTTCTGTAAAATCTTTGTCTGCGTTCCTGTTCTACAAGGAATAAAACGAACGAAAATGTAATTTGCCGTAACTAGTTTGAAAAATCTGCGAAAGACTGCAGGTAGATGCTGGATGCGTCAAGCTGAAGACTGGGCGCTGTGGCGCTCATTGGGGAGGCCTATAGGCTGATGATGATGATGATGATGAGTTACAAAAAACAATGCAAAACAATAAATGTATGAAAAGCCGAACTTACTGTTTGCGCGTTTGAATTGAATACCGAGAAGCGCGCGTTAGGATTCGTACGGTACGGAAGTACCGGAGGAGCCGAGATGCTTTTTGAAATGTTATAATCCTTTTAAGAGATTAAACTTATTACAGGCGATTGCCTTAAACGGCTTGTGGTCAGATGGGATCACGATCTGATATACTGCAGGCAAAATGCTAGATGCTGTTGAAGATAGAGCATTATCTGGGTTATTGAACCAGGCCGCCGTCCAGCAGTGGACTAATACAGGCTGATGATGATGAGGACACTACCTTTAGCCATAGCTAACATCCCATCTCAGCTTACGGAAAACCACTTACATTTAATTGCGCTGTAGTTATATTGGTGTGGTATTGGCATATAGGTAATTTTATTGCTAAATCCATGTGGGGCTATAAAAAGCGCGATTACAGTGAGGCCAGGAAGTAGCGGACACGGTGCGCCCCGCCGGAAGGTCGCGGAAAGGTCACGGTGATGAGCTTCGATAATGATGTAACTATCGTTTGGATATAGTTAGATCATTGATTTTATGCATAAATAAAAACTATTGAATTTAGATATTATAAATTAGCTGCACCCCGGCTTCGCCTGCGTGGAAATCTATTTTTCAAATGCTTTATAAACCTCCCTCTTGAATTACTTTATCAGTTAAAAAAACCGCATCAAATCCGTTGCGTAGTTTAAAGATCTCTAAGCATACAAATAGGGACAGACAGACAGCGGAAAGCGACTTTGACAAAAAAAACTAAAAACCGACTTTAAATTGTTTCCTATTTACACAGTTTTTTAAGTTCTTCTTTTGAAAATTCATAAAAAAAATCACAAATAAAATCCTACTAAAATCAGACAAATGTCCAGGTGCAGATGGCGTGACAAACAACATGATAAAAGCTGGGAAAGACACACTGATTAAACCCTTAACAGCACTATTTAATCTTATCCTTCAGCACAAGACAATACCTGAACAATGGGCCATGTCTGAAATAGTACTTCTGTATAAGAAAGGTGATCCCAAGCTCATCAACAACTACAGACCTATAAGCTTGATGCCATGCCTATACAAAGTCTTCTCTTCCTCGCTGCTTAGAAGAGTAACAAAAACCTTAGAAGAAAGTCAGCCAGTCGAACAGGCAGGTTTTAGAAAACAGTACTCAACTATAGACCACCTTCACACCCTGAAACAGGTAATAGAAAAATATATAGAGCACGACAAAACGCTATACATTGGTTTTATAGATTATCGCAAAGCGTTCGACTCTATCTCACATTCCTCAATATGGAACGCTTTAGCTGAACAAGGAGTAAATAACAACTATATTGATATCATAAAAGAAATATACAGAAAAAGCACGGCACGAGTACGACTGGAATCAGCAGGAGTCCCGTTCAATATAGAGCGAGGAGTGAAACAGGGAGACCCGCTCTCTGCAAACCTATTTATAGCCGTACTCGAGCACATATTCAAACGCCTAAACTGGACAAGCATGGGACTAAAAATCGATGGTAGGTACCTCACTCACCTAAGGTTTGCAGATGACATTGTAATACTCACAGAATGTCCAATACAGCTACAATACATGATTGAATCCCTTAGTACACAAAGCCTGGCTATAGGTCTCGAAGTAAACTCAGAAAAAACCAAAGTCATGACTAACAAAATCAGAGTACCTATCACAATAAATACAAAAAGTCTAGAATACGTGCAAGAGTACATCTATCTAGGTCACCTCATTTCATTCCAAACATGTATGGACAAAGAAATAAATAGAAGAATACAGAACACATGGAACAAGTTTTGGGCTATGAAAGAAGTGTTTAAGAGCACACTACCAGTCTCATTGAAAGCTAAAGCGATGAACATCTGCCTTACCCCGTGCCTCACCTATGGTTGTCAGACTTGGTCGCTCACCAAAAAGCAACAAGATAGAGTCAGAATTTGTCAAAGATCTATAGAGAGAAGTATCCTGGGTATAAAGCTTAAGGATAAAGTTCAAAATAAAAAAATAAGAAAAATAACAAAAGTTAAAGACGTAGGTCAACATGCACTGCGCCAAAAATGGAGATGGGCTGGGCACCTACAGCGGATGACACCTAATAAATGGGCTCAAATAATCACAAACTGGGTACCTAGACAATGGACAAGAAAAAGAGGACGACCGCTGAAGAGGTGGGACGATGACATAATAAAAGTAGCGGGCAAACTCTGGCCCCGTACAGCGATAGACAGAGAGAAATGGAGTAACTTGGAGGAGGCTTTCACCGCTCTAGGCGGTCCTAACACTATCTAAGTACATAAGTTAGTATATAAGTAATTTAGGAAAGTTCTTTTTATATAAACAAATAGTATACTTACTTAAACCTTTATTAGTTAATATTGTTAACATTAGTGTTTTTTGGAACAATAAAGCTCTTTTTATTTTATTTATTTATTTTTTATAATAGTTCTAATTTGTTTCTATTCCTTATTCGTAATTTTCTTTGTTATAAAAAAGTGTAAACAGTACAAGTGAAAAACTACAAAATTAACAGAAGGTACGTCATCACCTGTGTCCACTCCTCGCTCGCTCCCGTACAGCTAACATCACCGCGCCCGTAGTACAACTCACTAATGCTACCTCTGCACTCGGTGTTGGAGATTCGCGTTCGCGTTTCAAACAAGTATTTGCCACATTGGAAAACTTTGCTATGTCACAATAATCTAGAACGTCGCAATAATTCATTATCACGCAAAAATTGAAGAAACGGCTACAATCACATAATATTGGCAATAATTATTTACACTCTATTATTTAAAACGGGATATTTACCATGATTTGATTTTTGAGTTATCCAATATTTCGGCACAGTTTCATGCGCCATGATCACGGAATAACCGAAATATTGGATAACTCAAAAATCAAATCATGGTAAATATCCCGTTTTAAATGACTTTAGTGTTAATAACCAGGATAGTTTCAAAAGTTTTATTATTAATTATTTTCTATATCTTCGCTGCAACACACAAAAATACGTGCAAACCAACCACACGAACTTTGTCGCTATAAAACCATTTGATGTGCATCAAGTTACCGACCAGCAGCGGCGGCGTGAAGAGCATTCGCGATAGGACGAATTGATAGGTCCGACAGGTCGCGAAAAACACACAACACAGCGCAAATGTTCGCGTTATCGCGATAGTGTGTCCGTAGCCTTAGCTCACAGGCACCACGCTCGTGACGCAACGCAAAGGTCAGCCAACCAGTTATAACGACATTCTTACTAACATCTCCGCTCGTACAAAGCAAACAACGCCACGTAAGGTTGAGGACAATTAGAACTAGAGGTGTATTCTACAGGCATTATCTCAGGTCACACACACTCCATCACTTTCGCTTTATTGGAGATTCGCGTTCGCGTTGTCAAGGTAACTAATAAAATACCCGTTAAAATAGTACTTGTAATTGCAATTGTTCTGATCGCTTTAAAAACATTTCGAAGATTAAAAACATTTAAGGTAACTAAGATACCATGTTCAGTGGTCTATCTAGCTTCTAAGATCTCCTCGAGAGGCTTTGCGTTTATTTGATAACAAAGTTATTTTACAAAATATTGAAAAAAAATCCTACACACGTTTGTCTCCTACGGCACTTTAAACATGAGGTACAATAAATACTAAAGTAAAGTTTGAAGCCAATTGCCGGACGGCTATCATACTAAAACTATTGTATTGAATCCGTCCGACTGTAGATTTAGAGATCTTGGCTTAACTTAAATCTTTAGGTGCGTATAGCAGAATTAAAGCAGGGTTTTGTACCAGAGTCACACATAATGTGTAATATTTTGTTAATATCCTAATTTTAACTTAAATCTACTGATAATGAAATGTTTGACACTATCATGGTTTAACACTAAAGTCATTCAAAAATCAAATCATGGTAAATATCCCGTTTTAATAACTCTACTGATAACGATTTCCTCCCGTATCTTCCAGATGCTGCCCGCCACACTGTTCCTCTCGCTGGTCGCGCTGGCGTGCTGCGACGTGTCCCACCTCACCACCAGCACGGAGCCGGCACCAGCCCGCCCCTACCTGTTCTCCTACACGGCTGGCAGGTATCCCGGACACACGGACAGACAGCACAGTGAAGTCAGCGACGGAAAAGGAACTGTCAGAGGTAAGCACCGAGCGACGACAGGGAGTAAGAGGTATGGTTTCATTTTCATATCTCTCAAACAATTTACCCTGTCTCGGAAATTTAACATAGATACGTTATTAATAGTAAATTAAAAGACTAGAGCGACACTTGGTACAAAAATAAACACTAGACAGAAAATAGACAGTAGTATGTAACGTGATCCTAAGGGAATGCTTTGCTTTTTTCATTCTTTCAGATAAACGAAGAAGCACGATTCTGAAAATCATTTGGCCTCGTAACGTACCTAACTGATTCCTTTGACCAACAAATCTTAGTCTACCTTTGAACTAGGTACCTAGTTTATTTTTTTTTCCAGTGCCACGCCATTCTTGTTGATTAGTTCCACTTTTGTGCCAAGAAACAAAAGACAATGCGATTGTCTTTTGTTATTTGGAATGAATTTGAAAGTTCGACATAGGAAAAAAGATTTTGCTATTGTGGCTGGCAGAATTGCGTCAATCCAGACGCAGTGCCATCTAGGAAGAAGTTGTTGACGTTGAAGGAAAATATTAGCTCTGGGTAAGTATGCAACCAAAGGATCCCAAATAAAGGGGTCCATGGAGTTCTATAGTACAAAATAATAGCTATAATTGGCCTAAGTACCAAACGTGGTAAGTGAGTTATGATATGGCACAATCTTGCTTATGGGGAAACTAAAGTAGAATCGAACAAAAGCAGGGCCGTTTATGAGCAATATTGGCCAAGATATTCGCAAGCTTTAGGCCCAGATCGAGCCAAACCAGCGATTTACATATCTAGGAAGTGACCGCCTTACGCAACACGTTCTACGCAGAAGTCTGAACGTTTCTCGGAGACTCGTGAATGAGATGCATACCAAGTTGCTGACGTATTGTTTATAAATAAAAATTGATGTTTTTCGACATTAACTGTTAAAATCGAAAAACAATAATGTTTATTTATAATAATATGTCAGCAACTGTTAAATTGAGTTTAACTGATCTACTTTGAAGTCAAAGATTGACGACCTCAGTAGCGCAGGCCGGTTATAATGAAATATTACGTAAAACCTGATGAGATTAAAAAGGGAGGCTTTTTTTATTCTCATCGAAGCCTCTCATGAACACGATAAGTTCAAGATATATGATTCAATAACAGTAAAGTTTTGGCTTAAGGGTTCGGCGACCCTCGCTTGCAAAAATCGCTCCAAATATCGCTGTCCCTTGCGCCGCGCCACATGCATGCGCGATAGCAATATTAGCCGTTCAAAATTTGGTTTGTTCCGTAATACCAAACATTTGATTATTATTAGAAGATTTGATGACTGATAACTTTTTGTATTCTTCACAAAGTATTGTTATTCTGTAACTAGACAATATAAGCTATGTTCCTTAATATATAAAACGTAAGATATTGATGTTTTTAATACGAAACAAATAGCAAGAAAACTTGTCCATTTAAGCATAAAAATGTGCAAAATGAGATTGGCTTTCATTTATTTATTTATTTAATTAATTAAAACGGTTATATAAACCAATTACATTAATTAATAGAAAACAAAATTACATTTTATATTACATAGTACAATAGTTATCATTACATATTAATTCATAAACACATAGAAAATTTTAATTAATTATGACGTTCATAAAATAAAAAACACGCTCTCAATAATTTAGTCCACCTATCAGCGAACAAGTCAACATCGGGGCTGTCGTCCAGGAGAGCGTTGAGTTCGCTGAGTACTCGAGGGATGGGCGACATGGACCGCGCTGCGGTACGGGACTGCGGCACGGCCAGTAACCTATGTTTCCGACCCCGGCAGTAATTATTCGGAACGTAGAGTCGACAGAGCTCGTAACTCAAATTCGGAGCGTCAATTTTTCCGTGGAGGATCTTGCAGATTGTGGCCATTTGGTCATAGGCACGTCGTACCTCTAACGAGTTCTGGCCTAAGCATCCCAACAAGAACTTAGTGGGATAAAGATAAGGGTAGTAGCCAAAGCATCGCATGTAGAGGAACCGCAAGAATTTTTTCTGCACCTTCTCAAGCATGAGAGTATAGGTAACCTCATGTGGGTTCCACACACAAGCGCCGCTCTCCAACTTGCTCCTAACTAGTGCCGAAAAAAGAAGGCGAACAACATGATCGCTCTCGAAGTCACGGGCATTTCTGAGGACGAACCCAAGACGCCTGAACGACTCCTTGGCCAAGGAACGGATATGGTCATGGAATGTGAGCTTTCGGTCGAATGTGACACCCAAGTCTCTCATGGTGATGGTTCTGTTTATTGATTCGTTGTTTATGTTATAATCAAAGTGAATTGGGTGCAACATTCGGCCAAAAGTCATGACGTAACATTTACTCGGATTGAATTCCATTTTGTTAACAACGCTCCACTCGAAGATGGCGTCGACATCGTGTTGTAGGGCCCGACAGTTTGCTTCTGACTTAATCTCTAGATAGAGTTTTAAGTCATCCGCATACAGCAGGCTCTTAGCATACGACACAACAGCTGGGAGGTCGTTAACCATTATAAGGAACAGCAAAGGACCCATTATAGATCCCTGGCTGACCCCGGAACGCGTGTGATAGGGTTGAGACTCATAGGGACCAAGTCTGACAAACTGCTTACGATCTCGAAGGTAATCCGCGAGGAGCCGGAGAAGACCCGGGGCGAAGCCTATAGCACTTAATTTCGTCAGCAGAATGTCATTGTTGACCCTATCAAACGCCTTCCGGAAATCAAAATAAAGGACATCAACCTGAACACACCGATCCATGCTGGCAGAAACAGAAGTTTGTATTAACGGAACGCATGCTCCTAAAACCATGCTGTTCACTGCATAGATACCCGTTTACTTGTGCATAAATATATTTATGCAAGATACTCTCAAAAACCTTTGCTGGAGAGGAGAGAATTGCTATTGGGCGATACTCTTCAACTAGGGACTTATTGGAACTTTTAGGAATTGGAGTTACCCTGGAAATCTTCCATTGTGACGGATAAACCCCAGACTTGAGACCCAAGTTGAAGATGTGACAGAGTGGAACGCACAATAGCTTTCCCGCATTCTTGACTATTGCAGAGGGCAAATTGTCCGGTCCCACTGCGCTACAAGGCTTAAGTTTCTTAATACCCGAGATGACGTCTTCGCGAGTGACTCTCATATCATTGGCATTAGCTGTTGCATCATCAGAACTGGCACTAGCGGCATCTAGCTGGGGAGCGTCTGGCAAGAAAACACTAGCGAAGTAGCTCGCGAAGGCCTCAGCCGCATCCGGCCCAGAGAAAGTTGTACCTTTGTAGGTGATATTTGGTTCAAACCCTCCCTTGGACCGTAGACTGCTTATGTGAAAATAATTTTGGTATTACGTTTGTATGAAGAATTCGTCCTTCCGGAGGCCCCTTAAAACTAATAAATAATATAAAGTGTGCAATCGTTTACAGAAAGGAGATATACATTTAAAGTAGGCTGTTCTTATTCTGTCGTTTGTTAATGTTATATATATTTTTATTGTGATAAATGTTTTTATTGTGTAATTTAAATGTACCGTTTTTATTATTATTATTTAAATTTAATAAATTGAAATGAAAATGAAAAAAGTTTTATTTCTTTAGGCTTACAAATAAGCAATTAGCAATTGGTTTAGCTGTACAGTTTCATTGAATTTTTTTCTAGAGTTTTTAGTAGGTATACCTAATGTTCTGTTTTTGTATTTTTTATTATAAGATAATTATTAGTTATTGGGTTATTATAGATTTTAAGCTGTCTGAAAACTGATGCATTCATTAATTGACCACACCAATCTACGGTAACCATTATTTATGAAACCACTTGTATGTAAGGATTGTTCTTCTCTGTGTATTTTTTTATAATAATTAAATTTCTGTCTAGTCTAGATGAACTTGTGTTAATTGTACATTATTTATTTGTTTTTATCCGTTCCAGGCTCGTACTCGTACGTGGACCCCCGCCAGCAGGTGCGCACGGTGGACTACATCGCGGACAAGCAGGGCTTCCACCCGGTGCTCAGCGAGGTGCCCCCGGAGCACCCGGAGGACTCGGCTTCCGTCGCGCAGGCCAAAGACAAACACTTCCAGCTGTACGCCAGGATCGCTGAGGAACACGCCAACCATCCGCATCCTGACGGTGAGATTAACTAACTAACTACAGAGACGACCTCTCTGGCGCGGTGGGCGAAGGTCTACTTGCAACGCAGAAGTCGTCGCGGGTTCGATTCCCGCCTTGGGACAAATGTGTGTTGCACATATATTTGATTCGGATGTTCTGGTCATTTTCTATGTATAATAGTAAATATCTATCTATGTAATGTATTGTATTATACAATGAAAGTATATCAGTTATCTGATACCCATAACACAAGCTCTACTTAGCTTAGAGCTAGATAATGCTGTGTGAATTGTCCAGCGTTATTAAGGTAAGTATTATATTTTTAAGAGGACATCTAAATTGACGACATGTTTTCTCTACTATTCCAGAAACGTCCGTCCCCCGTCAATCAGCCGCCGTAGTGGCCGCCGCCGCAAAGCACACGCAGCTGTTCCGAGTGATCGCCGAGCAACACGCCAGGATAGCAGCCGAGCGAGAGGCCATACAGCTGGAGGAAGAGAGACAGCATCTGCAGGAGCTCGAGCACGAGTAATAAGACAGGGACGGGTAGAGGGCAAGCGGTGGGTCTTTAAACATGAGGTTGGATGCGTAATGGCAGTGTGACTTTACTTCTTTGTAAATGTGTCTGGTAAAATGGTAGTGTTCAATTTTGTGTATTTTTCATGAGCTCCTAAAGTCAAGTCATGAGTAAATAAGTTCCTTCTGGAATGATCCATAGTAAGACCACAAACAGGGGTTTCCAAAAGCTTTACCTTGACAACGTAACTTGAACACTGCTGATATCAGAATTAATAGACGTGTTTAACAAATACAACGTAAACATGGTATGTGAAGGTAAGTGAGATGAATAATGTTTCCTTCAGTTATAAAAACCCAAAGTAGGACACGACGGTAAATGGTGAAATTGACTTCAATGCGCTTTATTTTACGATATATCTATGTTTAATAATGACTGCTGCTTGCCTCTGTATTTCGTTATGAACTTTTGATCTTGTAGGACGAACATAAGGACACTCCAAAGAGCTTTTCGATATAATTGGGTTATATTATTAGGTCTATGTCTATGTAACAGACTATCACAGATTATGTTGATAGATAACACACAAAAGTGAATATATTTGTGAAGCCACATTAATGTTACTCGTATTTTGTAAATACTTTTGTAATAAAATTATAATACTCCTAAAATTGCCATAAAAATAATGATTCTAGTGTATTTTTATATTTTTGTAATATATCTTTCTTATTAATGATGTTCTGTCGAAGAGTGAATAAAATATATGTAAATAAATATTTGTATTTCATTTCATAAGACAAAACTGCTCCGAGTCCATTTTGACGATCGTCTCGAGACTTCATAGTTCATTTATTTATTTGTGATGACAGGTATTACAGGGAGGTTCATTTGATCGTGACTTCTCATTTTTTAAAGTGAATTTCTTAGTTTCCGTCCTCACGATAGAGGTGCTGCTATACCTAAATCCCATAGAAATATTAGACGTCGCGATCACGACTCTATACTATTGTTAGCCGGACTCTGGAGTTTGATACCTACTCATTTATGACTTGAAATATCGATTTTGCTAATGAAAACGACCACGACTACCGAGTCGTGGTTGCTTTCATTAACGTAGTGTAGGACGCCCTCCGACCAGGTGGGATGTTGACCTGCGAAAGACTGCCGGTAGATGCTGGATGCGTTAAGCTGAAGACGCTTTGGCGCTCATTAGGGGAGGCCTATGTCCAGCAGTGGACCAGTTTAGGCTGATGATGATTGCCGATAGAGGCGCTACTGTACCTAAATCCCATATAATAAGGTGACGTCCCGATCACAACTCTATATTATTGTCCACCGGACTCTGGACTCTGATACCTACCTACCTACCTTTATGATTTGAAATTATTAAGGTTGCTAATGAAAACGACCATACATTGAAGTGCATAAATTAAGTTTATTTGTTTTTATCAACGGGTCATCGGTGCAGGCTGCGGTGTCCTCAGGCGGTGGCGTTAGCTGGAAGATAAATAAAAAATATTAGAACAGTTTATCTTGCCGGTGTTTGTTTGAAACGATGGTTACTACATAAATAAATAAATAATGCTGGACAATCCACACAGCATCATCTAGCACCAAGCTAAGCAGAGCTTGTGTTATGTGTACTAGATGACTGATATACTTAATACAATAGATTACATAGATCGATTTTTTTATTATACACATAGATATCGTAGGTATAATAAAAAATAATAAAAATAAAAAACACATTTGTAGATCGTACACACAATTGTCCCGAGGCGGGAATCGAGCCCATATATATAATTGATTCAGAATTTCTTCCACTAGTTTGGAAGAAATTCTGAATCAATTATATATATGGGCCAAACCCAAACTGCAGCTTTATCTTCACGAAATTACCGGAAAATGTACTAGAATAGAATTAGTCTGTGAGATTTGAACCAACATTCCTGCGTTTAGCCATGGATGTTATGTATCGTTCGTTACTCGTGAGTCAAATAAACATTTATTTCAATTACAAACGTATTTTCATGAAACCCAATGTTACAGTATTCCTTTGCATAACACCTCGTGATGCCTGCCTTTGACTTTCTTTGTTACTACATATTTTCAGTTTTTATCTTTCTAACCAGCCCAGCCGTGTTGTGGCCCCACTGTTGGGCCTATGACTCTCTATTACACCATTCGATCCGGTCCTCCAGCTATTCTAATTCTAAATGCTTATCTAAATTTTTATTTGCGTATTTTTGTTTGTGATATGGGCCTTTTTCTCTGCCTGAAATAAACTGTTTTTATTTTATTTTATTGATTTAGTTAGCCTAAAGAAATAAATGCTATTAACTTTGGCTCTATTCTGTCGATGTCGACTAACCATCGGGCACAGGGACACTATACATTGACTACTTCAGCTAAGATTAATTTTAATTATTTTTAATTACCTATTATAATATATGGAAAAGATATTTGAAATAAAAGTAGCTTTGTTATCAGTACATAGTATAAAACAAAATCGCTTCCCGCGCGCTAGACAGACAGACGGACAGCGGGAAGCGAGTAAGCGACTTTATTTTATGGACTTTGTTATATAGTAATATTGCTTAGATCTTTAAAACTACGCAACGGATTTTGATGCGGCTTTTTAAATAGATAGTAATTCAAGAGAAAGGTTAATTAAGCATTTGACACACAGATTTCCAGGCGCAGCTGGTTATTATTATAGAGAGACTTACTAGGAGGAGGTCCTGGGGGCGGGCCACCACCACCGCCGCGGCACCCGGCTGACTCCACCTGGCCAGTACTCATCCCGCTCTGAAAGTAACCGTCCTCGTGAATTCGTAGCTCTAAGAATCAGGACATTTATAAACATCGATTTTGCTAATACTATTAAGTACAAAAATGATTCTCACTTCCATACTTTAGTAGGTACTCAAACAAAACTACTAACTCAAACAAAGTACAAAACTTAATAGTAAGATTATCAATTCGTGATAAGAAAAATATTGAAGTTCTTGCAAAAAACTGAAAAACGGTTTCAGTTTTTTCAAGAACTTTAATTATTTAACAGATATATAAAATTCTGTTTGCTTACTTTTGCTATAATAATATCAGATTCATAACTTCTTCATAAGGTTCAATATGATTTAACTCACCGCTATGGCGAACACGTAAGCCACGATAATCAGAACAGCTCCAAGATACTTCATACTGCCTGCTGAATCCACAACACACTGAATACCGTTCACACCACCGCACCATTTATATTGCACCCACAGGAAATGGGAAATAGACCATTTGGTAGGTAATTAGATCTAAATCATTGTAATTCACAGGTGTGATGGTGACGCTGCACTGATTGCTCACTCCGAATGAATGAATGATCTCCGTGTACATAAATAAATACGGAGGAAACATATTTTCAGTAGGTACCTACTTAATTAATTCAAAGAAAATTTGATTGTTTTGATAAAAATAAAAACTGATATCGGATCCTAAGTTTTAAACTGTTATTTTTTTAGGTCTTGGGGTATTAAAATACCCACAGGAATAAAACAATTACGGGACCACCTCGGGATCATTCTCTACAAAACTGCAAAAACAGTTCCTCCTTATCCGGTAGAGGCGCTGCAAGGCGCCAACTGCATGGAAAGAGAGGCGAACTATTTCGACACATACATATATAAATAAAGCTGGACAATCCACACAGCATCATCTCTAGCCCCAAGGTAAGCAGCTTGTGTTTTGGGTACTAGATAACTGATATTCATAATACAATATATTACATAGGTAGGTATTTTTTATCATACAAAGAAAACAACCAGAACACTCGGAACAAATATCTGCAGATCGAACACAATTGCTCCGAGGCGGGAATCAAACCCACATCGGTCGTCATAATAATACAATACATTTCGTAGATAGATATATTTAGTATACACAGAAAACATCCAGAACGCTGCGCCACAAAGCGTCCGATGATGATGATGATATTTTATAACAACAGAGTATTTTCCACGGCATCACTACAGCTTGAGATAATGTAGGTACAAACATAACCGATTGACACATTGTATATGAACATCACATGATGCTGTAATGGAGTTGTATTGGCTCGAGTTGTCAGCAATCATGTCGGCCGCGAAGCCGTGAAATCGTGGAAAAAATGTTTATTAAAACCTCATTACAGCAGAATTTACTGAATATTACATTTATATGTTGACAACATGGAGAGGAACAGATATAAATAATAATCATTCATAAATCAAGTGTGTCAGTGTGTAGACAGGGCGCTATGGCGCACATTGGGGAGGCCTATGTCCAGCAATGGACTGCTATAGGCTGATGATGATGATGAAATCAAGTGTAGTGTGAATGGATATTTTCTGTGTAATAAAAAAATAAATATATATAAATATACATACTATGTAATATTTTAAGTATATCAATCATCTAGTCCAGGGGTCGGCAACCTTATCAAGCCTAAGAGCTAATTCTAAAATAATTTACTCCTGAATGGCGCATGTACGGTTGACGCAAAAAAAATGTTACATAAAGACAAGACAAGATGTTTATTTATTACATGAGGCATAGGTACATTAAGACATTAAATTATTAGTGTGATCCTTGGCCTTGCATTTCTTCCGACAACTTGATGAAATCTGGCTCATAATTGGAAGTACCTGTCCTCATACAATGGTCCAAATTTACATCGGTCATTCTGCTTCTATATTTTGATTTCAAGTGCTTCATTGTCGAAAATATGGATTCGCATGCGTATGTTGATGCACTATACGTGTGTATTTTAAGAGATGATGCTCTTAAAATGGGATATTTATTTTCATCAACAATATTCCAAAAGTTGTTGTCCCTCATGTACGATTTCAGGCTCAAGTCGTTCTTCATAGTTATTATTTCCAGCTCTAATTCATCGTAATTTTCTATGCAAAAACAGTTTTTGATCTTTTCCGAAACATCACCTTCTGCGAGTGGGTTAATTATGAACTCCAAGACAGGCTCAAGATTCTTAAATTGTTGGAAACGAGAATTGAATTCGTCCAAAAGTGTATCTAAATGTGGGGCCAACGAAGTGGTATCAATATCATTTTCACATACGTTCAGAGGGCGCATCAAAAAGTTGCCGCGGTCACAGCGTTGCTGAGCTCTGATCTAGTCCATAACACAAGCTCTCATTAGCTTGGAGCTATATGATGCTGTATGGATTGTCCAGTTTTATTTATTTAATATTAATTATTAAATATTAATTATTAATATTAAATAAATGAGCTGTTGGTGAGTAGCGACACCACGGGTACCGAGTGCTCCCGGGGAAGTTCCTGGTTCTCGTCTCCGCTTGCGGAGTGGCATCCCAAGAGAACCAGATCCCCACCTCTTGCTTGCCTTCATTGGCCGGTCTGAGTGGAGTCGCGAGAGATGCATCTTAGGATGTAGACTCGGGGGTGGAAGTGTCTAATGGCGTAATAGCGAGGAAACCCGCTCACGAGCAGTCTTCGTGATGGTGAAATCGGGGCCGCACCTCTCGACACCCCTCAGTCGTTTGCGCCGATGTTGTTCCTCTCCGGTAATTTACTCTGGCTTTTTAAGGAACCCATCCAGCTTTCGGCAAGCCACCGTTTGCCACTCTTCTTAACATTACGATTGACTTGTTTATGGCAGACGTCCGCAATCTCCCCTATAGCCCGATTACCCAGTCCATCCATCCATCACAATAGCTTGGTTTTATTTCTTTCATTTTTCTTTGCAATAGTCTCTACACCTGGCGGATACCATCTTTGGGTGTATCATATTGTGCACCCGAGGATGATACCCGCTATGTGTAGCCATCGCCTTTAGATTAACTTCTCAAAGGGCCTCTGTGCTGTTGGCTTCGGCCCCACGCAAGCCTTCCAAAGGACCGGGTCACTTTATGGCCCGAGATCATGGTAAATGAGAGACATAATAATAATAATCATTTATTTCAGACCATAGAAAAGTAACAGATCTTAATAAACTTATTCTACGGTCCATAGTAATATATACCTTAAAACTAAGTAATAGTTTTTTTTCTAGAGCAGCAATTTTTTTGGTCATCTTGACCCTATATCTCTACAAGACAAGAGTGGATAAGGTGTCTTCTAGACTAGACCTTCGTGGTACACCGTCGGCCATATTGTCAGGTAATAAAAAAATAAAAATTATTTTATTTATTGTGATCATATCACCCTATGTCGGATAAAATGTCGCAAGAAATAAAAAGATAAAGAAAAAAACTTAAATAACTCGTCCACATCTTTATTAAACCCAAACTTCCTAAATAAATAATCCTCATGATTTTACAAAGCGCCATTTTCCTATTTTTGTTTATTTAGTTATATTAATTATTATAACGAGCCTGAGTGCGAGCACAGGGTAGGTACATCTCGTCGCGGACGGGTTGTAGGTATGTACCTTATTTAAATTACAATAACATTTCAATAACAGCTTACAAAAAAAAAACTATGCTCGGCACAACATTTGTCATATGAAAACTGGTGTTTGTGTAATCCTGAGAAGCCTCTCAACTATTGTTTAGAATTTTGTAAAGGTTTTCTATTTTTTATTTTATTTAATGCTTTTATTTTATCTTTTCTGTTTACAATTTGTTTTGTTCTTGTCGATCCTCATCGAAGTCTGTGCTCGCCCTCCACTTATACCCCACTGTAGGGCAAGGGATATCAAATGTAATGAAATCTAGAGTAGATAGTAGATAGCCCTAGTCTAGATCTAGTTTCTTGAAGCTGCCCTGCATGCCGTACTCCTCGGAGGCGCGGCTGGAGCCGCCCGGCCGCCGGCTCTCCGCCACGCGGCGCAGGTTCTCTTCCCGGAAGTAACCAGCGTTCGCTTTCAGTCGCTGGATCAGCTCGTCTGGAAATATATACAAAAATATTACTACTGATAAAATAAATATAATGCTGGACAATCCACACAGCATCATCTAGCCTCAAGGTAAGCAGAGCTCCTGTTATGGCTATTAAATAACTGACATACATAATAGATAGATATTTTTTATCATATCATATACATATAAAAAACTCAGATGCACTCCAGCAGACAGCACCTACTCATGTCTGACGACGCAGGTCGAGCTGACGTGATGCAGTATGAGCGACCCAAGCGTGACGGTTACATTTTCTTCACTGTTCAAATGAAATCAAATTTATTTCAGACAGACTCCTAGCACAGTACACCTACACAGTTCAAATAACGAGAATATACATATAAAGTGCGCCTAACCCAACTGAAGTGGCTGAAAATTAGAAAGCGCCGAGATTTGCACACATTATGCCTTCTCTATAAAACCCTCTGTAACCCACTATCCCTTAGCTACCTCTCCGAATCCTTCAGCCCACTCTACGGACCCCAGCGACCTGCGAGGGACTCGAAACGACTGCAGCTTGGAACTCCTGACGCCTGTACAGTAGGTTATCATAGAACCTTCGCTGTAAAGGCCACTCGGCTATGGAACATCTTCCCATTGAATATCGCGAGGCATCCTCGATAAATGTCTTCAGATCTAGAGTCTATAACTATTTTCTTTCGCAAGAATAATTCGGTACTTAATTATAATCATATATTAATTATTTATATAGGTATATATATTACTGTTTAAGTATAATATAAGTAGCTTAGTATCATTATGAGTAGTATATTTTATTATCTCTATTATATAGCACTACCTACCAAACTGTTGTCCACACTACCCAAAGGTTAGCAGGTAGAGAATGCTATCTAGCATTATGCTCGCCTATGTACAACTTTTTGTGCAATAAAGTAAATTCTATCTATTCTATCTATCTAAAGAAGTTTTAACTTGCACCCACAAACTTTATCCAATCCAAATGTACCCTACCTCTAAGAGTCTCTCTACTCTTGAAGCTACCGCCATCCTCCTTAGGCATGCAGTCCTTCACGATGTACTTGTTAATACTGTCCGTGCCCACGGGGTGGATGTAGATGATGTCCATCAGCTGCTTGCTGAGGAACGGCCGCAGCAGCATCATCAGCTTGTCGATGAAGGCGGGCGCGTTGATGAAGTGGATCTCTCTTAGCTTCACCAACATACACTCCTGGAAGAAAAATCAAATAATTTATTTCTTGAACACATTATTACAGATACATGTCAGGCCCTCCGACCAGGTGGGATGACGACCTGCGAAAGACTGCAGGTAGATGCTGGATGCGTCAAATTGAAGACAGGGCGCTGTGGCGCTCATTGGGGGAGGCCTTTGTCCAGCAGTGAACTAACATAGGCTGATGATGATGATGTCAGGTCTTATGACTAGAGTGGTGTCAGATTTATTAAAGCAGGTGAGTTAATATTAAATCGCAGTGATTTAAGTTAGTTAAATTAATCAATAATGTCTAATCTAAAATAAATTGTTAACTTTAAGATAATTAATTCACAATAATTGTCAAAACATATAAAGATAAAGAAAGGTAGAATTTTGTCATCTGTTTGAAAATGGTATGAAGAGCTGAAAGACTGCGTAATCTTTGGAGATACTCTCATGTAGGTAATCACGCGCGATCAAAATGGGACCAATCCTTGTCAAAAAAGATAATTTAGGGCTCATATCTGGTAATCCGCCTGGAGTCAAGGTTGGCAAGTAGTCGTAGGATGGAACCTTGTACAAATAACTGTCAGATCGCGCATGTGTTAGTGCGAAATGGTTCCATCCTCCCATTCGGATCGCGAGCAGAACAAAATGTGATGGATTATGATTCTTTGTTAATGGCAACTGTGTCTGGTTGGACGCTTCTCTGCTAGTGTCAAGTAATGGAAAATAATTGTAAAATGAATTATGAAGTTGGTTTGAAGTTTCCAACCAGAGCCTAGTTCGTTATCTAGCAGGGTGTGCCACGTGCAGGTTAGGTTGGCTTGGAAGACGAGATGTTGGAGTCCCTCTTACGTGTGGGGGTACACATAATGAATAAAAAAGTTTTTATCAGCACAACAACGTAGATAAAATGGATATCCTTGAGTCACAAAACTCTCACCTGAAGGAAATGCAGCACTTTCTTTAGGGTCAGGACTTCGAGCCTGCCGATGTGTCCCATCGTGGCTTGGTCCATGTCGATCATCATCACGAATCTGAAGCGGAAATCATTGTTAGAATTTTTAATAACTAGGATCTATGTCCAGCAGTGGACTGCTATTGGCTGATGATGATAATTATTATTACCCCGGCCAAGTCCCCTCCTGCAGCTGCGCCAGATCGAAGGCCATCATGAATACGCGCGACACGTCTGTGAAGTTGAACTCCTTGGGGTCCGGCTGCAGTAGGCGCATGTAGAACACGCGGTAGCTGAGCACTGAGGCGGCGGGCGGCAGCTGGGCGAAGAGCCTGGAACAGATGAATGAACACTTCGTCACATGGCTTCAGTTATTAGGTAGGTCATCCATCACGCGAAAGGCCTTTTTGCCATTATTGCGGCTTGAAGCGACGCATATTATGGTCTTGGAATAAAAAACAAATTCTCATCCAGAATTTGCCCTGTCAGCTTACCATGCAATGCTCATGCGTGGATTAAATAATGGTATAATAGTATGGTTGTCCACTTCTAGACCACAGACTCCTCTAATTAGTTATCACATCCAGATAGATAGATAGATAACACATTTATTTGACAACTGCAGCACATGATACAAGGGTCACGATAGGAACGGCACATCATAAAATAACACAGATAAATTAGAGAACAATCAGTTATAGTACATATAAACAATTAAAAAAGAAGAGATTTAAAAATTGTGTGCGTGCTGCAGGCAGTCAAAAAGGCAATAACTCAACTAAAAGCTTTGCACGAAGAGCAAAACACTGATTTTCAGTATGACCCTTTAAGGCGATCCAGCATCTACCAGCAGTCATTCGCAGATCATCATCCCACCATGCCACATGACGTCCTATACTACGTCTACCTAGTTAGCTTACTCACACAGTATGCAGCGCCGCGTCGACCTTCGGCTCGTAGCAGCGATCCTTGAAGAACCCGTGGAACAGGGTCCGTAGCGTGAAGTGCAGGTCTAACACCTGCTTGGCGACTTCGATGCTGTTGTCGCAGCAGTGGTACGTCACTATCAGGTCCAATTCTAGAAGGACAGAGAACGTTCAATGAATATAAGGATTTTATACGACTTAAAAGAGGATGTAGATAAAAAAATGTATTAGATTTTTCGGGTAATTTAGAACCGATTTTTTTGTATTTTTTTCATTGATGTAATCAGAACAGCCCTAGGCCAATTTTACTCATTAGAGAAGGTTATGGTTTGTGGTTGAAAAAAAAAACGCTCAATGTTACTTACATTATTTTTCTCGTATATAAATAAAAACATCTCAAAACAGTGTAAATAGGTCTCAAAAAATATCAAATCAGCTCAGGAATTTACAACCAAACAACACACGATAAAAACACCAAGTATGCCTATGTTACGCCCCTTCATGAGGGATATCAATCAACCCCTCAAATCAAATATTTGTACCTAGATCATGATAGAGAAAAACATATTTTGTCCCGTGGCGAGAATCGACACCCATTCGCCTAATGTTAATGAATTCAAAATTTTTGGTTTTTGCGAGAGTAATTTTGCTCCACCTTCAAATGATACAAATACAGACTGAAGGGCAAAGTGTGTGAACCTTGCAGCGTGCAATTAGACACGACACGACACGACTGAGTGGACTGCAGCTAATAGCACGTTTAGACGGATCGTAGCTATTAGTATAGGTAGACCATGGCTATAGGTATAGGTAGACCATGGCTATAGGTACCTATGACGGTCACTCGCATACCTATTATAGATGTTCTTAGGCTGTGGTTTCTTGTTGATAAATAATCTCAAGCTCGAGGATTAGAATGAAAGAGCTGAACTAAAAACTCTCTTCTATCATTATAATAGTTGATTTTCGGCCTCGGCGCGCGGCGGGGCGGGCGGCCAGGTTTAACAAAGATTGTTGATCGAGGCGTAATTCACTATAGCGTAGCGTACAGACATACCTACAGACAACGAAGTGATCCTATATTATAAATAATAATAAATAAATAATGCTGGACAATTCACACAGCATTATCTAGCCCCATGGTAAGCAGAGCTTGTGTTATGGGTACTAGATAACTGATATACATAATACAATACATTACATAGATAGATATTTTTTTTATTTGCAGATCGTACACACAATTCGCGGGAATCGAACCCGCGACCTCGAGCGTCGCAGGCGGACCTTCGCCCACCGCGCCACATCGGTCGTCATTTATTTATTCATTTATTCAACTTGAATTACGGAATAAAATACATTCCAAAACGTCAATCATTATTTATAAGCTAAAGTAGGTAAGTAAGTTAATTTATATAAATACTATTAAGTATAAGAGTTCCATTTCCTTTTAAGGTGAGATCAATAAGGTAGAGATTTTTTTATAAAAAAAAAAAAAAAAAAATAATAGAAATCTATCATATACTTTGCATGCCCTTTGTGGAAATAATTAAAATTATTATTTTTATAGTTTTGAAAAAAAAATCTGTTGAAGGCCTTAAAAAAACTATAAATTTATCCAGGATGCGATTCTCACATTTTTTCTTTCATTTTCAAAAATAAATTGATCATAATATCGCTGAAGTACCTCTTCAGCCAGCTAAAACATTGTTTGCATAAATCTCCAGTTTATTTCCAAGAGGCTAGACCTGATCTTCAACCGAGGACAGTTTCAAGATGTTTACTATTGCCTGGCGTAGAAGCCTCAGTAGCTATGTATAAAGAACACATGTTTGTATCAAGCGAACAATAGATTCCGACAGTCACCCAAAAAACAAAATAATTACTGCTTTATTACACCACTGATGTATTGTGTGGACAGGAAAGGTAATTTCAGGCAATTTGAAATTCCTATTTTATCTGTCATGCGTTGTATCAAAAATAATCTCATATCAAATTATAATATTGTAATTTCGTTTATAATGACACAAATGTTTACAAAAATTACCTTGTTATTAAAAATACGCGGTATAATTATAACTTTTTCATACGTAAACGCATAAAATAATGAACAAACTATGGTTCTGTAGTTTTACCAAAAGATTAATTACATTTTGCAATCATTGAGTTTTACTAGTTTTCATTGACACAGCTGAAGTTTCATTTCAATGACAGTGGCGGTGCAAAATCTAGCCATAATCAGTACTTTTATTATGTACAGTTATTTAGTGCCATAATAAGGATATATTTAAAGAAAATATATTAAAAGAATGACTATACGGTACAAATCACGCAACTAGTCAAAATATAACATTTCCATATTTCATGAAGTGCTTAACTAGGCACATGTTTTCAAAAAATGGCAACGATATCTATACAACGCAAAATCTTTAAAATGCTCTGCTGTAAAGTAATAATGTAAGTCAAAATACATCTTTAAATAAATAAATAATACTGGACAATCCACACATCATCATCTAGCCCCACGCTAAGCAGAGCTTGTGTTATGGGTACTAGATGACTGATATACATAATACAATTCACTACACAGATAGATATTTTTATTATACATAGAAAATGACCGGAACACCCTGAACAAATATTTGTCACGAGGAGGAAATGAACCCGCAGGTCGACCTTCGTCCACCGCGCCATAGTAGTCGTCTAATGGTAGATAGATATTTATTAGCTTTGTTCGATAACTGCGATGAAATTTAATATCCATTATAATGCACATACCTGTGATGAGGTGTCCCGGAAGGTGCGGCTGAGTGTCGAGCCACTCCCGGAACTTACGGATCTCTTCGCGGGAGATGTCCGGGTTCTTCTCGTACTCCTTCTCAGCTGGGAACGGACTCACTGCTGACATTGTGCTGGAAATGGACAAGGTATGCTTTTAGGGAAGTTTACTCTGGAGAGACTTGACCTGGATTGAACTTCTTAGACTTCCTATATCTAGAAAACAAAGGCTGTATAGACCTAGCCCCTCAGGCTAGCAGGGGGCCGCAACTGAACTGAACTGCTGCAAGGAGAGGCATAATATTAATGAGACATAGAGGTACTCAGCAGTGGATAACTAATGGCTATACATGACGATGATAATCACGTTTTAAAAGTATAAAAACGTAGTATATTTTCGTCACTACTGTACTGGCCAAAGTAAAGTTATTTCTGCCCTCTTTCCAAACTTACATTTGTTTTCGTTTCAGCGTCGGTTAAGTAAAAATAGTCTTAGAATAGATAGTCCCCGAATCGGCCACGGCCAGTATCAACGGAGAAGAGCCTTGCAAGACATACCATAGTGCACAAGTGTGTGCACACAGTGCACTCGCGATTCCCTCACTCTCTTATAATCCGATGGGACGGCAGACCAACACTGAACAGAATGTTCTAGAACCCCGGCTCACTTCCACTCTCAGGACCTATTGCCGCGCCCTGCTTGGGTACCATTGTGTTTCTTATACATTACTTAGATACTAAGATCTGAAGACGGCACTAGAGATTCCGTCAGAATAATTATTAATATATAAAATAAATAAAATAAAATAAAATAGCCTTTATTGCTGAACTAATTTTTACAATGTTTTTACAGTTTTCTAACAAATATGCTTACTTTATAACAGTTACTTATCTTTATATATAATATATATATATATTATATATAATATATATATATATAATATATATATATATATATTATATAATATATAATATATATTTCCTATGAAATTATTGCTAATAGCAATAATTTCAAAGGTATTATATATTAATATTCTGACTGAATCTCTAGTGCCGTCAAATTGACCGTTGCGGTCTATGAAGCCCGGCCCTTCTAGTGTTAAAACTCATGAAATTGAAATTGTTCGCGGGCGAAGCCAGACAGCTATTACTTATTAAAATTAGCATGCAGGTCGTATTCTACGATAGGAACCTGATCTACTTTTAATTGCCTTATTTATATCTATATAAATATCCACTCTCAGGACCTATTGCCGCGCCCTGCTCGGGTACCATTGTGTTTCTTATGCATTACCTAGATACTAAGACCTACAAATGTACACAATGATGCAATAAAATAAATATGAAAACGTGCTTTCCGAGGCTCGGGGGAGTAACCCCGCCACCTTCATATAAAAAGCACTTGATCACTTTACCTGCCTAAACACCCATAGATTAAGTTGGTATTTTATGATATAGGTAGGTACATTACAGTACATTTAAAAAAATACCATAAAACAACGATGAAGCTAGAGGTTATTTTTTAGTTAGGACCGGACGAAACAAGAGCTCTTTTTTATAATAACGAACTAGCAAATAAAATTTTGGAGTGTAGGTATGTTTGTAATGTTTCTTTTTTACTAAATGCATATAAAAGATTACACATCAATCATACAGAATCATACGAACTCCAAGACAGTTGGATTTCAACGGGAATTTAATAGGCAGTTAACTAGATACTTAAGCTACTTGTATTTTAGAAAAAAAAGGAGGGTTCCGCGCAAAAAAAATAAAACCTCATGAAATTGAAATTGTACGCGGGCGAAGCCAGACAACTATTACTTATTAAAATTAGCATGCAGGTCGTATTCTACGATAGGATCCTGATCTACTTTTAATTGTCTCATTTATATCTATCTTATATATATATTTAACTCCTTGGTACTAATTGGTAGGTAGGTGACTTGTAGCTACATGTATTAGGAACTTATTTATAGACAGGGAAATTCTGGAAGAATTTCAGGAAGATTTATAAACTATTTGACACATTGATTTCCACGTGGGCTAAGCCGCGGGGCGTAGCTAGTATGTAAAATAATAAAAACCCTAATATCCTTAATATCTGTAAATGCTTTTCCATTCGATAATACTTAAAGTAAGGACGACTACATTAAATAGAATGGACGCGAAGAAACATTTTCCTGCTACAATTAGCACAATGGGCGATAATTGGATATTTTTTCTATAATCGATAGAATTGAATGAGAAATGGGAATTCCTGACTTACACCTACTTTCAATGCGAGGCCGAGAATTGCATTGTCTTCGGATCTGAGTTACTCCGCAGCTTCTAGGCAGTTGAAAGAGCTAAATGGTGTACTCTTTCTCTTTAGAAATAAATTAAAAATGTTGTGAATTTTTCTGGTCTTTTTCTATGTATAATAAAAAATATCTATCTATGTAATATTATTATGTATATCAGTTATCTAGTACCCATAACACAAGCTCTGCTTAGCTTGGGGCTAGATAATGCTGTGTGAATTGTCCGGCATTATTTATTTATTTATTTTATTTTTTTATTTATTTGTAAATGTTACTACAATATTGACGATTTTTTAATGATTAAACTAGTGCATGTCATTCTCTCATATATGTTTGCATACCGACTAACGGTCAAGCATGTTGAACCACGAAATGTATACCTATTACCTGTAACCTTACAAACACATGTCTTTGGCAAATAAAAAATCTTTATCTTTAGGCTTAGCAAGGAACTTAATATTCAAAAATTATGGAATCAAGTTTATAAGATATTTGTTAGCAATGCGATGTTTGAAAATGGTCACACCGACCTGTAGTGCAGATTTGATCAAAACTCAACAAGAAGAAAGTAATTCTTAGGTTAAGTTTTTTGGAAATGTTTACAAACATTGTATCTTGGATGTGGCTGAAGTATAGTATAATTTTTGTTTTCAGCCGTTACCGTCCCGCTGCTGGGCAATGGACTTTTCTTTCTCTCCTAGTATTATATTGTAATATCAACTCAATTCTGCAGCAAACATTAGAAGAGGAGTTTAGGTCTACAGTGGGGATAATTCAGGTCAGTCTATAATAATAATAAACAATTAGTTGGACCCCGCATATGAAGGATATGGCCTAAGATCATGAAAATGAGAAATAAATATTGACGACCGATGTGGCGCAGTGGGCGAAGGTCCGCCTGCGACGCAAGAGGTTGCGGGTTCGATTCCCGCCTCGGAACAATTGTGTGTACGATCTGCAGATATTTGTTCCGGGTGTTCTGGTTGTTTTCTATGTATAATAAAAAATATCTATCTATGTAATATATTGTATTATGTATATCAGTTATCTAGTACCCATAACACAAGCTCTGCTTACCATGGGGCTAGATGTGAGAGTGCTGTGTGAATTGTCCAGCATTATTTATTTAATAATAAAAAAAGATTGCAGAAATATGTTAATAAAACTGTGTAGGTACCTTTTTCCATGTCGTGAAAATACCACATTCTATTGCCAATTTGCTAGACTGTATAGAATTAGCAAATTGCAATAGGTGTCCGGCAATCACGCGAGACGTAAATGCCTCGTTGGTTTTATTGAACCAGCCTTTCTCACCAATTATAACGAATTTATTTAGATAGGTACTATCGTACAACCCTTACCATGAATATGTTAGACGCAACAGGCTTTCCCAGCATCTAACATCAAACCCTTTGGCGCAGTTGTCCCAAAGAGGTAGCAAGTAATTCATCATAAAATATATGTATAAAACCCGACTTGGTCCCAAGTTTATCACTTATTTTCGTATGTGTACAATGGCCTTCAAAATGACGCTTAAAACGCTTCAATTTAGACTACTGTTTTGATATCTCAATCACCAAAATCACTTTAGCCGTTTTAATGCTTCAAAATAATAAATATTGTCCACCAACCACGTAAAAAAAACAAACTTAGTGAATCGTTACGCTAATCATCATAGAGGTTAGTGTAGTCGTGAAAAAAGTTTCTATATCAATTTCAATTAAAACTATTTGCATGATTTTTTTAATTTCGAACCATGGTCTATCATGCAAGTTGTGAGCCAACCTGTAACTAAATAAAAATCGTTTTGAAGGAATACAAACACCCTGGTCCCAGATGAAATTATTTGGATATTGAACCCTACATCTTCAACATAGTACCTGGTGCAATACTTATGATAAGACTTACCAATTTGCAATAAATACCCGTACTGTAAATAATACACCACTACACGGCGCGGCCGGCGTGCTACTGAGGTAAGGGACAGAAGTGACCAAAGTCAATTCATTACAAGATATTACGGACAGGGTTTCACAGACGTAGTAATTTTACTGACATATGTATGTAGATTAAGTAAATTGGAAAACATTATAGTTTTGATGAGTTGAATAGGGAGTGCAACGTCATAGCACAGGAATTGCTACGTCGTAGCACAGGGATTACTACGTCGTAGCACAGGGATTGCTACCATCATCATCATTCATCGTCAACCTATGGAGACTAATTTATGGGATAAAAGTATCTTTTATTCCAGGCCTAGAACCACCTACATATATACACAATTCGTTCAGTGGTTTTGGCACGAAGAATAAATAAACCGAGGAAGCTGTTGATAGCCAATAACAAAGGACATAATTTGAATGACCACTGATCACTCCCTACATTATTTCAAACAGAGCCTTGAGTTCAGTTGGACGATAGTAACGAAACGTAATCGTGACGTTTCGTTTAAGTATGGAATTTACGTAATTAATAGTCCGCATGATAGAGTTACACCATAGAACAATGAGACGTTACGATGACGTCTAGAATTTTCGACTGAACCCAGGCCTAGCCTAAAATCTGAAGCTTTGGCTTTCCGTGCTTGAATAAAATTCTATTGTGTAGAAAACTGTTAAAATCACCTGTTGAAAGGTAATTTCACGACGACGATAGTTTACGTTGCTGTAAATAATAATAATGATAGGGAAAACGTAACAAATTAACACCAACGTTATTCAAGGCAGATATTATCATCATCATCATCAAATGCCTTACGCGGAGGACGGTTTATTTAGCTTTCATTTACTGCTAGACGGGTACTAACGAATTGGATCAGTTGAGCTGCCTCTAGATTGTTTAAGGTAAATATATATATGAGGAGTCTTTATTTATTTATTTTATTAGGTTAATTAAAGAAAATTCGAACTGGCTTGACCTTTATTTGATTGAATACTCAATATATTTATTGTTGTCATCACATTGGCTTAAGAGGTAGGTGATTAAGTAATATAGTGAATAAGTAAGTATGACAATGTGAACCCGATTTGGCGTGAACAAGTGGAAGGCAGACTGAGGTTGTTTTTGGTATAAAAAATATAGGTACTAAGGTAAGTAGTACCTACTTATCTAATAATTTATTATTATATTTTTTTCCTTATCATAATGACAGTTTTATTTATCCTTAACGTAATGTCAGTTTGTCAATTTTTCATTTTCCTTTATTCTATTTATTTTCCTTTATTTTATTTATTTTGTCATTGACCTTTACCAGTCCACTGCTGGACCCACATAAATCTTTATTATTACTATAAAACAACTGAATTTTTATTTTGTTAATGTAAAACTACATTAAGTAAAGCGCATTTCCGCGCTATATTGTTTACTAGCTGCGCCCCGCGGCGTCGCCCGCGTCTAAATCGATGTGTCAAATGGTTTATAAAACTTCCTCTTGAATCACTCTTTTTAAAAAAACCGCATCAAAATCCGTTGCGTAGTTTTAAAGATCTAAGCATACATACGGACAGACAGACAGCGGGAAGCTACATTGTTTTATACTATGTAGTGAAGCTTATCTATCTATGTAATGTATTGTATTATGTATATCAGTTATCTAGTACCCATAACACAAGCTCTGCTTACCATGGGGCTAGATAATGATGTGTGAATTGTCCAGCATAATTTATTTATTTATTTATTTATGTTTTTAGCCCCGTTTTCTTCATACCCATAAGAAAATGCAATAGGAAATGCAGCGGAGCAAGAACCTTGGTCAAGATCACGAGGTTGCCGCGCTCTTGGAACTACCTTGTTTGTTTACGTACACAGTTGCATGATTAACATTAAGATGAATGATACGATGCGACTTCGCAATGGAAAACATCGCGTCGCTATTTATAAGCTCATTGACACATTAAGTACATTTTTTTCTTAATTGTTAGTTCTACTTATTTTAATTCAATGTACCTAAACATAGTTATTATAATGGTCTCAATAAGGCTAAAGTGTTTCTTCATTTCTCCTCTGCAAGAAAGCAATCTCTTAGCTTCTAATTGCGAGGATACATAAACGTATTTTTTGTTTTGTCTATGTTATCTACGTGTTATCAAGTACTTATTCGTGCAACTAAGTTTGTTTGTGTGTTGTGACTAATAATTTTTTTCTTTCTTTCTAAAAATGGTTATTAGTTATTATTTCATTTATCTGTATAGTGTGTTTAACTGTTTGTCCTCCGAATAAAGTAAAATAAAATCAAATTAGGATGCCGCCAAAATAAAACTTTACAAATTGGACATCACTAAAAACGATGCTAAACTTTTTTTATTTCGATAGTTGTGAAAAGGGGCAGAAATATTTTCACCTGACAATTTAATTCAATTGAGTTTTGACATCATTGTTATCTTGAGCTTTAAAAAATAAATGAAACTCTATCGTCTATAAATGTTTCTTTGTATTTTAATATACTCCGAGTAATTTAAACTCTCACGCAAGATATTTTCTTTGAAAACAGTCGCTTCGTAGGATTTATAAACAAATGTCGGTTTAACTAAAATTTACTGTTATTTTCATTAAGGAATAAATCGTGAACCAACGGAACGGTAATTCAGCGACATCTGTGTTCTCGTTGATTAACTTCTTCATGTTTATACTTTGTAGAGATCATAGAACAGTCCGGTATACGTATACGAGGTCAGCTACCGTCCTGCGGTAGAGGTTTGTCAAACTGTTTCGCAATGATTGAACGACTAGATGGCGCTTCTGAATTTCAGAGGGGAACAACTGTTGCAACTTGCAATTTTGTCCATTAAAACTTCCTAAAGATCACACAAAATAACAAGATTAAGCCAAGTGGGGTATCCAATGAAAGGTATCAGTTTCATACTTTTTTATATATTGATAAATTTAATGTTTCCTTATCTCCATTGTTAGCAGAGCGACCCATCTGAAATGTATGCAGCGTTTATAGGAAAAATTTATCTGAAAGAAGAACAGTTTTTGAGAAGAAGTGAAGAAGTACTAAAAAATATCGTACCTATCCTAGTTTGTACATCTCAAATCAGTTTTGGAAAATTACCTAGATTCCATACTTTGTAACTCAAAAAAGGAGTCCTCTTACCTATAGTATTTGTATACATATAGTCAGAGTATCTGCTGAACTTATGTGTTGTTAGGGATCTCGGTGTTATACACGACTCTAAACTCATTTTCGATGATCACATCAACTCAATTATTTCTAAAGCCTCTAAAGCACTAGGATTCGTCATGAGAAGTTCGTATAGCTTTCACCGCGTCAAAACTTTTAAAATTCTCTATTGTACATTTGTTAGAAGCATTCTGGAATATGCATCGCAAATCTGGAACCCTCGTTATGATGTATATATTAAAAGAATCGAGCGTATCCAAGTTAAGTTTATAAGGTACCTTTGTTTTCGTCTTAAAATAACATATAGTTCAGCTAACTACCTCGATCTATGTAGGCAATTTCACATTCTCCCTCTTTGCGAGCGGCGTGAGATCGCCGATCTATCATTCATACTCAAAATCACATCGAACATAATCGATTGTCCTAACTTACTTGAGAAAATTAAGCTTAACGTTCCCTCCAAATCTATTAGATTTAACCCCCCTATCTATGTTCCTCACGCTGGCACCAACTACCGTCAAAATTCTTTCATGTGGCGCGCGAGTAACAATTTTAATAACTTATGCAAGCAACATGATTTTGATTTATTCTGCACAAGTGTTAGCACGGCCAGGCGGCGGCTCAGCAGAGAATTTTTTGGCACCAATAATGATAATGTTGGTGATAAGTTTTTTGAGTAAACATTATTGTTAATTTTGTAACCTAAAGATAATTATCTAATTTAACTTTATAGATGCTTTATGTACCAATTCACTTTATTTTCACAGTCTCTTCTTATATTATTCTGTTATTTATCCGTGAAAACCTTCAATAAGCTTTCTAGTACTTATGAACTTTTTATTGTGTTATATATAAGCTTCTGGTTTTCCTTTAAATAAATATAAAAATATAAAAAGATATATACATTGACTAAAGTTCCCGGCGCGCTAGTACGACTTGCTATTGACGGATCTTGTTTATTTCTATCATATTCAGACTTTTCAGACAGACCTTTTCATATGAGAACGAAGCGACGAGCAGCAGTCATAAGTAGATCATCTTGATATATTTATGTAATAACTAATATTATATCTATTGAATGCACTAATGATCTAAGTATTCCTATGTCTACATTATAAGCTGAGCTCGTAATATTCGTAATCAACGCAATCGCCAATCAGAATAAAAATGTGTATTGAAAGTTCACGATACATACATAAATCTAGCTAACTAGACCACTAGCTAGTGATGCCACAGTGGTGTTCATCGCTATCGATGAATCATACAAATTGAGGAGGTATAATTTGTACCTCCTTAATTTGTATGATTCATCGATACACAAAAGACTAAATCATCGTATAATATTGGAAAAACTTAGTCAATAAATAGTAGTAGTAAGTTATAGTTTCAGGTTTAGGTTTAAACATATTTTTTCTCAAAAAAGACACAGCCAAATGAGAAGAGTTATTTAGCTTAGTGTAAACAATTTGTAGAAGTAAAATATAAGTTGTTGTTCAATCTTTATGTAGGCTATTACAGATTGCACAAATAATTTAAAAGATAGGTTGGAACAAAATAGGAAAAAGATTACAAATTAGATTAGATTAAACTAAACTTTCTCGGTTTTTTTCTTTCTCTCACAATATTACAGAATTGTAATTTTTCTAGAACAAAACAGTAATAAAGTTCAGTTGTTCCCTGTGGTTATTGATAGTGATCCAACTAAAACCTTACCTACTGTTAGATAAGATAAAACCCAGGTTTCAATGACAAAAACACTGGTTTTTGAAGTTCATTCGCCTTTTGCCCCAGTCGTTATTCATTGAGCAAAACTTTATTGCTCTTATAACATCGTAAAAACCATCGACAACTCAGCACATCTTGAGTCGTGATCGGCAACCACCGGGCGCGCCAACGAAACTGAAAGTGAGGCACAGATATCCTCTAGTTAGTACGATCGTCGTGGGAAGTAGGTTGCAGCTTCTTCGAGTAATTGCTGATATTTGCTCTGGTGATGAGACGGATCAGTCGCGAATGGCACCGTTTTGCAACGTCTATGATATTCATCCATATTTTGAATGCACGGAAAGATGACGATGGATTTTTTTTGGCGAAATTCAGTTCAATGACTCTGATTTAGACTACAGAACTGACGGCCGCTGTGGCGCGGCGGCAAATATATAAAAAAAATATCTTTGTATGTATTGTATTATACCGGTGCCCGGTGGTACATGGCTATATAAAGATGTCTGAATTACGTCTCTCTTTATGCCGCTTTTGGTTGGATAAGAAGAATTAAAGGCATTAGTATAGTAGGTAGTAACCTAAACAAAACATTATTTGATATTAAGGGGCAAAGATGTTCTTAATGAGGACAGTCATGAGAATACTTATTATCGGACGGACACCATAGGAACCTAATCAATTACTAACAGTTCGGTTTCATAATAGGCTAACACTTTGACTGCGGTTTTTTTTCGACGACTGCGATTTTTTTTACCTAAACAAATCGTGCTGCAGCTCAACACAGCGGTTGTGTTGCGCCGCACATGAGTTTCGTTCGAAAAATATTACGGCTTTGCTGAGTCACACAGATCTGTATTTTCTCAGCCGCTGCGCTAGTGTGGATTTACGCATATTAGTCACTTGTAGAAAACACATACCGTGTGATTTCAGCAGTCAAAGTGTTAATCAAAGTTCTATGAATACGAAGTACTGACAGAGAGTATTTTACGAAAATACCATTATAATAACAATCCTTAATTGGGTCGAGAATCGAAGTAATGTCGAAGCACACCAAGGTGATGTATGTAATTAGCCGCAAAAATAGATGCACTCGAAAGAATATGCCCTTCAAATAACCAACAGAATCTTTTTTTACAACAAACCTATGTAATTAAATACAAAAGAAAGATAGTTTATCGAGATGGAAACGAACGGTCGAGCGCCGCCGCTTTCAAGGTGAAGGTGTTACCGAAAAACCTCCTTCTATTTATTATATAACTGGTTTTTTACTTCAATTGAAATAGTTGCACAAATATCGGTCGAGGATTTCAATCGATTCAGTTCTCTTGACTAGATTTATCTGCGAATCTTCTTGCACGACTTAAACTTCTTTACAGATTTTTCTATCTACAAAATAACTTGATACTGTGTTTTTTATAGTTTTTTGCATATTGGCTTTATACATTTAACTATGTTATATAACTACGCTGGGGCCAACGTGTTCTTGAGTGGAGACCACGATTCGGTAAACGTAGTGTAGGACGCAGTCCGACCAGGTGGGATGACGACCTGCAAAAGAAAGACTGCAGGTGGATGCGTCAAGCTGAAGACAGGGCGCTGTGGCGCTCATTGGGGGAGGCCTATGTCTAGCAGTAGACTATCGTAGGCTGATGATGATGATACAGGAACCTAGCTAGGTATAAAAAATTGATGGATCTAACCAAAAAGTTTTTCATAACACTTTAATTGTGTTGTAAAAGTTGAATAAGAGGGCACGAGCTTTTTGTCATAACAATAGACATTTCCATCTGAACTAGCCAAGTTACAAAACCTTATAAAACAGAGACTATTAAGACACTATCAATTAAAACTGACACAACTCCGTCTTACGACAATTACGCACGCAGCGCGGCCCGGCTGTAAACGCGTTAAAATTATATTTATCGCCATCTTTTTTCGGCTACCGCGTAAATGACGTGTCGAGTCGATAATATTTTATAAAAGTAAAAGTCTTCACTAGTCACTACATAGTATAAAACAAAGTCGCGTTCCGCTGTCTGTCTGTCCCTATGTATGCTTTGATCATGAAAACTACGCAACGGATTTTGATGCGGTTTTTTTTTATAGATAGAGTCATTCAGGAGGAAGGTTTATAAGCTATTTGACACATAGATTTTCACGCGGGCGAAGCCGCGGGGGCGCAGCTAGTTATAAATAAAATGTAAGAGTTTATTAAAATATGATATGTTTATTGTTGAGTGTATTGAAATCGTAATTGGCCTGTATTGGGTATAAGATATTATGTTACTGCTTACTTATCATAATCTGTACCCGGGCGCATTGACACTGCGGATCCGTTTTACAAAAGCGTTTTTTACGAATCTTTCGTTACTGGAAATAATCGTGAACCTGTGTTCACAGCATCACACAGCATCCGTAATACAGATACTATGACCTACGGGGCAGACGACGCTGTTTGAAAATTCCCAGATTCATTTATTTATTAGACAAGGTAGTTCTATGATTGTGAAATATTAAGGCCAAATTGGTAGTGGTTTGTAAATAATTAGGACACAGGTGGGCGTGGGCAAACGACGTCCAGGGCGCGCCCGCTTTCTACTTACATAAGCACGTGTGTAGGTACTGATAGCAGATACAATGTCTGAGATCAGTTTTCAACACACAGGTACTCGTACCTGCTCGCTAGCTAGGCACATCTCTTGAAAATTGATTAAAAGAAGTTGAAGTCAAAAATTGAGTACATAACAGCGTTTTGTTCAATTAGGACCACCTGCACAGAAAAGCTGGGCGCACGACACCTACCCGATGTGGTTTTGAGTGGCCGACTAATAGTCGGCAAAGCAATAATAATTTATTGCCAAAATTAAACTAAACTAATAACTACAGACTTTTTAGAAATACAGGTAAATATTATTCTAAATTCATTACTTAAATACATGGTTATAATCGAACTTACTTGAAGGAAAATTTTAATAGTAGTTTCCATTGTTACGCTTACTACCAGTTTATAACATACAATTATATCTAATGCATTTCTTTTATCTCTAAGACTATTTTAATTTCAATGTGGCAGAACCTAAAAGATGAGCTTTCTAATTAGAAAGCTAGATAAAAGCCTATATCTTAAATGCTCCGACGGTACTTGACTAATCTAAATCAAAGGAAGTAATGCGCTGCTCTTGTGGTTGCTCTTATTGGGGCAGCTGCGGTTGCACACAGACTAACTTACTTCTGTAATTTACACACGCACAACCCTTAACTTCCAGCAATAAAGGTCGAAACCACGCATGGCCTGGTGGATAGGTATAATGGAGGTACTCCTATGTCCGCATTTGGACTCGAGTCGTTCCAACGGCAAGGCTGGGATAAATATTTATCTGTGGGTCTAAATAATTTACGAACGTAACTATTTTGTTTGGCCAACGAAAAAGTTCCGATAATTTAACAAATAGTTTCCTAAAAAGTTCCGATGATTTAACAAATAGTTTCCTAAAAAGTTCGTATTGAAATATATATTCTCAGGCCCACATTTCTGGTTTCTTTTGTTTCTAGAAACTATAAAATGTTTCTTGTGATTGTTCTGCGAAAGATTTTCGTCTCGTCGGTTACTTCATTGCGTGGCTCAGTTGGTTTGAGCATTTTACTTAGGGAAGGTCGCAGATTCAAATAGAATTCGAAACTTATTGGGATATTATAGAATTTTTTAGACATTACCCCGAGTGCGAGGGCTTGCTTACACACGCACTATAATAACAAATACCTTATGAAATTAAATTTGACTGACACTGGGAATTACATAACAAAATTTAAAAACAGAGTAACTGTCTGACGTCCATGTATGTATATTCGAAAAAGAAATTAACGTATATATTCCGAAACAGAACTTAAGCTACTTTTTATCCAAGAAAAGGCCCTGGGCTGGGCAGAAGGTAATCCTAAAATAAACGTGTAGGTATCTATCTTCCTAAAACTACAATCACCTTACATTAACCATTGTTATCCACGCTCGACCCACCAGACCCTGATCTAAGACCATCGAAGACATGTAGATTGTAGGCAATGCACCACGGTTCAACATTAGTTCAATTGGTTCACAAAATACAGCATTCTACTCTCGACTCTCAGTGAGTCGCGAAAATCCGCGCCAAACACACGCGTGTGACTTTGACGTTGACAGTTTGTGTTTTTATTTTTAAATTTGGATTTCGTGAGATACTGGCCGGTGATAAAAGGTGAGGTTTTGTAATAAGTTTGATAACGTTAGAGTTTTATTGTTTTACAATAAAAAGTTTGCGATGTTATCAATTCAGGTTCGGTGAGCTTTTACAACTACTCTTATCTAAGGTTCATAAAATTGCAATTTATGTTTTTTTGTATACTTACGAGACTAGACATTGGAAGGACAATTTTACAACATACGCTAACTAGGTACCAGTGTCTGATGACTAAAGAACTATAGTAAAAAATCTACTTTTTGCGGAAATCACATAACTATCTATGTAGCACTATTAATAAGTGATTGGTTACCTACCTTATGTGCACTATGAGTAGGTACAGGTTTATAAAAACTCTGCAGGATACGGAAGTTATCGTAACTTGATAAAAAGCTCTCAATTTTAAAACTAGTTATCGAGTTCATGCACCGTTTAAGTTAGTTATTGTTGGCATTTTGTTTTGTGAAGTTCAAGTGGCGTAGGTAGAGATTGCGGAAGGAAAAGCTATACAATCCAAATGGTGTTTATCCTATTTTTACCTGTTATATTAATTTGGTATAGAATGCCACAGCGCCCTGTCTTCAGCTTACCGCAATCAGCATCTGTCTGCCTGCAGTCAGTGGCGCTTATTAGGGGAGGCCTACATTCAGCAGTTGTGATCATCCAGATTGATGATGACGATGATGATGATTAGTACATAACTAAAAAATTGTATCAGCATGTAAGCTATCTCACTTGTACCTACGTACAAAGTATGTTCACTTTATTTTAAGATTAAAACCCGAGGAATGTAACATTCGTGTCAAACCCCTACGGGTTTAAAGAGTGTTAATAAACTTAAGTAATTATGTATATTCTTTAAAAATAAACAAATACAAATACAATCTTAACTGCATGTGGTACAAATACAATCTAAACTGCATGCAATCTCTTCAACACTTCTTAGAACGGGGTACCTACAGTCTATAACAAGGGAATCTACATAGAGGAAGATACATTTTAATGTGTCAAAATAACGTCCCACAAACTTCACGCGAGCTGTCTATCTTCTGATACCGTCAATATTAAATGCATTTAGATATTACGAGTTAAAGCTCATATTTGAATGCACATTTTTGTGATGTGTGGTAGCAGTATGCCTCTGGTCTGTGACTCTATTCGACACTGGCTTGGATAAACTACAGACAGTTACATAATTCTCATCAGATCAGCCCACAAACGTCCACAGCTGGACATAGGCCGTTTAATTCGTTGGTAGTCTTTTGATTACAATACAATACAATATAGCTTTATTGCACCATCAAATATAAAGAAAATAATAAAAATAAAGGATCTTAATACTAACTAAATCTAGTGGCACAATCGGCGGCCTTATCGCTAAAAGCGATTTCTTCCAGGCAACCTTTGATTAAAATATTATCACGATCTACATCCGTTAACTATCGATTTTATTTTGTTTTTTTTTTTTTTTTTTTTTTTTTTTTTAAGCCATTACTGTCCCACTGCTGGGCAAAGGCCTCCCTTTTCTCCTTCCACTCCTCGCGATCCAACGCTGCAACAGGCCATGATGGAAGATATACCTCGAGCTCGTCGCGCCATCTCATCCTGGGCCTTCCACGTCGCCTCTTAGCGTTGGGTGGGCTCCACTCTGTGGTGGTCTTTGCCCACAAGTCACTGGACATACGGCAGACGTGTCCAGCCCAGTTCCACTTCAGGCTTCCAGCTGTCTCCCGTGTGTAACTATCGAATACAAATAATATATCCGAAACAGAGATCTACACAAAAGACGGTCTTAGAAACATGTACAAAATTATTTTGTTTCTAGACCCAAAGGTACCTAAAAGGTAAACTATCTATACACCGTTACACAAATATTATTTATTTATCACAAGTAGATATAAAAAGTCGAGTCTTATCGATAAGAAGGTATTCGATTCACTGCACTACCCTAGGGGCGTATGAATATGTCTAATTTGCCATTTGTAACTCTAACACATACAAAATACAAAAACAAAATATTTATTTCTTAAACTTAATGTACAATAAATATAACAGTGTTTGAGATTCCCTTTTAAGTAAAAGAAATACCTGTGTTAGGGAATCTCGCTCTTCCAAAACAAATTAGATAAAAGTAGATTAAGTTAAGATAAAAGTAAGTAGTTATAAGTAAATTAAATTAGTTTTTTTTAATATACTACCTATTTTTAAAATTATACTAAGAGTTTTTAAAGTTTTAGTGTACAAATGATTAAGAACATGCGCGTGATCGTATATGTGTGTGTAGGTAATGTAGTGTGTGAGTGTGTGTAGTGTTGTAAGTGTACTTGGGTCTCCCGAGGCTCCAGTCTCATAAGAGTCTGGGCAACAGGAGACTCAGATGTGTAAAGTTTTTGAGTGGGTCCCTCTGTAAAACTCCAGTCTCTTAAGAGTCTGGGTGATACAGGGAGAGCATTGGGTGTCAGTTCAGGAGAAAATCATGTCCGCGTATAGATATATAGATACATTTATATTGTATATTAGAAAACATTTCTACCATTGATATAATTAAGTAGGTGGTAAATAAATAAAGGATGATGTTGATGATTTAATTTTAGATTTAAATGATTTAATTTAATTTATTTACTTAACAGTGCTTCTGTTTCTTCGTAGCTTAAGTTTAATAACCATTTAATTAGATTTTTTTTGCATTCATAGTTACTTAAGGCATATATATTCTTTTTTTGATTTATTATATTGTAGAGGTTGCCGGCTTGAGATGGGAATTGGCGTGCAGCAAAGTTAGATTTTACAGATTTTGTAGTAACAATTTTTTGTTTCCTTCGTTGTGTTAATTTGCTAGGGTCATATTCTATACTTTTATGTGTTTTTAGAACTGTTTGTAATATATATAATTTTCTGATAGTTAGCAATCCAGAGTCTGAGTATAATAATTGAGTTGGGTATCGGTATGGTTTAAAATACATCACTTTGATCAAAGACCTTTGCGCTCGTTCTACATCTATAAATTTAGTTTTTGTGGCCCCGCCCCATACGGTTATGCAATAGTTTATGACTGATTCTGCCAAGGCAACATAAATCTGGTTTAAGAGAGGTTTTGGAGCTGAATGTCGTAGGCCTTTGAAAATCCATATAAGTTTTCTCACTCTATTCATCAGCAGTTCTATGTGTGCATGCCATGACAGTCTCTGGTCAATCATTATGCCCAAGTATTTGGTAGTATTTACTTTATTTATTTTAGGACAGGGACATAGAGGATCTCCAGGAGTGCAAGCATGAATTTTTATAGTAAAATCAGAATAAGGTTGGGTGTTATTGTACATAGTAAAAGTTATGAAATTAGTTTTAGAAATATTAAGGGTGAGAGAATTAGTAATGAGCCATTTAGATACTAGCAAGAGCCCTGCTTCAGCCTTCGACTTAACATCGTCCCATGATTTGCCAGTGAAGACGATGGCAGTGTCATCTGCATAGGAAAATATTTTGGCTTCGTGTAGTGGGAGATTACATAGATCATTTATGTATAGAAGAAATAGTGTTGGACCTAATACACTGCCTTGGGGCACACCATAACAAATGTCTTCATCCTCACTGATAACCTCACCAACTTTAACTCTTTGCCTACGTTCACGAAGGTAGTCAGAAAGCAGATCAAATGGCGTTCCACGAATGCCATTTTTTTCTAGTTTATGAAGAAGGATGGGAATTGAGACGGTATCAAAAGCCTTCTTTATATCTAGAAACACCGTCAGACATTTCTTCCTAGAGTCAACTTGTTCAGCTATGTGGTTTGTAAGGGCTGCTGTAGCATCTTCGGTGGAACGACCATTTCTAAAACCATATTGTGAGTCGGAGAGTATATTTAATTTGTTTAGGTAACTTAGTAATCGAGAGTTAATAAGCTTTTCCAGTATTTTAGAGATTGATGGAAGAACTGATATCGGTCTGTAGTTATTAATTTCATCTCTATTACCACTTTTATATACCGGTGTTATTATAGCCTTTTTAAGAGCTCTTGGAAATATTCCTTTGCCAAAACAAAGATTAACTAGGTGACATATAATAGGTATTAAAATGTTTTTAGATTGCTTTAAGAATTTGGAAGGAATATTGTCTAGGCCAGGTGCACTTTCTGATTTGAGGTTCATTATAACCATATTTATCTCCCTGGGGTCTGTATCTAGTAAGACAAACGATGAAACCTGTGCCGATATTCTAAATAGCGGGTTTGCAGTTAATGGCTGAGCTACGGTAATACATTGAGCTAAATCTTTACCAATAGTCGCGAAATACTTGTTTACATAATTAATGGACTCTGTAGGTGATGCTTTAATGTCAAGTAATTGTAAATTGGGGGTTTTCTTAGGTTTGTAATGTGTTATTTTATTTATAGTATTCCAGAGTTCTTTACTATTTTTTGAATTTTTATTTAGCTGTTCTCTTTCATAATTTCGTTTAAGTTTTTTAATTAAATTGTTGCAATAGTTTCTGTATCTACGATAAGTTATTTTTAAAATTTCGTCGTTTGGATTATTACGCAGCTTTTTTAACACATGCGACATAAAGCTCATCATTAATCAAGAGTTACCCTTTCATAGTATAAAAACATCGTGAGAAAATCGAAGTAAATCGCTTGTTTAGGAAGATAATATTCAGGGCCGGCCTCGGTCGGGCCAAACGCTGCCTTTCCCTTATTTCATTCACCATAACAATGGATTGCTGATCTTGAGTTATTATTAGACCAGTCACTATCAAATATTGTTCTCACGTGATCAAATGTTAAGAATCCCGCGAAAAACGCGAACACTTAACAGTCACATTAATTCTAAGTTTTGTTATTACTAGCTGCGCCCCGCGGTTTCACCCGCTTGGTGATAAAGATAAATATTTTGGATAATATACAATATATCTATATAAATTGTAGCCTATGTGTTATTCTAATATGTAAGCTATATTATTGTGAAGTTTCATCAAAATCCATTCAGTAGTTTTTGCGTGAAAGAGCAACAAACATACTTACATACATCCTCACAAACTTTCGCGTTTTTTTATATTAGTAGGATTGTGCGTAAACTCTTTATGAGAGATCTCATTCGTTTTCTTTTTCGGAAATTATTTAATATCTTAGTAATAATAATATCAGATAAAATTACCTCCCCATGGTAAAAAGACTTCGATCCGGGTGTTCTGGTCGTTTTCTATGTATAATAAAATATATCTATCTATGTAATATATAGTATTATGTATATCAGTTATCTAGTACCCATAACACAAGCTCTGCTTACCATGGGGCTAGATAATGCTGTGTGAATTGTCCAGCATTATTTATTTATTATTTATTTATTTATATATTTTATTATCTACCTATTCTATATATATCTATCTATTCTATCTATCTACTCAGCCCGAGCACCCACTGCTGAATAAAAAGACTTACTATTAACCTGGTTTCTAATCCTAGCTATACACGTATATTCTCTGCTATTAAATACTACTAGATAACTGATATACATAATACAATACATTACATAGATAGATATTTTTTATTCTACATAGATAACGACCAGAAAACCCGGAACACATATCTGCAGATCGTACATACAATTGTTCCGAGGTGGGAATCGAACCTGCAACCTCCTGCGTCGCAGGCGGACCTTCGCCCACCGCGCCACATAGGTCGTCATATTGATCTAGAATAAATTAGACAAACTCTAATAAATGCCAAAATATACGATTCCTAGCGAAGAAAAAACAGAATTTGAATTAGGCTTTTACTTAATTGGTATACCACTTATTTACAAGATACAGATCAGTTGAGCTACCTGTAGGTTGTTTGTAACAGTCTGCAGTTAACTCATGGTAAACACCCGTTCATAACCATGATAGTTTCGAAAGTCTGCAATTAGCTCAATTGTTTCAATTGTAAATACAAATACTAGTTCTAATCTGTTTATATTGCTTTTTTGTAACTTTCTTTGTTAATTAACTTATTTATATATTTAGATTAAAATACGTATATCAGGTGTTTTAGGAACCAAGTAAATAAATGAAAGTTACAAAAAAAACACTACGATTATATCTACAAATACAAAATACAAAATCATTTATTTGCAGGTTATCTAAAAGAATTAATATCTATCTAAGTTTCATATTCCGTCATAATGTCAATTATTTTGAAAATTTAAGACCTATTTACCATCTTATTATCATTGCAAGTATATTCTCACACAAAAATTGTCCAATTAGAAGAAATCCCTGACTTTTACCACCTCACTAACTAAAATACCTTAAACACTTAGAACTTGAACAAATAAAATAACTAACTTTCAATAGCGAGATCTCCCCAAGAAGATAAAAACATGTTCGCACAATAGTCTAACGCGAATGCGCAACAAAGGCAGGCGGCCTTATCGCCGCATCTCCAGATAACATGGGAAGATGTGAAGGCTTTTTAGGGGTCACAGGATTTCCTTGTCACGGCTTATTCAATGGTTACGATTTAATGCAATTAAACAAACTGCATTCAAGCATAAATAATGAATAGAGATACCTGGTACCTTGGCATTAGTACGAGCACTTAGCGTTTAAATAAGAATTATTAACCGATTTCAAAAAAAGGAGGAGGTTCAATATTCGGTTGTATATGTATTAAAATTGTAATATAATTTAAAAGCTAATAGAACAACGACATCAAGTGTAACATGTGTACCTACAGTGGAAATGAATAAACAAAAAACAATTTGTATTTCTAAATAACTTACGAGTAAGTTGTACTCATAAAAGAGTTCAACGCGCTCGCCACAACATTTCAACATTTTAAGTATTTCGATTTCAAAGCAAAAGTAAATTTCAGATAAATTTACTTTTGCTATGAAATTGAAATACTGTTGCTGGACTGAATTACAACTTCTAAATTTATCAGGACTGATGATGATTATGATTTAGATATTTGTACAAATATCCTAAATCATAATCATCATCAGTCTTCTTAAATATAATATATAGGTACGAGTATTTATACATAGATAATTCTTTATTGCACACTTAGTTTACAAGAACAATGTAAAAATAAAAAAACTTAAAAAACTAGATACAATTATATATCATATCTAAATACGTTAGAGTAAATATAGTAGAACTCAGTTGCCTACAAATTCGATTTGACATGTCCTAACAATGTTGTTGTTGTAAATAATTAGAATTTCGCAGATTTTCTGTAAAATTTTCCACGACATTCTGTGAACTTTACGCACTTTTCAATAACTAGCTGCGCCCCGCGGCTTCGCCCGCATAAAAATCTATGTGTCTAATGGTTTATATACTTACCTTTTGAATCACACTATCTATTAAAAAACCGCCTCAAAATCCGTTGCGTAGTTTGAAAAGACAGACAGACATCGGGAAGCGACTTTGTTTTATACTATGTAGTGATGATGATGTATAATTCCTTCATTTATTGCATTAATGTCAATAACCAGCCGATGATCTGTGAACTCTGAACGAAGCATAACTTCAGATCGTAGCAAATGTTCCGGTTGATTGTCCCCGCTGTTGAAACGCTGCGGTCACGCTGCGGTGCCACGGCGTGGCGCGCGCGTGGCGTCACCGATTTCATTCATTGCGGTGCGTGCGGTCACAGCTCTCTGAAAATAGATGATTTCGATAAATTGGCTATTGTCTGCTATTGCTTTATGGTGCTAGAACAAGTGCTTGTAAGTTTCTATGTGTCGATACTACCTATGTAAACAACAAGAGAGGAAAAATAAAAATACTGAAAGCTTTGGTAGCTTACGATCAAGAACGCGCTTTCCATTCCATTTTCGAAAATTCCTTCGAAGTCAATGTTATGTTCTTTGTAAATGAAACACCAAAGAGTCACAGTATAAAGAGTTGAGTCTCTATGTAAGAGGCAGAATGTGTTGTAATGGCCGATGATTCCAGACCCAAATTAAAAAGAAAAAATAGGCTTGGAAAGAATAACAACCTCGTTGGTAAAAAATGGCAATAGGTAGTCTTGCCTTTTATTAGCCTAGTATTACTCTAAAAAGGAACCGCTCTATCGGCTTGTCATGCAAGACTGTCAAGTGTTATTAAGGTGCTGGATTACTTTTTCCTACTATTAACATTTCAAACTCATTTGACATATTGAAATTCACTTCAAACCAGGAGCTGACATTTAAGTGTCAAACTTCAAGCCATTGCGAATTAATACAAGTAACGGGATTATCACATCCTACTAATATTATAAACGCGAAAGTTTGTATGTTTGTTACCTCTTCACGCCAATACTACTGAACGAATCGGTATGAAATTTTGCATACAGGGTATTTCTGGAATAAAACATAGGTTACTTTTTTCTGTTCACACAGAACAGTTCTCACAGGATAGAAATTACCTTAAACAACGCGTGCGATTCCGCAGGCAGAAACTAGTATTTCTATATAAATATCGTTAACAAGTAAAGTTTGTTTGTTAGTTTCTTAAATTTATTTGGAAAAGCTAACAATGGTGCTGATTTTAATCGAACCCTACACTCAAGTTATCATAGGTATGTGGCTCTCATACTTAACTAAAGCAACGATACATTTTGCATTACATTTATATTATTAAAAAAATAACAAAAACAATAAGTAGATTGTACAAAAACAAACAGTAGCCTACGTCTACGAGCCTACGTTTAAATACAACGACCAAATCCACATTTAAAACCTATGGTTTATTACGTTTAGGTTACTAAGTAAGATATGGCAACACTAGTCGCCGCCCGCGCGCTCGCGTGGCGCACCGCTAATGCCTGTGTTCTAGGAATCATATAACACATACTCGTATCACTTACTTATGATCTAGAGCAGAGCGCGGCACGGTAGATAGATAGAAAACACTTCAATATACCACACAATACAGAAATAAATGCTTAGAATAGAGGAAGTATAAAGGGCGGCCTTATCGCTGAGAGCGGTCTCTTTCAGGCAACCTTAGGATGGACTGGACATGAAGGTACAATCATGACGGTGGCACTCTTTGGATTTGATCTTTTTCTAAGGACTTAATAAATACATTGGTAAAAAAAGAAAACAAATACTTATGTATATGTATATAGTAGTTCTATAGCTACTTTCGATGCGAGTTCGAATCCCGGTCGTAGTTTAATAGATTGTTCTTTTACTAGCTTTTGCTTGCCCGTGGGTTTGCGCGTGTTATTTTAATATAAAGTGTATTGTATTATTAACTTTAGATCGTATAGTCTCTATGAACAAAGAAAGTTCCAATACAATAATAGAAACAAATTAGTATAGGTATTTACAATTTACAATGCGTCAGATTACCTACCTCCAAATTATAATAAACTCAAATATCTGTGCATCATCATCATCAGCCTACAGCAATCCACTGCTGGACATAGGCCTCCCCCAATGAGCGCCACAGCACCCTGTCTTCAACTTGCCGCATCCAGCATCTACTTGCAGTCTTTCGCAGGTCGTCATCCTACCTGGTCGGAGGGCATCCTACACTACGTTTACCGTTTTATATATACATATATGTGTATACTAATTTAGAACTATTGTTATGGTATTAATGCAGTCAAAAGATACGAAAATTTATAAACAAAAGTTATGAAAATATTTCTCAGATGTTTGTGAATTAAAACCTTAAAAATGAGAACCATGTCAAAGTCGCTTGTTAAAGTTAAATAAAGACAATTAGTTAGGTACAGATGGCTATCTAAATTAATTACCTAGTTAATAATACAGAGACTGAGCCTAGCCTAGCACCTTTGTAAGTGCGTACGTATTCTTAAACAAGAATACGTTAACGTTTTAAGTTATCGCTATCGAAAACGTATCTTAAGGTTGATCGTCTTGTGGTGACGAGATTAATTTCTTTTTTGGTTTTTAATATTTTCTACGTACTACAAGACATAAGCTGATAAATATTTGCCACAGATCGTAAATCATCTTCTATTGACTTATGAAAAAACTAAATATCCATCCATTGGTAATTTTGGAGCTTAAAAAGTTATCTTATTTAAATAAAAAGTTCCCAAATGCTTCCAAAATACAAATAAATCGAAGTTAAAAAAATATACTTTTCCATTAGTTTTAATCCAGAACACTTCCTATAAGTACTAAAAATAAATATATAAAGCTGTGTGAATTGTCCAGCTTTATGAATTTATTTTATTTATACACACAAAAGACAGTGTTTTCGATAGCTCCGTTTTAGAATCATCATCATCATCATCATAGCAGTCCTTAATGTCACCCACTGTAGGATAGAGGCCTTCTTGAATCTCTGCCGGCCTCTGTCCGTTTTAGAATATCACTATTGTTATTTTAAATCCATTAAGCTAAAAGCTAAACAGAATGGGCCGCATTGTCTCAGTGTTGCATACATTAGCATAAAGTTACCGCTTAATCTCGGTACATATCGCGAATTCCGCTATTTTAGTTATTTGTCAATTTACTTAAGTGCAGAGTTTCGTCACAGCATGGACCTGAAGTACATTAAAGATGAAGGCCGTGCTTGTTTTTAAATATCGACTGAGATTATAAATAAATAAATAAAAGTGAATAATAAAATCAGTTTATTTCAGGCACAGAAAAAGACCCAAATCACAAACAAATATACACAATAGAACAAATTAAAAAATATATTAAAACTAGAGCTAACATAGGTAAAAAATATAGATATTTCTAAAACTTTTAAAACTATCATGGCTATTAATACTAAACTCATTTAAAACGGGATTTTTACCATGATTTCATCAAATTTAATATTTTACTAATATTTCTGTATAACTTAATAACTGTTCTTAGCTAAAAAAATACACGTGAAGCCGCTAGCAAATGCTTGAATCTAGCTAGTTAAAGAGGCAAGAGCTTAGTTGAAAACTGTAAAAAATTTGTCACTTTTTTCATCAATTGAGCGGGAGAAGGCTGACTGTGTGTTGCTATGAACCATAAACGAGTTTTGGATAGGTACATTTATCAAAATCGCTTTAGCCGTTTTATGCTCTGAGAAAATAAAGAATGTACGTCAACCATATAGAAACACTCGAAAAACATAGCATGGCTAATGTTTTTACTTAAGTAGGTCCATAGATTAGTTTTTTATTTCATTAGATGCACAGATACCCTATGTAATTCCGACCATCCTATCCATACCAGGTTCTCTGGCAGAGATCACTCTTGAGCGATAAGACCGCCGAGAAATTATGTTTTTTGTAGAATTTTTATCTTTAACATTAACTATATTTTATTTTTTATTTATGTTTATATTTCTTTTTTTTTTATAAAATAAATAATACTGGACAATTCACACAGCAAAATAGATAATATAGACTAGTAAAAGAAAATAACCAGTATCTATTTTTTTTAATTTTTATTTGGTCCGATTCCCGAGAGAGGCAAGCTAATTTTAGAAAAGATTTGATTGGAGTTTTGTTTCTTTTTAAAATTAAAGGAAATAAAGGGCCCATAGATTATTTCCACCTTATTATATTGTTTTTTGGGGCCCGGGTAAAAATATATATAATTTACTGATCAATAGATTGACTAGTTAAAAGTACTCAAATGTAGCAAATCGTTTAAAGTAGAGCAGGTCAAAAGTCATAGTCATAGTAACTAGTGATGTAATACAGTCGATGAGATCTCGTGTCGATGATTGATGGCTTGATGGATTGATGACGGCAATTAGGGTATTGTGTCGATGTGGAAAGTGACGTGTGAAGTCGATTATAAACCGTTTATCTTTGGCGTGTCGTTAAAGAATTATATTTACAAAGACTCTTTAAAAAAACGAGACTGTAATCTGTAATAATGCGTAAAACTTCATTATTTTTCTGTAGGTAAGTATTGAGTATTTTATTATCTTTCACAATCTTTATAAAATAAGAAATTATTTTAAAAATATTTCGCTCCATTTAAAAACCCATAACCATTAAGATTAGGCTCAAAACAATGATCTCTTTCGAAACAACGTAATGGCCGCTATAAACTTAATGCGGGGCTCTTAAGATAACGGTGTAACGGACGTAAAAAAAAGGTCTGTCTTTTCTATCCCACGGAAACCAGTACCGAAAAGGTAATAAACATTCTTGTTAAATTTTTAATAATATTTTTTTTTTTTGATAATGCTGGACAATTCACACAGCATTATCTAGCCCCATGGTAAGCAGAGCTTGTGTTATGGGTACTAGATAACTGATATACATAATACAATATATTACATAGATATATATTTTTTATTGTACATAGTAAACGATCAGAACACCCGAAACAAATATCTGCAGATCGTACACACATTTGTTCCGAGGCGGGAATCGAACCCACAACCTCCTGCGTCGCAGGCGGACCTTCGCCCACCGCGCCACATCGGTAGTCAATTGAGGTTCAATATAATTTTATGTTTTTGCAATAGTGAAAAACTGACTTTGAATTTCTATAGATTTTTAAAGTTTTGCGGAATAAATAGTAATACCTCGAAAAAAACTACCACCACTAATTATACATATGTCATCCCGGGATCATTTACCAAATAAATCATCAGAATCGACCCACAATTGACGGGCAAAAATATACATTATAACTAAAACTAACAAAACTGCTTGCAAGAAATTACCAACCGTAGTCAAGCGCAACAAAACCTATCGTCCGTATTATACAGTTCACCGCCTTCCCCAAACATCGACTTAAACTCTCAGCGATGATCCGCGACCGTGGCGACCTCTTACAACGCTTACAACACTGTTTCGAGACCAAATTGCACCCTGCAGGCCAAATCAGACTACATTATGGAAATGCCTGGTAGCTAACAACTAAATTATGGAAATAGCTAGGAAACCATAAATTTGGGACTTGAAAGGGTAATAGGAAGTTGGCAATGATGCAGTTTGAGATTTACGTAAAGATTTGGTGCAGCACGGAATTGTCCACGCGTGATCAGAGCAAGATCGATAATTATAATAATTCTGTACAACTCACACAGCATCATCAGATCAAACTGAAATTCGAAGGAACTACTCGTAAATGGTCGGTGATCCAACCATTTCAAACTAAAACAAAAGTGTTCGGACCTCCACTTTGACAAGGTTCCATCATCAATCTCAGACAATGCCGTCTTATGCCTGGAGGGTTCGTATTTCCCTAAACGCTGGAGGGTCACGCGGGTGATTCCCATACCTAAAGGTGATAGCGGTTCAGAGGTAAGCGGATTCAGACCTATTGCCATACTATCAACAGCGGCAAAGGTGTTTGAGTCGGCAGTGCAGCACAGTATGCAGCAACAGATATCGGCCCATCTCTCGGACGCTCAGCACGGCTTCAGACCAGCCCGCAGCACGACCAGCAACCTCCTCAACTCGATGTCTTGCATACTCCCAAACGTAGACGCAGGGGTTCAAGTCGACGTCGCTTACTTCGATTTTAAAAAAGCGTTTGACCTGGTCGATAATGACATACTATTATCGAAGCTGGCGACGATCGGCTGCACCACCAAACTGCTGCAGTTCCTTGCGAGCTACATGGAGAACAGGCAGCAGTATGTGGAGTATGCGGGGTGCAAATCTGAACCTTATTTCACGAAGACAGGGGTAAGCCAAGGGAGCAACTTAGGACCACTGGAATTTATCATTATGATCAACGATCTGCCAGAAGTTGTCACGGAGGCCAAATGTCTGTTGTTCGCAGACGACCTCAAGTTGATCTTGCCAATTAAGGAAGAAGGAGACTGTGTCCGTCTTCAACAAGACGTGGATAGGGTAGTGGAGTGGAGCCAGAGAAACAAGTTGCAATTTAATGTGGACAAATGTTCCATAATAACATTTAGTAGAGCAACAGCCCCACTCCACTACAACTACCACATAGAAGGAGCGGAGTTGAAGCGTGTGGAATCGGTGAGAGATCTTGGGGTTCGACTGGACACCGAGTTGAGGTTCAGAGCCCATATTGTGAGCGTTTGTAAAAAGGCCTACAGAATTTTAGGATTCCTTTTACGACAAGCAACTGTTTTTACAAACATTAGGGCTCTAACAGCAATGTATAATGCCCTGGTCAGAAGCCAGATGGAAAGCGCAGCTTCTGTATGGGCTCCTCACGAAGCTAAATATAGTCTCATGATGGAGCGCATACAGAACAAGTTCACTCGATACCTTTACTGGAAAAGATATGGCGTCTACCCTTTCTATCCCTTGATGTATCCAACCCTATTTGTTTTGGGTATGGTTGGATACAACAAGTTGGAAATCAGAAGGGATATGGCGCTTTCGCTGTATGTGATAAAGGTGTTCCGTGGGATGATATCCAACCCGACCATCTTGGAGATGATGAGCCTGTGCGTACCGGACGAGTATGTAGGGCGGCGTAGGCGGCCTCCTCTGTTCGCAGTGCCTCGCGGAAGGACTAACCTGCTGAACAAAGCCCCTTTGACGCGCACCATACAGTTATTCAATCGGGTAGCGGAGACCATTGATGTATTCCACTGTCCACTGAGCGAGTTCGCAAGGGCTATTCTATTCAATTCATGTTATTGTAAATAATAATATTTTTGTGTATGCTACTGACAATTTAATTTATTTTGCTAACTGTATGGAATAATTTTTCTTGAGGACATTTGTGATTGTATTCTATTTTGCTTATTGACATGTATATTGGATTATTTTTGCTCATTGACATATGTATATTGGATTATTAGTTTTTGTTAAATTCTATGCTAGTGATTAATTAGGTTGACTACACTATTGCATTAGGTAATACCTGTAAAAATAGTTGTAATGCTTTAAATAAATAAAAAAAAAAAAAAAAAAAAAAAAAAAAAAAAATAACAAAAAGGAATAAAAAACTGTAATTATTGATAAATAAAAAATATATTTAATTAGACGAGAAACCACCTATTAACAAACCTTCCTAGTTATCGATATGTAATCTATACATTGCACCACCACTAGTATGTAGAACTACATAATATGTACCTGTGTACTATCATATCACATATCAATCAGCGCCCCGGGGCGCGGGCGTCGCCGCAGGCAACTTATCAACAGATTGCACGGATAAGGCGCACGAGACTCGTGTAATCACCCTGTATGTCATGTGTAACTACTACCCTGTATATTACGTGAGAGAAGTTTCCAGCTTTTCACACGTAATATAGTACGATCCCTAACCCGCATGCCCAGCGTGGGGGTTATGGGCATTACAGGGGCATAAATACCGATATGGCGCTTATCAGGTGGAGGCCTGCGTCCAGCTGTGGAGTTGAGGTGAGGATACGTAAAGAGATTGGAGGATTTTGTGGTCCTGCCGGCCGAATTTCGGCCACGTCGGCCAGTCCCAACGAAGAATAACGAGCCATGTGGCTAGTCTTCGTTGAGAACTTGAAAAAACTGAATGAACTTGAAAAACAAACTTTTTCATTTTCCATTCTTGTCGAAACACGAATGAGCCACTGTTGTCGCCTGAGTCACCGTACCCTCCCTAACTCTACATAAATAAATAAATAAATAGTCCTGGACAATTCACACAGCATTATCTAGCCCCATGGTAAGCAGAGCCTGTGTTATGGGTACTAGATGACTGATATACATAATAAATACAATACATTACATAGATAGATATTTTTATTATACATAGAAAACGACCAGAACACCTGGAACAAATATCTGCAGATCGTACACACATTTGTTCCGAGGCGGGAATCGAACCCACAACCTCCTGCGTCGCAGGCGAAACTTCGCCCACCGCGCCACATCGGTCGTCATATTTTTATATTTACATAAACATATAAAAATATGTAAAAAGTAGGTACTTTCAGAAATAACTTTATATTTTAATCCTTTACATTCACATTTGGATCAGCGGCTTCTCCTCAAGTTCGAGTGAGCGGGAAGACGCTTCGTGTAATGTCAAGGGTTGAACCCGGCACGGTTGTAGATACCTGGCATTGGCTGGGTCACGCGAGTTTGGACGTTCTCTTCTAGGAGATAGAGACCTTCACTTCATCGCCGAAACCTAATAATCCGCATTTTTTTAAAATAGATAGTGATTCAATAGGAAGGTTTATAAACCATTTGACACATAGATTTCCACGCTCGAGGCGCAGCTAGGAATGTATATAATACTAGCCGCGCCCCGCGGTTTCATAGATATTTGATTAATATACAATATATCTTTATAAATTGTAGCCTATGTGCTATTCTGATATATTATTGTTAAGTTTAATTAAAATCCATTCAGTTTTTACGTGAAAAAGTAACAAACATCCATCCATCCATCCATCCATACTTACAAACTTTCGCGTTTATAATATTAGTAGGATTTGACAAATAAATTTCCACGCGAGCGAAGCCGTGGGCGCAGATAGTTTTATATACATATAATGTTTTTTGTTTAATAACTCTGTGATACAATAGTATGTACCACCTAAAGGTAATCGCCCACTCTCGCTGCGGTCTGCGGTCGCCCGCTGCATCAGCCCTCATCAGCAATTATATAGTCCGTAATCACGAGATAACGGCCGTAATCTCCGTAACCGCGGTAACCAAAGGTTACGTTGCCAATAAATGTAAACCGCATTGTAACAGATGTTTATGTCAGGATGTGGTTCACATTTAACAATGAGTCATCGTGACTTGGGTTAATACGAACGGTCAAAAGTAACTGACCTTACTCTATTTTTGATTTAAACTCTACCCTGTTTAAATCTGTAAAAATAGTACTTTCATGATAAGTAATAAAGAGTTTGTGTTTTCATTTACATTAAAGCAATAAGCATTAAAATCGGTTTAAATTAAAATGTCGTGGTCTGAAAAGTGTTACCTGCCCTAATTCTATTACCTTCACCTATTCTTGAAGCTCGATAACGACTAAGCTCTTTCTAAAGGAGTCTATACACCAAACTTAGCGACACGGCGAATTGTATGAATGAAGAAGTGAAGAATAGTGTAGCCAGCTGACAGTGTTTGGTCAACTGATCGGCGGCTCGCCGACTGGTGTGTAGACCTCGTAATGTGATTCATATTAAAACGTAATTACTTATTTTTGTTGGTATACGTGTTCTTGAGTGACCGCGACTCGGTAAACGTAGTGTTGAACGCTATCCGGCCAGCTGGGATGGTCATAATATGTCCAGCAGTGAGCAGGCTGCTGATGATGATGATTAGTCATTGTTGTCTCTTCTATGAACTAAATACACCAACAAAAAGATTAAATCTCATAACAATAATCTCACCTAGTATTCTAGATGAATGCAATTATCAAGTAATTATAAAATAACAACGTCCTAACAAATGCTAATTCCCAAACTAGTTTATTTGAAAAATGCGCCGAAAAACGTAACTCGAACATACAGACTGTTTCCCGCGGTTCAGTTCGCACAGCATTGTATTTCAAGGTGTTGATAATAGGTAGATGTTACGTTGTCGGGAAATAAATTAAATATAACTCTTAAATATAGCTGTGACGAATTAACACAACCGAGTATCGAAACACATAATAAGATTTACCAAAAAATACACAAACCCATAAGTACCGTAGAACTTAATAGATGGCGCTGATCTTTCGCTGAGAGAATGAGGATATCATACCAAAATATGCACGGGATGCTCTATTTTCAGCCAAGTTGATCTATTTTTCATAAAGAAAACGCCTCATCAAGGGCGCTTTACCGTCATGCGGATTTCCACCCGCGTGCGTGTCATAACACGCTCCAGCCAATCCGCGTTCCGGGTGTTGCCCACGTGATAGGAAAAACATTATTCAAGAAAAGCTTTCAGGTGCACGCAGATCCGCACGCGGGCGGAAATACGCATGACAGGAAAAGGCCTCTATTGAAATACCACCTCCACAAGACAAAGTCTTATATAAAGGGACTCCTCAAGTGTAAAAAAATGGAAGGGAGGGACGGCTCTGGCCAGTAAGGATATTCTGCGGACTGATTAGATAAGGTGATGTTATCGTCAGCGATACCCTCGCCTATGGAAGTGATTCTTTAAATAATAATATTTTATAAAAACTATAGTAGTTTTACGAATTCATTGCGGATGTAAGCCCACGCAATTTGTTTACATCCGTAATGGACTCCTTAATTCTAAATTTTCGCTAATATTCTTTAGAATCAGTTACTATACGAAACATATTATCATCAATATCAATCACCTGGATTGGGCGTCAAACTTTAATTTACAAATTGATTATGCCCAACATGATTGCATACACATTAATCAATCAAACCAATTATGATTTACTACAATAATCATCTCATTAAAGTAATTCACGGTCAATGGCTAACAATGCAGCGTCGTACCACAATCGGTCATGTTGTGCAAACTGTCAAATTTGACGGATGACGGTTTGACATGACAGTGACAGCTAGCCTTGACTTGAATCGTATCATTAGCGCAGGCCCATGTGGTGGAGCGGGCCATGTGTCAGTTCGGATGATGGGCACTGTAATCAGCCTATTATCGGTATGCTATGTGGGGTCAACTGTAAAATACATATCATGAATAAATTATAGCCTTTTCAGACCTACAATGTACCGCTACCGAGAGCGGGTGAAAGTACGTTTTCAACAATATGTCTTTTGTAGTAAATTCATTTTTAGATAAAAACTAAACGTTATTATTAGCATTAGAACTAGTTTTTACAATTGAAACAACTGATCTAAATGCAGACACACATAACATAGTAAGTTGTTATCAAAAATTTTTATAATGAGGTTTTTAGATTTTAGACAAAAAAATCTAAAAAATAATAATCACCTACCATAATAATAACTTATTATGTTATGTGTGTAATACTATGCATTTAGATCAGTTGTTTCAATTGTAAAAACTAGTTCTAATGTTTTCTATTATGTATGTTATTGTATCTTTCTTTGTTAATAAAGATGCATGCGTAATTCCAAAATCGGAAGGTACCTATGTTTTATTTCATCAAATTGTAAGAAATCGTGATTAGATATTGTAGAACGGAACACTAATCAAAATAAGCGTGAATTTCACACCAATCATAAAAAAGGACACGTAGGGGAAAACAAAACAAAAGGTACGCGATAATTATCCGATAAATAAATATTTGATAGGTAAATACCAACAAATTACCTACTACGCTTTTTTATCAAATCTCAGAAAATGTTCACTAGGGTCATTATAGTTACGTACCACTTAAAAAGTTGAATAAAATAGCAAAAGCAAATTCGTGCGAGCGCGTTGAAGTCTTTTCTTAGAACCCTCTGTTTCCGCTCTGAGCCAATCTTATCCGACACTCTGGTTATTTTCATCTTTATTTGGTATCGCAATTAGAGAGATGAGATAAATATCTAGAGAAAGGTTTCGTAAGAAAGTAAGCCGCATTCATAATATCACACAGCGTAGGTTTTTGAATGTAAATAGGCAATTACATAAGATTGCGATCGTTGACTCCAGTTCCCACTTTTGGGCATACTAGTGTCTTTCCTGTACAGATTGCATGTGTTTGCATCTAGATGGCTATCACGTCCCTTACTTGACTGGGTCTTACTGTCCCGACAATAAAGATCAGAATCGTCTATCAGATCAGCGTGGCACGCATGTCGCTTGTTAGGCCATCTTGTGGTTTCTTGTCGTTTTGTAATTTAGCTCAAATGGGAGATTATAACAAAGTTGTGAGAATTTTTCCCGCGTTCTTAATAATTTAATAACGCGCTTTAATTACGAAAGTGCGAAATACATTTGAGTTGAAATTGAGATACCTTTGAGGTATGCCTATGCCTATGATGTTTCAAATCAGATATATATTAACTTTAAAATTCATTTATAACGGGATATTTACAATGATTGTATTTTTGAATTTTCGGATATTTCTCGTTATAAATTGACTTTGTAATACAAATGATAGTTCAAAAGTTTTATCAATAACTTTTTTCCTTAAGGCTTACAAAATAAGTTCCTTCTTGAAGAAATAAGGTCTTAATTGGTTTTCTCTTGAATTAATTTTTTTGTGACTTGTGAAAGAAGTGAAAGAAATTTGAAACGAATGATTGAAAACGAAGATATTGTTTTGAATTCACCTCCTACCAAAGCTAATAAAGTCGCTTGTAATAATACTAATTCGTTTTATAAAAACGAATGTTCATGAATTTTAATTCATAAATCTGATTTTGAACGACAATGTTCAATGCAAACTTTTTGAATGATTGAGCACAATATGTTATGTTATGATCTGTTATTCACTTTTCCATAGAGAGACCTTGTCACAAAACATTGTCATTAAACCATAAGTTTAATTGAGGCCAGTAATTAAAAGTAAGTAAATAACTATTACAGTAATAACTGCCAACGACCGGTAACTTGTTCGCAATAAAAATAATTCTTACTAGAGTTATGTCTATGAGAGATAAGCTCATGAAACCCGTCTATTTCATCCTACTGGCACACGTTTGTACTAATTTAACTAGTAACTAATGATTATTTAATTTAGTTTTTATTTCGTTTAGTTTCTCCTTGCGGCTTCGCACGCTGTATATAGTGTTTTTTTTACTATGACAGTAGGGGTGCACCAATTACCAGAGGAGATACAGGTATCTACAGTTTCTTTTGAATCATCAGCTCCTTTTCGGAGAAAAACATTTTGTCATTGGTAGATACGAGTAAGTTAATTAAGGCCTAAAACTACATGTACGTATACTAAGCAAAATTTCAGACCGGTTCTTAGTTCTGTAGTTTAGTCGTGATGAGGAAAAAAAATCTTTTGCATTTATAATAGGTACAGTGTGATTCTAAATCTTTTTAATAAATAGATACAACCAAAAAATTACTAAACTGAGAACCTCCCTCCGTTTAAATCCGGTTAAACTTTCAAAGGATTTAACTAACTTACTTAACAGCTTAGCACTTAATTCATTTCGCAAAATGGCCGATCGCATTGCGTACATACTCTGAATTAAATGTTCTAACGAATTTCGCAACAAACTCACATGGGGGCAACTTTCCACAGCTAATACTTTATACATCATAACTCAGTATCGTTCGTTCATATGGGACATTGCGTAAGTATTTAGTGTATTTATGAGAAGGCATGTTAAACTACCGACCGGTGTGAACTGAACCACTTTCGTAAATATCATTTTATTTAAACATTTTATACTTACGCGATCTGAACACAATTTTATAAGAAGAAGAAGAAATAAGTATGTTCAATTTAACGGGCTTTAGGGTAGCTTCAGTACTCCAGTCATCCCGTGACCACGACTGTTTGTAAACCTGTTGAAACGTCGGGAAACGTAGTTAAATAAACGGAACAAATAAAAAAAAAAAAAAAAAACAGCTTTATTCCATATCCCAATAGTTATTAGTATGTACAATTTTAAAACAATAATAATAGTAAAATAAATAATTAATAGTCGTGTAGGTACTTTATAATTTTAGAATTGAATTGAATTTAGAATTAATTATGTCAGATTTTTTTGTGTCATGTCCTGATATGGACCGCCTTCGGTGTATGCCTCCTCCAAGGATCTCCAGAGGTTTCTGTCTCTGGCTTTTTGTGGCCACATTTTTCCAGCTACTTGTGTGATGTCATCATTCCATCTTTTGAATGGTCTCCCTTTTTTCCTTCTTTTCCTTTTTTTAAAAAAAAAGGAAAACGGGACAAATATTCGTTAAATAGTAGGTACTTATAATAACATATTTATTTGTATCGGTATAAAATATAATCTTATGACGAAGGCTTTCTACTCCATATATCATCCTGCCCATCAATGCGTGCCGAGATGGCGCTCAGTTTAGCATCGTGTATTATATTATCTGTGACATCGACAATATTTTATAAGAAATTCAATGTTGTGCTTAGCTTTACATAAAATAGGACTTTCCATAGCGCACCTATGAAGGCATTGCCAAAACAACACTATACAAACATTTTATTGTATTTGTCTATTATTTAGCTTTCTTGCATCACTGTTGGTTGAACCTTTACCTATAGTCTTTACCTTAGTCTATAGTCTGTAAGATGAACCTTTACCTTTAGTCCAAGTCCAGTTGGAATTCTACTCTACGCTCGTTAAGTTCAGACAGGTCACTAAAATTAATGTTTAAGACTAATTTCTCAATTAAATTCAGTTGGTTGATCATCAAACAACAAATGAAGTAAAATCACAAAGACGTCGGCTGCCGTCGCAAGGCACATCCCGCGACAATCCACAGACCTGTATGTACAATTAGCGAGTCCTCGATAGGCACTGATGCAACCCTGTCATTATCATTACGATACCCAGCCTCCGTTGTCAGAGCCGAGTTTATATCTGAATATTTTACTCGTCTTATCTAACGGATACTACTCAGGAACATTAGATCTCCAAAAACTGCAAATACAAATTTGACCAATTCTCTGACTCTTATCTTTTTAGGGTTTCGAGTTCGGCTTCGACAGTGTTTAAACTTGTTGTGTGTTGAAACGTCGGGAAAAATAAGTAAACAGATGCGATAAATACCCGTTAAATCTACTTTTAATATTGTGCATTCAGATAAGAACTTTGATTCTTTAACTTTAGATATATTTTAGAGTAACAGTTAAAGTCCTGGGTAAAAAATATATTTTTCTTATTTAGTCAGTCAGTTAATTTCATTTCTTTTGTCAATCAAACAAATACTTACAAAAATAAAGCGCGTCAAAGTTTAGGAGTGGGGGCTCGTGACGTCACAGCTTGCTAAAAAGTGTAGCAAGACGTGAAGTCACGCGGAACTTTAACTGGCTATATCTTAATATTTTTTAGAAAATTTATTTAGAAAAATTGACCGAAATATTTGAAACCACGCGCGCAAGTATCTGTCGCACTTGACAGATCTTGCTCACGTAGGTACCTAATTAAGTAATTACTTAACTGCAGCTTGCTTAGATAGATAGATATATTTATTTATTGATACAAATTTGTTACATTTTGTTTATAGTATCTTAAATCCTAACATAGGTTTATCTAGACACTAGAATTCTCTAAACAATAATAAGGTTAAAAATAAAATTAAAGTAATTAGCAGTGATCGGAATTAGGCCAATACCTAGCAGTATTACCTACCAAACTAATTTTGGAAACGTTTTGATTTATTTCTAAGCTATTGTGCGACTGCTTATATTAAGATAAATGCTGCTGGTTTAGTAGATTCGCACATTAGTTAACTACTGGTAGGTTGGTAATAAATGGTTGAAATGGTGTCCCATCAATAATTATTGGCAGATAAATTTAGGAATCACAATCTATTTCGTGTTCAGAGCCACAGCAGAGTCCTAACTAGTAATTGTGCTTACATCTCTATTCTATATGTAGGTACTAATAAATAGGTTTCAGAAAGGATAATCCACACAGGACGCCGTGCAATTCCTCTTGGATACTGATGTCTCCACGTTGGATTCCAACAGGAAATGCATTGGCGTTTTCTCTTTCTTTTATTTAGCAAAGGCGTAACTTTGAAGTGTCTGTTTGAAATGTTAAAATTACAGATTTTTATGAAATTTAAAACATACATACATTTAACAAAACATTTTATTATTTAAAAAGAGTGTCTGTTTCTTCCAGCTAATCTTTGAAATGGCGTAACCGATTTTGGTCTTTTCTTAGTGTACATTTATTGTATTTATAGAAATAACTTGATTTTAAAGAGAGTTGCACTGGCAAGTAGCTGATGTTACTGCAAGTAAAAGTTATTTCCGAAAAATATTGGTTCCGCGCATTCATAAAAGCCGTAGTAAGAATAAAAAATAAGCGAGTGAAGTCGCGGACACCGCTAGTGCCTTCATAAGTGTACATTATGTGAGAGACTTCTAGTTTCGATGTAACTAGTAACTACTTGGTAGTAATGTAAGTACGGCATTGAGCTTCAGGCGATCTTACACAAACGCCGCCCTTGAGGTGACACGATAATCTCGGATTACGCGAGCATAGACTTACCGATCGATGTAACAATTCTGTTCCTAAAGTTTTACGTCGATAATGTCTTATTTTGTTGTATTATTTTACTATTTGCAATGGTAAAGGTTTTGGCCTCTTAATAAAGTTGAGATGTGGCTTAAGATTAAGCACGCTTTCTAGGCAGAAACTTATTCCATTAGGTTTTAAAAACACCTCGATAGTAGATAAAATGAACTTCTAAAACTCAAAGAAAATATAACGAAAACGTAGCTTACTTATTTAACTTACTTGTAAAACCTATACTTGCTTAAGTGTTGCTTTACTTGAGATGTGTAAAGATAACGGGTGGCTATTAATAAGAGACTGATATGACATTGTGAGGGACTAATAAAATTATTTATTTATATATTTAATTTGTAAAATGTTCACTGGTTAAAAGTGTATCAGTTGCCTCAGTCAGTAAGTCTATGCTCCCATTGCGTACAGCTTAATTCCAAGTCGTGTGTATCTAATTACTTGTTTGTGGAAAGCCTGACCTTTTCGCGCGCTTTTGACATTAACCTGAATTAGTTAATGGCTAAACCTGGTCTAAGCTGATATGAATACAGACCAGGTGAGCTTGCTGAAGGTTACCAGACTTAGATCAGGTCCAGCTGGCCTCGAGTGATGAGCTTTTGCTGCGCGGCAACAGAAAATATTACGAGAAAATCGTACATAATTTCTGTATTATTTTCTGTTTTGTGTGTTGTAATAAAGTGTTATCTATCTATCTATCTATCTATAATTTATTCGATTAATTAGACACAATATAATTCATATCAGTTTAATTTATAAAGAAATAGTCCAAAGGACAGTCCAATCCAATTCTAAGCTATTAAAACAAAACAAGCTAGTACACTGGCTGCATGGTACTACTTACTTACCTATCAACATTCGTAGATCCACTGCTAATTGTACCTTCCCAGATATTTTTTGCCATTAAAGGTGCTCAATATCGTATCTATATCGTGATCAATCGTCACTTACGGTGTCGGTGTGAAATAGTGATCAAACCAACTCTGAAGTCGAATCTTTAATCTCTCATTTTCCCAGCAGATGGCGCTAACCTGCGACTGTCCGATGTCGCAGCCGGGGCCGACGCTGGCGGCCACGTGCGGCGGAGGAGCCTTCATGCTGTTCATGGGGCTGCTGGAGGTGTTCCTGAGGAGTCAATGTGATCTGGAGGACCCTTGCGGACGGGCACAGGTTGGTAACTAACTAAACTATAGGTCGTGTATAATCTGATTGAGAATTCTTTGTCAGGGTCAAGCTCGCCTATGTAGATATATTTTTTAATGAAGCTATTTTTATGTATTAAGTATTGTGTGTACAATAAGGAATAAAGAATGCTGTCCCGCTTAGAAGACATGTGATCATTACGATCTATCATATCATTACATTACATATTGTTTATACGCGAAAACTGCTAAATTTACGTTACATAAATAAACTTTTTGTAAAAAAATTAATATCAATCCCATCATTTAACTACGTCTTATAGCTATTAATTCGATGTCTAGGGTCGTCGTCATCGAAACCAATATAAACCTTGTTGTCGAGTAAAACTAAATATCGCTGCGAAGAATAGGACGTGCTCTAATGCTAGTCCGTATTGTTCATGAGGCTTCTAGAGGTATTCCTGAGAAGAGCGATATGGAGGAGGACCCTCGCCCTCGCTTATAACTGAACATGTTCTCATTTACATTACCAGTTATTGTTATCATCATCATTACCAACCCATGATAACAATGTCGTTAAAGTTACACAAGTAACCTCCGACCCGCGTTTAGCATAAACTCTTTGTTCAGTCACGAGCGAGGACGATACAGCCAAGATGCAGCTTTCTCTGTCGTGCCACAGCGCAGTGCCGTGCGCCTCGGCATCGATGGGGGCACGCAATGATGGGGACAGATTGATGGAACGTGACCGAGAATCGGAGATCGGGATTGCGGAATACGAGAATTGATTCGAGAAACGTGCTGGCTATGGTCATTATTGTTTCCTTCCACTATTGCGGAGAGGATAATTAAATAAATAATGCTGAACAATTCACAGAGAAACATCTAGCTCCAACAAGGTAGAGCTTGTGTTATGTACGAAAACTGAACTTGAAAGAAGCTCACAGTTTACACCAAAATGCTTACTATTATTATTAGTTTGTACCCTACAAACTAATTAAAACGAAGGATATTCTATGTGACTTATAAATTGAAAGCAGGATTTCATTAAACAGGTCAACATGTTGGAACTCCAGTAAACACTTATCTAAAAGTTTTGGTGGGTTTGAAAAGGTTTTTAATTAATCTTTTCAGAACACGTCACTTTACATACACGCGGAGAAGGCATTTGAATGCGAGCCTCGAGAATGTACAATAGACTTCCTCATCTCTCAATTAAGCACTATCTCCGTGCAGGCCTGTTTCCTGAATGAATGAATCTCGTTCAAACAATGGGACGCCGCCGCACGCATGTTGCCGACTAACATCTTGATCGATTTACATTACGAACTATTTTATGGTGGCTGAATTAAAAACAACATAATGTAAAATAATGATAATAAATATGTTTGTCCACTATCTCACGTGATGTAAAGTGCATTTGTGATGAAGATAATGATTTAAGATAAGTGTTACGGTGGATAAATCAATTCCCCTTTATCGGAACACCTCAAAATTATACAAGGGAAGAATCATCAAAATCTATTAAGAATACGAAAATAACTTAACTAGTCGTGATTTTTCTAAAGAATTACGTTGTTTTTTCAGCTTGACGGGATAAATACTAACTCTCCGGGAATATATTGTATGAGATCTATATAATAAAGAAATATTTATTAAAATCTTTCGTCCATAATTGATGGTGAACTCGATGAACATAAGGTCGAACATTCAACATACTTCAGTTACATTTTTGTCGGTTAAAAACAGGTTGCGTTGGAGAGGAATGACGCTCAACGGGCGAACCATTCTAATTCGGATAAAAAAAATACAAATCAAATAAAAATCGATACATTTTGGTGTTAATTACCAATATAATGTTGGTGATTTTTGTCATACTACAACTAACTCTAAAACTAAAACATTAGTATGAGCTAGTCCCTTTTGATTTGCCTCGAGCTTTACATATTCATTAAGGATTTTGTCCATACAAGAAAGCCTTTAAGTTCGTAATTCCATTACAATGGCGTGCAATTACGGTTAAATATATGGCAAAACATCATTTAATATATTTAAATGATGGTAAATCCCGATATAGTGCTTTCAACTAACTTGACCATTTTATTGCGACGCACATGGACGAATTCCACCAACGTAAGCTTGCGCGCCTCTGCGGCCGCACCGACGAAGCAGGAAAGACAATGAATGTGATACATACTAATAAAGCCTGTTCTTATTTCCAGTTCCGTCGTCACATGGACTCTGTGTACGACTTCATCGTGGTGGGCGGAGGGTCGGCCGGGTCCGTGGTCGCAGCGAGGCTGTCCGAGGTGCCGGAGTGGCGCGTCCTGCTGTTGGAAGCAGGTGAGTGGGCATGCTGGCGAGACGTACGTACGATCAGTTAGATCCTGAGCACTGTCTTGACACTTATAATTAAAAAAAAAAACTGATTCTGATAACCTAAGATAAGTACCTAATTCATTTCCATTTTCAGGTTTCGACGAGCCAACAGGAGCGCAAGTCCCGTCCATGTTCCTGAACTTCATCGGGTCCAGCATCGACTGGGGGTACCACACGCAGCCCGAGCCGGCCGCCTGTCTCGGAGAGGACCAGAGGAAGTGCTACTGGCCTAGAGGAAAGGTAGGGTACATGCGCATTCAGCAATCATATGAGATCTTTTTATGGCGACTTCCAAACGATGGTTATATCGTCACTAACATCTAGTGATGGTAAGTGACACTGTGGCCGACGATATTGTATAACGAAGGTGCCGAAGATACGTATTTATTCCAAAAAAGGAACTGCTGTCCTTATTATTTTATATAATGGTCCGGCTGAGGGATCCGATCTGTGAACGTATCATTGTCTTCAAATCCCGATTTACCGAAACCCAATCCTTATCAAAAATATTGTTATGAAACCTTGCTGCCTACTGCCTCACATACGTCGCAAATACAGATATGGCTACAGAAGCTTGATCGGTAACATAAAGACCACTATAGAGAAGAATGAACTACGTTATTTGAATATGTAGTTCATTCTCCTCTATTCTCTATTCGAAACCAAACGGCTCTATCGGAAGACCAGCGTTCTTACGACATGCTTACAACTAACTCATGCTGAGACAGAGTCCGTTTTGTTACTCAATTGCAAAAACCGTTTTGTCTTTTATTTTTAAATCACGTTTGTTTTGTTTGTGTTTATTGAGTTGCAAATAAAATATTGTAATTCTCATTCATCGTATCACCCAGGTCCTGGGAGGCACATCCGTGATGAACGGCATGATGTACATCCGCGGGTCGCGCGCAGACTATGACTCCTGGGCAGCCGCGGGCAACGAGGGCTGGAGCTACGAGGATGTGCTGCCTTTCTTCATGAAGTCGGAGGATAACAAACAGGTACCTATGATAAGGTTTAATACTAGTTTTATAGACCATTAAATGCATCTATGGTTCAACTTAAAAGTCGTTAAATTCGTGATAAATACTTTTTTTATTAGGTCGGCTCATAGAAGAGTTAGTAGATATTGGGTTCGGTGCAAAGTTTGTATAGCGTTTCCCTTTTTTATGTTTGAAGGGGCTCTATGCAGATTGGATTTCCCTCAATTTGTCTTCATTCTGTTTCGTTCTAATGATCATATTACATATATGAAAACAATAACTCCATGTTATAGAGGGCTCAGACTAGACAAAGCGAAAGAAAGCGATGATTTATTTTTTTATAACGGGACATACCTGATTTCTTTGTTAAAAATAAAAACATCATGACAAGGTAAATATCCCGTTATAAATGACTTTATTGCAATCAAAAATTCAAGTGCATTGTCAGTTGATCAATAGCAGTTTGAAGAATCTCCCCCGAATCTCTGCCACCCACCTACGACATCATAGTGGTAGCTACCTTACAAAGATTGTTATACTTACTCTATTTGTTTGTTTTTCTTACTTTAGACAACTGTGTTTTAAGTTTTAGTTTTCCTGTGTACTGTATAGGTAGGTAATTGTTGTATTTTGTATGTGTGTCTGAAGTCGTTAATAAATAGTATATCTATACTTGATTGCAGGTGGACAAAATGGATCAAGGCTACCACGGCGTAGGGGGACCGCTGACGGTGTCGCAGTTCCCCTACCATCCGCCACTCAGTTTCAGCCTTGTCAAAGCAGGGGAGGAACTGGGTAAAGAACAGCTTTTAAAAATCTATTTATTTATTTTGAGGAAGGCCTACAGCTTAAATACATACAACATAATAACCTAAAGTAGGTAGGTAATTCTATTTATATAAATAATTATTATTTGCACAATTATTCAATGATCTTTCCCCTCCAGGCTACGAATCCCACGACCTGAACGGCGAGCACCACACCGGGTTCAGCATCGCTCAGACGACCAACCGCAACGGGTCGCGGCTGTCGGTCGCGCGCGCCTTCCTGCGACCCGCCCGCCTTCGCCCCAACCTGCACGTGATGCTGAACGCGACCGTGACCAGGGTGCTCATCAACCAGACCACGAGGCAGGCCTACGCGGTCGAGGTGCGGAACAGTTATGGAGGGACGGAGGTTATCTTCGCTAATAATGAGATTGTTTTGAGGTGAGTTCATTAATAATAGGAAATGCTTAAGGCGCAAAGACAATTGAGCCTTTGCTTCATTAGTTACGGCCCATTAATATTATATATAAAAAGTTACTCTGTTGCATTAGGTGTGCCCGTTAAAATAGATGTACATACATGTTTCTAATAAATAAATAAAATACTAAATAAATAAAAATTCTTCAACCTTCCAGCGCCGGAGCAGTAGCCTCCCCCCAGTTACTCCAACTAAGCGGCGTGGGCGAGCCGTCCGTGCTGGCCCGCGCCGGCGTCGCGCTGACCCACAAGCTGCCCGCCGTCGGACACAACCTGCAGAACCACGTAGCGCACTTCCTCAACTTCCACGTCAATGACAACAACACCACGCCGCTCAACTGGGCCACCGCCATGGAGTATCTGCTGTTCAGGGATGGACTTATGTCCGGCACTGGTAAGGAGATGACACTTTAGAACAGCTTACAACGCTTTACAGTAGGAACCTATCACTAAAACACCAGTCGGTAATAAGCAGTTGAAGTTTACTTGTCACAGACAGACGGAGCAATTTAGTTCCCTTCACACGAAACGAGCACCTACTTTACCTAGTATTTTATTGCGCTGCTCATGGAAGAAACAAAAATGGCTTAGCTATGTCCCCCTTAAAAAAATAGGGCATTATTATATTATATTATTATATAACCTTCCTTGTTGTAAAAAAATCCTTCTTCCATATGGGAAAAAAGGCCTAACCTTGTGGTGGACCTTGTGAACACAAATTGCTTGCAAAAAATGGACATCATAACAGTCAAATATTCCGGTTTTAGAACTTGGCTCAAAATCTACGAGTTTTAAATATCAAACAATTTTCTAGGAATATCTGAAGTGACCGCCTTCATCAACACCAAATATTCTGACCCACTGGCCGACAACCCCGACATCCAGATGTTCTTCGGCGGGTTCCTGGCCGACTGCGCCAAGACCGGCATGGTCGGCGAGAAACTGGACGACAACTCCCGGAGCATTCAGATCATTCCAACCGTGCTGCGGCCCAAGAGCCGGGGGCGGCTGGAGATTGCCAGCGCCGATCCGTTTGCGTACCCCAACATCTATGCCAAGTGAGTATGCGCTCCAATTAAGGTCTTTTTATCTGGGGCTTGAGATTTATTTTTTCTTCCTTCTTCTCTCTTTATGTCGCCTTATCTGTGAAACCATGCAGACCACCACATTAGATCATGTATTCATTACCAAGTTTTATTTCAGCTACCTCACCCACGAAGACGATGTAAAAACTCTGATCGAAGGCATCAAGTTCGCCATCCGCCTCTCGGAGACGAAGGCGCTCAAGCGCTACGGCGTGAAGCTGGACAAGACTCCTGTGAAGGGCTGCGAGAGTCTCAAGTTCGGGTGCGACGCGTACTGGGAGTGCGCCGTGAGGATGCAGACAGCTCCGGAGAACCACCAGGCGGGCAGCTGCAAGATGGGGCCGCGGGGGGACCCGACTGCTGTGGTCGACAACCTGCTGCAGGTAAAGATATTAACGCATTCACTGTCCCAGCGGTGCGCCGCTACTGGTCTCCACGTCGCTTTGTACAAACTGGGTATACCTATACGTCCTGGATACAGTGACATCAATGTACTTATTGGGACATGGAACCTCATCAAATCCTGCAATTTACGAGTTTCTCGAGGGTGTTCGTAAGTAAAATAGCGGCTATGCCTTTGTTAACTAACAAAATGGAATCAAAGGGATGATCCACATCATCTAAAGACTGATGCATGAAGAATTATTGACTATAAAACTTCATACATATTTGCATTTACACTAATAGTTAAGACTGATTTATAAAACAACTTAATAAACAAAATTTGAAAGATAGTAGCTTTTAATTCATACGTTTGACTGTACCTATGAACGCGAAGAAATCAATAAAACAGACTCGACATGAAGGGAACACATCTAATAAAACTGGTCACAAGAAGCAAATACTCTATGACAAAAAATATGAAACGACTATTCAGGATGTTCGTTGATTGACAAAACATGGACAAATAGCTAACGTTACTCGTGTTTGATTAAGGTGTGCGTGTTCCAGGTGCAAGGTCTGGACCGGCTGCGCGTGGCGGACGCCAGCGTGATGCCGGCCGTCACGTCGGGCAACACCAACGCACCCACCATCATGATCGCCGAGCGCGCCGCTGACTTCATCAAGCGACGGTGGCAAGGGACTGTACCGGTACGTGTTCTACAGCTCCTAGAATGTATTTAATTAGTACTTATGTTAAGTTTCCTTTATTAAAAAGAGTTTTTAATGGAGCTAACATTGCGTCCACATCGTAGATGCGCAATCCAGAATCCAGGGCGCTCAAAACAAATGAGTAGGTACGGTCTATTTTCTTAATTGACTAAGTTGAGCACTAGCACACGGTGAGTGAAGTGTTAGACCGCCATTTTACTTAGTAAGAAAAATATGGCCTAGGAAGAAGCACGCTTTCAAAGAACGAACTTATTCACATGAGATTTGGAAACTCCAAGATTGTTCTCTACCGGAAAGGCAGATGGATTTCGACAAGCGCTGTAAGACGGCACAAGAGATTGAATACTTTATACCCTACAGTGGGCGAAGTCGGGTTGCGGATTATAATGACCTCCCAGTGTAAATTGATTAAGATACTCATTGTTCCAGGGTCAGTTCCCCGCGGGCCACGGCGGGCTGTCCAACGTGCTGCAAGCCAGCGAGTCGCGCTACCAGGTGCCCACCATCTGGCAGCGGTGGTTGTGAGACTACCCTCACAACACACCTTTTATAAAACACAAGGCTATACAAATACTAGCTGCGCCAGTGTGGAAATCTATGTGTCAAATGTTTTATAATCTTTCCTATTGAATCACTCTATCTATTAAAATAAACCGCATCGAAACCGTTGCATAGTTTTAAAGATCTAAGCATACGTAGGGACAGACAGACAGACAGCGAAAACGACTTATACTATGTAGTGATATACCATACCTACTCTACCTAGAGCACAGAAGAAAATGTTTATCCTAGAGTAGTACCCATTCGTACCCAGTCGTTTTCTGTTCTGAAGAAAATTAGAAAAAAATACTAACTGAGCTGGTTCCTTCCTATATAGCAGGCCAGGACCGTTCCAAGAGTGCGTTCCAGGTGAAGTAGTAGCGGAATGGCCGAAACAGAACCAGCAGTACCAATAACATTAACCAATATTTATCGAAACTTTTAAAATTAATATTGTTTGAAACCGACCACCTCACCAAAAGGTGCAGGTGGACTATTTTAATTCTCCAACACGAAATTGCGTGTTTTGTTTCAGCGAATTGGTAACAATTTGCACAAAATACTAAACGAATAATCTATTGCGTATTACAATAAGACCTTCAGGTCACCTGTCACAACGGATAATGTAAAATGAGTGCCCAACTTAGAGCATTCAACAATCAATACAAAATTCGAAATAAACTAGCCTTTCCACCCGACGACACTGTGATAACTTTCAACGATTATTCTTTGAAAGTTTTACGTAAATAATGAGAAACACTTAGCGCTTGTGTTTTATAAAAGGTACCTCCTAACATAGCTCCAAGCACTCACTGCCTTAGTTTTAAGAAGTAGGATAACGTAAGGTGCTCTTGTGTACAAATTAATGTAATTTATTTCTACTATTAAGAGTAAGATTATTAATAAAATACAATGTGATTTTTTAAAATTTATTTTATTTTACTAGATTTCATTTAATTATTTCCCTTACATACTTCTAATCGATAACTAGAATAAAATAACCTAATCCGGCTATCAGGTGAATTATTAATACGCTATAATAACACTTAGGTACTACTTATTCACATAATACGAAGCTCGTTATTGGCTAGTGAGTAAAAGTTCGTTCCTCACATCTGGAGCGATGTTCAGTCAACAGCAGGCAATGCCTCTTGTAAAGGAATACATACATCCAGCACCGCGACCGCACAGAACTTATAAGCATTCAAAGATGGTCTTGAACTCTACGTCATCGTCTGTATCTTCTTAATCTTTAGATACATTTCACAGTAACAAAATGGCGTTTGCGGTGGTAAAATGTCTTTTATCTGATGCCGTCATTAGAAAATGCATTTAAATATTAAGAATTAAGGCCATATAAATAAAACAAAAATAAAAATCATAGACCAGGTCCATAGAAAACACAATTACATATATATATATAAAATAAAAACATCAATCAAATTAAAATAAACGAATTATATAAAATTAAACACAAAAATATAAATTAAATAAACGCAGTGGACTAACCACCACCACTAGCGACTAGCCACCAGCGACGCTACTGGTTTCAGCATCATCATCCAGTGGCCCAAGATGCTGGAGTGGTCCTGCGCCGCGGCGGCCAGGCCATATTTGAACGCACTTTTTCGTGCTGTGCGCATAGAAGACTTAGTATTAGTAGCCGCTATGAAAACATTGCCCCGAAAACCCCTCTCTTAACGGGACTTTTAACGGGGAGGTGAGGTGAAGACTGCAGGTAGATGCTGGATGCGTCAAGCTGAAGACAGGGCGCTATGGCGCTCATTGGGGGAGGCCTATGTCGAGCAGTGGACAAACATAGGTTGATGATGTTGAGGTAAACACGTATGCCCAAAAAAGCAAATAGAGGCGGGGGTTACGCCCACAGGTATTGCACACAGAGGCACATAGAGGAGGACACTTACGCTCACATTCGCACCAAAAATTATTGTTCCCTAATCGTTTATTTCAGGCACATGATCCAAAATTAAGGACCCATATCATAGAGAATAAATTTAAAAAAAAATACACAATAAATTTGATACATTCAGAATATTTACCGGGTATTTTTTTATTAACAGAATATTTACTTATACATCAGCACGTGTATGTATTTTTCGGAGGAGTAGCCAGTTAGTAAAGCGGTTACTAATACTAAGTCTTCTATGGCTGTGCGGTAGCGCTGCGGTCCAGATCTGCGACAACCTTAAACTCTCTTAACTTAAGCAATAGCTGTTGTATTATTCTGTTATCGTGAGTTAGAACGAGAAAAACACTACTTACGCGTTGAAACTGGGTTACATTCAACGTAACACGAAAATATAAGAACGATATTTAATTATTACATGCAAAAATATATACAATCGCAATACTTGACTTGAAATTACGGTGTTTTTGTTTATTCATAAAAATAATTAGTTATATAAATAATTAATAAAATAAATCATTTTGTCTGAACAAAGAAATTTTATTTTAAAAACATTTTTTTAAGTACTTGATGGTTTGAGTTCATTTCTTCAATAAATATTGTTAACAATATCTTTGTCTCGACTCCAAGCGTATTATTATAAAACCTAGATTATTCATATTATAGGGATAGCCCATAATCCCCACGGGGGACTTATACTAGGGGAAGGAAGATCAGAATTTATTAAAATTTTAATAAATTTAAAATTTTTTCACTACTTTTATCGACGCGAAATCACTTAAGCTGGTCAGAAAGAGCTTTGAAATCTACGAAATCAGATGTAATGTAAAGGACGGCCTTAGGCTTAAAGCTTTTTCTGACAGCTTCTTAACATCGTAAGGCTGTTTTAAATCCACGCGGCATTCGCTACCGCGTAGATAGAAAGAATAGAAATAGCCTTAGCGAAGCCCAGAGTCCAGAGCGGTAGCGAACACCGAATGGGTATGCAGGAGTCTTACAGTTCACTAAAATACCCACCGGGGTAAAACGCGAATGCTTACGCAATTCGAGGGATATATCACTAAATAAATTGCTTTACGATAGATGAAAGAAATTCTAAATAGAGCGTGCGTTGCTATTCACAGAGAGATTGATAAAATAAATAAATATGCTGGACCATCCACACAGCATCATCTAGCCCCAAGCTAAGCAGAGCTTGTGTTATGGGTACTAGATGACTGATATATGTACATATTACAATACATTACACGGATAGATATTTTTTTATTATACATTGATAACGAACACAACACTTCGGGTATTGTCGTACAAGGCGGGAATCGAACCCGAAACCTCCTGCGCCGCAGGCGGACCTTCGCCCACCGCACCAAAGTCATGGTGAAAGAATGATTTCTACATTGACACACACACAAACGCTTCCCTTCATCTGCAGTTTCTTTCATCGAAGGTAAAATGCCAATAGAATTTGGCCCACGGTTTAGAAGGCCCTCCTGAGGCATCCACTCCACCGGTACTGAGATATTCAAAAGTAGCTCAATATGAGCGAGCGCAATACAGTCAGTACCGTAGTATGCTCATACGAAAGTTGTCGACGAATCGGATTTCACGTCGATATTTATGATAAAACTATTTGAATGCTATAATGCCTAAATGACTAAATTATCTAAAAGCCCTTTACGTAATTAAAGATCTTTGACTATAACCACTTCATTCTGACTATAATACCTCACCCTCCAGCTTAGACATCAAAGGTCAGAGGACACTGTCTGGCGTCCAGCTTGCAAATAATTAGAGATCTGTTTCCTTTTCAGAGGTATCCATAACCTCCATTTGTAGATCAGAGGTCAGACAAAGGTCACTAAATCTACATTGGTATGCAAGATCTCTCTATCTTGCATACTATGTAGGGGATGCAGATCGTAGTGTTTGCACGTGCATGTCAGAGGTTAAAGGTCACTAGCACATTCAGTCTGCACGCTATAGCTCACCGTTATCGACCGCCAGCAAGTCAGAGGTTAGTTAAGTGCTAGAGGTCGTCAGATCAGTGGGGCCTACAGTCTGCACGCTAGAGGACACCGTCGGTGGTCTCCAGCTTGCAGGGCCGCGGTCAGAGGTCCACGTTGTTGAGGTTGGAGCCCGAGTGCTGCGGCAGGTCGGCCGACACCATGAGGGTGCCGATGGGGACGACCGCGTGGTCGCGCTCCTTCAGCTTGCTCATCTCGTTGCGGAGTTTCTCAAGGACTGCGTGGTTCGGCTCGTTGTGACGGGCTTTGTCCTGGAAATAGGAAATAAATAAGGTTAATTTTGAAAGTCTTATAAGTCACATTCGTTTTGGGAAGATCTGCACAATTAATACGTCATATAACCACCATGAAGTTCCCATGAAAATCTAATGGATGGAGCACAGATTTTCGAGTGACTCCAATTTAATAACAAAAGATAATGCATGTATCTAAAATTCTTTGATACATTCATACTCTTATTATAAGTACAACTTCAGACACACACATACAAAACACAACAGGAAAACAAAAAACATGAAACACGGTCGACTAAAATAAGAAAACCAAACAATTATGAAAAGAAGTCTGTGTGTGCTGCAATATGTCACATAGACCTGGGCTAAACTCAAAATGCAGTAGAGTTACCTGCAGTAAAGTGATCTGCTGCTCCTCCAGCTTCTTCTCCTTGCAGCTCTTCATGGACCTGGACCCGTACAGCCGCAGCAGCGAGCCCCACGACCTGATGTGCGGGTGCAGTTGCTGAAACAACAGAACACAGCCATTACAATCATTTAGATACAGGATGCGAGGGGCTCATAGAGTATAGTGGCTGGTGTCATTTATGTTTGACACTGACAGCTCAGGGCCTTTACAATCATTAAGCAAGGCTACTACATTATTTAAACACATAACGTAACGCGCGTTATCAGCGTTATTACGCTAATTTTAGCGCGGATAACGCGTGTAAAGGCGCATTTTAGCGTGAATAACTTAGTGAAAAGCCTACTGTAAAGGGCCTAGAATCAATAATGTCAAAAATTATAATAATAAAATACATGTTAAGGAATGTCATAATATATGAGCATTGCCGTCAGAGTCCTTACTACCAGTTTTGCATAAGTTTACGAAGGCGGAAATAGTTTTCCTCTCTTTCCATACATTTGGCGCCTTGCAGCGCCTCTACCGGATAGAGGAACTAATTCTTGTAATTTGACAGCGGTTGAATAGCTCCATGCTCGTAGGCTACTAGAATTCCTTTGTCATGCGAACTTGACCTTAGATAGTTTTCGAATGGTTTTGAGAGATTTGACAGAGGCTATTTTCACGGAATATTGTATATGTCTCTTTCTTTTTTTGTACGCATAAGCGAGATAGAAGTTCGTCAATCGAGCTCTTGAAAACTTTTGTGGAGAGCTCGATAGACCCATAATATCCTCCAAACTGAAGCTGAAGAAAGTTTGTCCTCACCTGGAGTATCGCCTGCGAGGCGCGCTGCTTGGCCAACTTCTTGTTCTTGCAGACGACGGTGGCGGAGTGCTTGCCCACCTTCATTGTTAACTCTATCTTCTGGAACTCCAGCTTTTTCATCTGGAAACAAAACATCAAGGTATTATAAACAAAATATCAAGGCATACAACTTATTGTTAGAGATGTCGTGGTAGATTGTGTCCTACCCTCAACTGAAAATGAAAATGAAAATGAAAAGTTTTTATTTCTTTAAGCTTACAAATAAGCACTTAGACAGGTCATATTTTATAGTTCACTTCAATTTTTTGTCCACCAGTGGAAGAAGTGAGAAGAAACCACTAGTATATTCATAACTTCGTCTAACTCCGTCTAGTCGTCGTTCGTACAGCTTACGGAGTAGACGTGCGCCAATTTTTACTAAAATTTTAAAGTTCCGTGTTACTCTAAACTAAATCTTACACTAGTTAAAATAAAAGTGAATCTGTGAAAACTTGTGACCTCAGTCGGGCTGTTTTGTTTTGTGGATCGGGCATGGTGCGAACAATAGCTCGCTGACCACGGTACGCAGCGGGGCGCCCCTCACCCCCTCGGGGGAACGGAACAACTCCTATTTTTTGCATCGCTCGCACAACATTGTCATCGTCGTCGCGTCATCGTGTTCATCACGCACACAAACAATATTCTACCTGCCTGGCAGAGTACATTGCTGCGTTTAACTCTGTGCTAACCAGAAGCTGCCTATTGGAGTTGCATTGTACATCAAATATAATTACAATGAGCTTCTTACCTACCGGTAGTGGTGGCGGATCGGAACCAAACCTGTCAAAGCTAAGAAATGTGGAAGAGGACTCTCTTATTACTTTACGGAAAAGGAAACGAGAATGCGACTGTTCTCAAGATGTAAAAGAAATTCGAACTGAATTGCGAGGGATGGCCACTTTACTTGAAAAGTTCATTGAATCTAATACTCTTACCATGAGTCAGGTGCAAAGTAACATAGCTGATGTCAAAACCCAGATTAGTGAAATAAAAGCTTCTAATGAACAAACGTTAACCCAAATACGGGAGAATATTGCTGATGTTAAAATTCAACTGAACGATGTTAAGGCATCATCATCTACAATGATAATAGAGCAGAAAAATATCAAAACCCATATGTCTCAGTTAGAAAATAAATTATTAACGAGTGATAACAAAGTCACAACGCTCGAAACGGAGTTGAATAATTTGAAGCTAGCATCCCCAGCGGAATCATTAAGTCGAACCAAGCCTGGACCATGCATGAACGAGCAATTAATTCGTGAGGTACAAGAACGCAATGAAAGAGAAAAAAATATTATAATAGTCGGCATAACAGAACAATCCTCTACAAGTGCTGATGACAGAATATCCAGAGATGAGGTCGAGGTGCTGAATATTACCAACTTAGTGGACAAAGAACTACCTAAACCAACAAAAGTTTATCGGATCGGGAAGTACACCGCGGAAAAAAATCGTAGAATCAAGGTCTGCTATGACACACCTAACGCAGCTAAACAATTACTCCGAAATAGAGAAAAGCTACCATCTAATATTAAGGTATTCTCCGACCAGACACCAGCTCAGCAGAAATACCTAAGAGATCTCAAAGAAGAATTGATCAGTCGCCAAAACAAGGGTGAGAAAGACCTCACAATCAAATACTCAAACGGTATACCCAGTATCATAAACACGAATATGACATCAAAAAACTCCAAACAATAAGCATCCTAACGGATGCAACCACTGAAAATACCACTTATCAAGTAACCGATAACTACCAACAAATACAAATCAGTAAATCTCGACTTACGTTCTTCTACCTGAATGCGCGTAGCGCACGAAAAGATGGAAAACTAGATGAAATAAAATGCAGCATACGCGCAATACCAACAACCACACATGTCATCCTTATAACAGAAACTTGGATAAGGAATGAAACGCAAGCTAGAGAACTCCAGATTCCAAATTACTCACACTACTTTAACTATAGGACTGATAAAAAAGGAGGTGGAGTTTCGATTTTTGTTCACAATAACCTGAAACATAGCTTATCAGAGTCAATCTATGCTGATGGAAACAACTATCTATGGATTCGACTGGAAAAATTTGCTCTAGAGGTTGGAATAGTGTATAACCCTGGAGACACTAACTTCAAAAAATTTCTCGAAGTATATGATCTGCAACTACAACAAAGAAACCGAGCAATAGTATTTGGTGACTTTAATATCGATTTACTAACAAAAGACAAAGAAACAAAACTGTACAAGGCAATAGTCTATGAAGCCGGATATGAGTTCCTAAACAAAGAAAGTAAGAAGTACTGTACAAGACATTCAACAACAAGAAAATCAATTATCGATCACGTCAGCTCAAATCTTAAGAATAACAATTTTCATATGGCAATAATTAACTCATCACTATCAGATCACAAGCAACTATTCCTAGAACTCAAAAAATTTAAGCCAGCAACGAAGGTAAAAACCAAATATGAAGCTATAGACTACACCAAACTATACGCGACTGTCAAAGAAGCACATCTCGACAAATTGGACAACGATTTTACACTACTACAAAACGAAATCAAAACGTACACAAACGAGAGCAAAATAACAAAGACCAAAATCCTCAACGAACCACAAAAAGACTGGATAAACAAAGATATATTAGAAACAATAAACCATAGAAACTACCTCTGGAGAGAACATAAACAAGACCCAGATGATGACTCTAAAGAAGCGGAGTTTAAAACAAAAAGAGAAGAAACAGCAAAACTCATCCAAGAAACCAAAAATGCCTACTACTATAAAGAATTTACACAATGTACAAATAAACCTAACACTATGTGGAAACTTATAAATAAACTAGCAAATAAAACTAAACCAAACTGTGCACCTCTTAAACTAAAAGTAGATTCTAAACTAATAACAAACACCGCAGATATCTGCGAGGTACTTAATAACTATTTCTCTACAATAGGATCGCTACTAGCCAAACAAATACCAAAAAGCTATCACGATAATCTCGCAAAAGCCCTACCAATCACTACTCCCAATAAAGCTGCTCTACTATCGAACTTTAACCCATGCGATGCAGAAGAAGTTGAAAAAATTATAAGAAACCTAGATGCTAATACAAGTGCGGGTCTGGATGGAATCAACACTAAGGTAATAAAATGTCTTAATAACCTAATAACAAATAGTCTCACTAAGTGTTGTAACAAGATATTGAACGATGGAGAATTTCCGGACACACTTAAAATTGCGAAAGTTACTCCGATTTACAAATCTGGTCCAAAAACCGACCCAGGAAATTATAGGCCTATATCTGTCTTGCCTGTATTGTCCAAAGTTGTCGAAAAGATCTTACACAAACGCCTTGAAGCCCACTTGAACTCTACAAACTTCTTCTTTGAGAAACAATATGGATTTAGACCAAAAAGCAACACACTATCTGCCACTATTGACCTAGTAACAAAGATCAAATCGAATATAGACAATAGGAAAATTGTTCTTGGCATATTCATCGATCTCAAGAAAGCCTTTGATACCATAAGCCACACACTGTTAATTAAGAAACTAGAAACAATAGGTATCACAGGGAACGCCCTAAACATGTTCAAGTCATACTTGACAAATAGAGTCCAGGTAGTTAAAATTGATAAGGTCCAGAGCACGCCTAAACCTATAACTTATGGAGTGCCACAAGGATCCATATTAGGGCCTCTGCTATTCTTAATCTACATAAATAACATCCATGAACTAGGTTTGAATGGCCACATATCCCTATACGCTGATGACACAAGCCTTTTTTACTATGGATCGTCGATAAATGACATAATACCACAAGCACAGTCAGATTTAAATAAATTGTTCATCTGGTTCCAGCACAATCTGCTTTCAATAAATACAGCTAAGACATGCTATACTATTTTTAGGGCAAGAAATAAAAAAATTACACCATTTGACCAACTTAAAATTAACGATGTACCTATATTAGAAAAAAAAAGCGAAACATATCTGGGCTTAAGAATGGATAGCTACATGACGTGGAATGCACATATTGAACACATCAAAAGTAAACTCTCGGCGCTTACTGGTTCACTCCGTAACATCGCTCGATGTATTCCACGCCAAGTACGTTACACTATTTATAACTGCCTAGTAAAACCACATCTCATGTACCTAATCGAAATCTGGGGTAGTGCAACGAAAACAAAATTAGCTGAACTTCAAATAAAACAAAACAAAATCATTAAAATCCTATTTCGATATCCATACTTAACTTCAACAACTACAATTTACAAAGAAACCAAATTATTAAACATAAAACAGTTATTTATTTACAACACTTGTATTCTTGTTCGTAAAATCCTAAAAAACTCCATCCATACTAACTTATCCTTTGTCAAACAGCGCGAAATAACCAAGCGAAACACTCGCAGAGCAAGTTTTTTAGTCCTACCCAAGCCGCGTACTAATAACTACGGGAAAAAGATGTTTACGTACCAAGGTGCACAGTATTACAATAAAATACCTTCCATTATAAACAATTTAAACTCATTCAATGCATTCAAAACAAAACTATCAAAATATGTATCAGATAATTATTTTTGAATGCATTGGATGGGTATTATCTATACTATACCGACGAAGACGACTTACCTTAATTTAATTTACACCTATTTTATAATAACCTACATTAACATTTTATATTAAACTATTTTATATTAGGTAACTTAGATCTCATGTAAGTGACATTGTGTCTTTTTGAGAATAAATGTCTTTAAACCGAACTTATGTGTCTAGTACATTTGATTTGCTTATCTGTAAGTTGGTAGATTTTGAGTTGGAGCAAAACTCGTTCCAAGCTTTTTTATCTTCTAAGTAATTAACTGCTTTAAAATTTGATATTTTTTTAAATTGTATCATTACTATTGTTACTTTTTTATAGAATAGTCTTCAAAAACTAATACATACATAATTTAAACGTGGAAGAGCGAAGCCACCTAACACATTTCCATAATACTGAAAAGGTGTCTTCTAATATGATTAAGACTCCTATCCTTTATTATCGAATAAACATTTTGTATTTTTTTTTTCACCTAGAATAGGAGTTGTTTATCCCACGCCGACCGGGTAGAAGACAGATCTGGTGATGCTATGTGGAACATTTTTTATGTATTTAACTAAGCGTTGGGTGCAACATTTTGGTGAATCTATAAGCGCAGTGGGTTAGCGCATTCCTGTGCTAATCGTAGTCGTAGTAACCTACCTATAACCTATACTCTCTATAACCTTAGAATCTTTAAACGGCCACAAACACCTTTTTTTTTTAAGTAATAGGATTAGGTTGTTTATATCGGTGTCTGGAATAGAAGAAGAGTACTAGGTGGTAGAGTGTGTTCGTGGGTCACCGAGTGTGTATATGTCACCTCGGTGTGTATATGCCTGTCCTGCGCGCCGAAGTTCCTCAGCAGACAGGTCCGGAGGATGGCGTGCGGCGAGGGCTCGGCCGCGGCGCCGCAGAACTCCTGGATACGAGGGTCTTCTATAGTCACGTAGTCGAAGAACTGGAACAGAACAATACTTATATTATTATTAATAATATTACTCTTAGCTCTGCTTAGCTTGGGGATAGATCATGTGAATTGTCCAACCTTATTCATTTATTTACTTATTATTATAGTAAAATTGCAACTCAACAAACTTAGTGTAAGACGCCCTCCAGCAAAGTGGTATATGTGACTTTTGTTATAACTAGTGTTATCAACAAAATGTATTGTATCTATTGTATTAAAGGCTGGCTATATACTAACGACTGACAGAGAAACCTGGCTATAAACTAACGACTCACAGAGATGGCTGACTATATACAAAGGACTCACGGAGAAGTCGGCCTCGTCCTTGCAGCGGTTGAGGTCGCCGGCGCCGGTGGGCAGCTCGTCGCGCATCTCCGGGATGAGGATGTGGATGGAGGCGCGCGCCGCCTGGCTCTTGGCTTGCCGCTTGGAGGTGCCCTGCCCCACGCCGTACTGCATGCCGCCGATGTACACGGTGGCTTGGTAGGGTGCTGTTGCGTTCTCTACAAAAAATATAGGGAAGGGTGAATCAGGTACGTAGCGGCAACTAAACTTTTTGTACGTGCTAAGGAACAGCTTCTCTCGCCACTCTGTGTGGGAATTTACGGCTCACTTCACTCGCTGCACTGGTACACATGGTGGATGTGAATAACTTTAGTGATTAGTGAGGGCAACAGTAGACAAATTGTATGAACTGTATAATGAAAAGCAATACGATTTTAGCCAAGAATTCAAAGAATGTTTAGCAACAGGTATGGTATTGGTATTAGAACGCGCAGTCACCTAGTTGTTTGAAGTGGTAGACCGGCTGCTTGTGCAGCGCGCGGCGCACGTACTCGTGGAACACGGAGAGGTAGCTGCCTCCGTTCATGTTCATCACCCAGTCGCGCTTCGCAGACTTGCCTGCAACCAGGGGAATGTGCTCCACATTACTGTGACTCATTCAAACTGTTTAAAGAATGCACAAAATAATTATCAAAAAGAGAGACTGATGTGTGTATCAGCAATAACAAGGTCTCGACTCAGCATGAATGCCACTACTCAGGAGTAGATAAGCGCTGATATTTTGCCGAGACCACTATGATCACATAACAAAATAAACTGAAGAATGGATACACAAATCGCTAGTTTTTCGAATCCAAATCAAAGTTATTGATGCGTCTCGCCGGTGATTGCAGAAAACTCAACTAGACGGTATGTCAAATGCTTTGAACATCCATTTATTAAGCTACTAGCGGACCTTCCCGGCTTCCCTAACTTTTTTGAAAACATAATATAGCCTATGTTCACCGGGGATAGTGTAGCTTCCCAACGGTGAAAGAATTTTTCAAATCGGTCTAGTAGTTTCGGAGCCTAATCTACTCACTATTCTATATACAAACAAACAATAAATCAAACTTTTCCTCTTTATAATATTAGTATAGATTTTAATTTTAAGTTCATGTTCATATTATCTATTATTATTATAGATGTTTACACTATTGCATTAGGTGCCCCTGTGAAAAAACTTTATTATATCTTATATCTTAAAAAATAAATGTTTGGAAAACATGGATATTCAAAGCATTCGTCCCAAGATGACATCTTACCCCCTCCATTCTCGGGCCGGTTGTCCTGCGCGGGGATGGTGATAAGTTTGGTTCCCTCGGGCAGCGTGGGGTACTGCATCGTCTTGCGCGCTTTCGTGTACTTGCGCCGGTCCGCCCAGCGCCTGGGAATAACCCGTTATTGTTATCGCTTCACCCTCTATAGGTATTTCATGTAGGTACATCACCTTATAAGGAGGTAGGAAACGCCACATTATAAGGACTTCATTACTAATACAAAACAGACACAGTAGCTACGTACACATTGAATTGAAACTCGTTCTGCTCGCTCTCAATAGGTCTGGCTGAAAACCAGTGCTTTTGCTTCTTTAGCAACATATTAAGCTGAGCCAAGGCCTTTTGGACTGCAGCACACACAGAATACACAAATACATCTTACCCATATTTAAATTTTATCATTGTTTGTTTTTTTTGGTCAACTATGTTTCAATATTGTTTTCTTTTTTACTGTATAATTGTGGGAGTATTTAGGTCTTCCTGTCACAATTCCCGTTATATCATAAAAACAGTACTCACTTGAAATGCATAATATAAACCTCCTTGAACTTGAAGAGCTTCTTGCAGTAGTCGTTGACCTGTGTGGAGGAGAGCTGCTGCGTCTTCCAGCTGGTGTTGACTGTCTCCACGCGCGGGGGCGGCATCACCAGCCCCCCCGGGAGAAGCACGGGGCGGGCGCGGGCGGGGGGCGACGCCGGCTGCGAACACTGCGAGGCCGGCTGCGACGACTGCGACTCTTCAAACAACTCTGGAAAGAGTTAGTTACGGTTAGTTAGGTGGAAAAGTTAGTGAAACCTATTCTAAACTAAGGAAAAATATTTGAAACTAGTATGTGTTGGATTCGCGTCTTCGTTTTTTTAGAATAAAATTAGGCTATGTGTTAGTCCAAGTCCAGATCTTTGTTTGTAAAAATCAACTCGTTCTGTTCAGTAGAACATGCATTGTCTTCCACCAAACACCAATCTTCACAACAGGAAAACGCAACGGTTCGTGTCACACGATTTTACAATGAAATTATCGTCTTTTTAATATGAGTAGAAAGTAGGATAAATGTTCACCTTCTATAATTTACGAAATTAATTAAATTATTCTCGTTCGCCGGTGCTCACCACATTATTAAACATAATTTCTTTAAATAAATTTTCTTCTATCTACTTTAATCATTTACGTACCAATCCCATTTGCAATGACATTCTTCTCCTCTGGTTTTCTAATCTCAGATCCAGTGCTATCATTAGTTTCATCATTTAAATGCATCAGCCGTCTTTGGTATGGACAAACTAACTTCTCTGTTAAGGAATCTTGGTTGTTTTCCGACACAACTACGTCTTGGTTTTCAGAAATCGAGACATGATTTTCTGAGGGATTTAGAGGAAGCTCTGAGGGATTTTGAGGAAGACTTGAGTGATTTGGAGAAAGCACTGTGGATACTTGAGGAAGATTTGAGGAAATATGAGGTAGCACTACGTTGTTCATAGAGTTAGGACTTGGAGGAATCTCTTCAGGCTTATGACTAGTTTCTTCTACCGTTTGCATGTTATTGGAGTTTTGAGTCACTTCTGCTTGACATTTTCTAACTTGTTGTTTGTTTTTAACATTGTTTGTCTCGCTCTCAGTAATATGAACCTGCAACAAATTGTTCATATTCATAATCATATCATTTATTGTGATTTTATGCATACAGGTAATTGTTCTTAGGTGTAGTACATATTTTTGTGAGTACACAATGCATATAAACTCTGTCAGGGCACAAACAGTTTTTGGGTTCGCTCTTGTTACATTGGCAACTTTACTTTTATATTTGATATTTATATAATGGATTTATTTAATTTGGGGCTTTTACTAACAGTTGTTAGGTTATTTTATTTCGTCTGTTATAGTTATTGTCTATATCTTGTTTTGTTTTGAAGTAAGGATTATACCTAAAAGGGTGGAAACACTTTGCTTATCAATATTCATGGTACAACCATGAGTATTGATGTAAGTAATAAAATAGGTTCTTATCATATACCACTATTTAAAAGTATTATGGCGTCATACTCACATAAGACAGTAGAACACATAAGATTACATCAAAAGGACTCTGTCATCTTTAAGCTTCCGTGCAGACAGTGAGTATCTCACCTATAGACTAGCTAGTGGCGAACCGGTTCGTAAGCGAAGCTAGGGCGATGATAGCTGTCATAACACTATGTGTTATGTCTGGAAAATATTTAAAAAGATTCCTTGGTGTACATAAAAAACCGAAATACTTAAAGCAAATGCGAGTTTAACGCATTCATTGCCCATCATCGCCGCAGAGACCGCAGAGGCGTCGCCGCTGTACGACCCGTGCAGTTGGATATTTGCGAGGGCCATGAAAGTGGGAGCCTTCAAAGGAGTAAACAATCAGAATTGACTTTACCAATCAAGTAAGGCTTGGCGGAGATGGCGGGATGAGCTCGACCTGTTCTATAAAGAGTGGGCCGTTTTTGCTGAGGACCGAGATGAGTGGAAGACTTGCCCTACAGTGGGACATCATCATCATCAGCCTATAGCAGTCCACTGCTGTACATAGGCCTCCCTTAAAGAGCGCCATAGCGCCATGTCTTCAGCTTGCCGCATCAGTGGGACACTCCGGGCTAGTATAATAAAAATAAAGTAGAGGACCTGGTTCTGTGCCGTGTCCGGTTGAGCCCAGGTGCCGTTCTTGATCTGGTCTGCGATCTGGCGGTCTATCTCCGTCTGCTTCTCCTCCTCACGCAGCGCTATCCGGTACGCGAGGCACGGGATCGCGCTGATGGGGATGTCGTGACGCTGGACACAACAATTTATAATAGAAATAGAAAATATTTATTTGCGTTTCTTATAAAACAATACAAATTAAGAACTATAATAATAAAGATAACAAATTAGGAACTAATAATAATAAAAACGAGGATACCGGCTCAGCATTAAATGTTACATTGACACTAGTGCCAATGCAGCGCTGGTTTTCAGCGGCGCCAGAGTGCTGAGTGCAACACTAAACACAACACAAATCACCAATAATAACAAATTATCACGCAAATCACAAATTAAAATACAAACAACAACAATTTAACTAAGTTTATACAATGTTAAGTTAAATAAAGAACAAAAATATATTTAGTAAGTATTTATAAAAACATATGAGATCTTTATATCATGCTTCCTCTTTATGAAGCATACACAAATAGAAACATTAGATAAAATTAGATTCGTTAATGCACAGGTATCCTTAAAGATAGAGATTACTTTAAAGAGTTTTTACATAAAATTCTATTTTTAGTAATAAAATAAAAAAAATAAAAAAATATTAGTTTCGAACCAAGAACGACAACACGTCAATGTGGCTTTTGTAGATTTAACAGATGATTTCTAAGTAAGTGTTTAAATGAGTACAGACTATTACAATTTCTAATGGGCGGCGGATATGATAATGATAAAGGCAAAATATCATTATCATATAAATTTGGAATTTTTGGATATTAAATTTCAAAATATTAATAATAATTAATTTTTTAATCGGTTCTCGTCGTTAACATTCCAAGAAAAGGGTCGATGTTGGTTAGTCGTTCACACAAAACCACTAAACAGATCGAGATAAAATATTGCGGAGTTTTCGTTGTACACGCCGCCGCGCCGGTAAAGCCGGTCGGAGACAACATGTTCCTTACATACATAACATATGTAAAAACACTTATTTTATAAATGAGAAAGTTTGGATAGATATTGCATAGATGAAGTTCTAAACCTGAAATAACATATAGGCAACTTATTATTCCGGAAAAAGACGTGCGAATCCGCGTGCGGTAGCTAGTATAAAAAAGAAGCATTTTCAGTTTTGTGTTTTGACGCGCATTAATGCCCTTACAAAGTATGCCGATGCTGAATTTCCGAGCGAGATGTTCCACCCAGTATACGCGTAGAATCCCTTCCGTCTCTCGCGTGACGCACCATCATCCAGTCCAGGTAGCAGCCTGTGAGCGAGTCATGACCCTGGTCTTGTGTCTAGTGAGTTTGGTGACATTTCCAAGAGTCATGAAGGTCTAAAGGAAATAAAGCTATTTGATATTGATATTTGAACAGTACCCTGGTGTTCTCCTTGCCCAAGAAGTAAGGCTTGGCGAGCGTGCAGACGCGAGTCCCGCGGTGCATGTACACAGGCATGCCGCTCGCGTGACGGACCATTATCCAGTCTAGGGGAAGGACTTCGAAGTGGTTGATACCCTTCTCTGGAACAGAAGGCATGGTTATGGTGTGTGTACTCTTATTTCCACACCTAGACTCGGATTGGTCTATTGTCCATAAACAGAAAGCATTATAAATTGTGTAAATGAACTAGGATATTCTTCGTGGAATTGAATCATGTTGGAAAATGTATTGAGTAGAGACTGTCACTCTGAAATATAGGATGCTCTGTGGCCAGGGATACCGAATCAGCGAAAGAATGCTGGCAGCTGGAGTACGATATCTCCAGCAGTGGACTAGTATAGGCGGAAGAAAGAAATAAGAAGACGGAAAAATTAAATCTGAGCTACTTCTTCCTTGAACGTCGCGTCGCAAGTGCTCAGAAAGTCCCTAGTTCACAGATAAGGTAGAAATAATTTTCAAAAAATCTAATCAAGTCCATGAAAAAATATATCTTTAACTCATTTTCTATATATCAAAACCTCAGAATTCAACTCTTCTATTTAACTTGTCTCGATAATTACTCCTGTGCTTACCTTCAAGAACAATCTTCTGCCGCTTTATGTATTTCTTCTCCATTGGCTTAGGGGCTCCCTTGAACTCCTCAGGGAGGTCTTCTTCAAGCATCCTATCAATCTCTTCCACAGGCAGTTCTAGAAAGTGCAATTTGTGTTGAAGGGATAGGAATAAAAAGGTAATCTATCTGTAAGCTGAACATGTATTATCTTACCATTTGCATACTCATTAAAAAGGCAGTTCAAACTTCTATTATAAAATAAAAACTATTGAACACTGCTATGATAACTCAAATTTTATTATTAGGTATTTGTTTTTATTGTAAGAATGAAACCTGCCCAGGCTCACTGAAAACTTAAACAGACTTGGTTTAAATACTATAACAAATGGTCTACCATCGGAGCTGTCGGAGTCCTCCTCATTGCTGTCCTCATCATCGGATCTGACTTCATCCAGAACTTGAAACTGCCGGAGTTTATCCACCTCCTCCGCAATCACATGCACTCCATAATTTGGTTCCTGGGAGTCATTATCCACCTCAATCTTGGATCTTTTAGCCGGAGGCAAGTCTGCGTTGTCCTCACTCATTCTAAACCTGTTCAGAAATGGTGATATGAGGGAATGAAAGACTGGCAAGTAATGAGAAAATATTATACAGATAGTTGACACCATTCAGATAGAAAAGTTTTTTCTGTGAAAACTTGAATTTAAAAAATTACATTTGGTTGCTATAAAATCTTAGAAATTAGCTGAGCTACATGAAAACAAAAGTAGAACAAAATATATCATAAACACAAGTTTATGATGTAGTTTACAGATTATTTAATAGGTTATCGCTAGAACTATTTGACTTGCCAAGTGCCTAGCAACAAACACTGTATATATTAAGTACACTATCGGTCCTCAGGAGGCGATGGCGATGGAAGCCAATGTGTGGAGACAGTGGACGTCCACCCATCGCCCCCGGGAGCCGCGTACCCCGAGACGCGTTAGGCCGCGACAGAAAGGTCAGCCGAAGGTAATGCGATATTGCAATAGACTCCTCTGATTTCAAGCACAGAGTCAAATCTAGTGCAACATCGGAGAGTACCTACATTCCACGACGCCCGATGACCGCTAATTCTGCGAAAAAACCTGTAATACGAGTCGCGAAACGGTCTTCATAACCTAAGGAATTATTAGGTAGGTAATTGCTAAGTTATCCGTGAGCTGTTTATTAGCTAAGGTTTGGTGAAATAAAATCGTTTGTGAGCCAGCGAAATGGTATTATACTTACGTGTCTTTGACTACTACGGAGGGTTAAGTAAAATGAATGATTTGTTCAAAATAATACTTGTTTACTTATAACTAGGGAACTTATCAAAACTGTACATTATTTCATTATAAAACTACGATACGAATCACAGTAACTTTGCGACCGTGCCCGCGCGTCGGCCATCGATCGACTAGTCAGTCAGTCAACCAATGACAAAATAAAAGTTGACAGCTGTTATGATCTCTGATAATTGACATTGACACATGTTCGGCAGAGCAATAGTGATGTGCAAGTTCTGAACTGAAGTTCTCCGGACGAACAAATAAATCGATTTAATCGAGTCGCATCGCGTAAATATTTATTAGGAATCGGGGGCAAGGGGGTCATGACCCCTCCCCGAAACCTTAAATAAATTTTAATTTCAGACTCTATTCAACCTAACATATAACTTACTACTACTATACACGGCGGTAAAAAAAATCGTGGCTCGCTCCCCTCGACGATATTACTCTTGTTTTGGGTGTTTTGTTGTTCCTTTTCTATAATTAACTAAATCACCACAACAAATAGCGCAAAATCAGATTGTTTTGAGCCCTTTGAGGGCACATAAAAATCTAAGGAGACAACAAATTTTTCGCGATTAGTTCCACAACAATTTGTTCGTTCTGGCCATTGATGTATTAAAAAAAAAGATAGGTTACGTTCTCCCAGAGCTTGCTCAATAATTTGCCTGTGTTACAACTACACGCAAACACATACGCTCACAGTTACATTTCCAGTCCTGTGCAATATAAAGAGCAACAAAGATGGTAAGACGTACCTAAGACCGAAGTGAGACCGAGACAACAGTATTAGTCTATCGTTTTAGAGTTGTTCGTTTAACTCACACCATTAATCTTGTCCCAACTGGTACAAGTCAAGTTTTATTTTTTTATTTATTTAAGTACTCGCATTAAGATAAATTGCCAAACACGAAAACTTACAAAAAAAGTCGCCGAAAAAAGACCGCGCCTGGCCTTATAGTACCTGGTGGAACAAAGTTCAATAGCTTCGTAGCTTTTTTAAAAGCCTCATAGTTATTTTGAAGAATTATTATATTGTTTACATTTTTCAATGTTATGAACTTATTTATTTGTATGAAATAACATGGCTTAGAGTTTGTTGTAAGTAGGCAACCTATGTCTGGTATGGTAGCCGGTATTTATTTAAATCAAAATTTACGTGAGATCCGGGTAAATAAAGCGCCTATGGGTAATCTACGCATGTTTAATTCGGTATAACTTTTGCCAATGGGTATTTAGAACGACGAAGTGCAATAGCATGGTGGTATTTTTGTCCTTCAACAGCATCATTTATTAAAAATATATTTTAGTGAGATGGTAACAAAAACACGAAATGCATACAAAAGAAATTATTTATTGCACAGGGATATTCAAAAATACTTAACAATAACAACTTCACAGATAAAATAACACAGTTTCGTGTAAGGTTATGGCAAATGTTCCAGCACATTCTATGAACGCGAAGACTGTCAAACGAAACGAATTAATTTTAAAATTTGCTTTGGTATTTCTGAACTATATTTAAAACATCGATGGCACGGAACACCAATACAATTTATTGAAATATACATTATATTTTGTATAACAAAGTAACTAATTGTTCCTATGATCTGTACAATTTTGCATTAATAGAGAATAAGAATGAGCTAAAATGATGATGAATGAGCTCTTGTCCTAAGGAATGTGGCAAAGCATCTCCGTAACAAATTTATAACAGTTCTATACTCAAGACATTCTCAAGGTACATGAATGTTAAAAAACTCACAGCACAATTAGGTATACAAAATTTACATTTTGAATAGTAGTCAGCGTTATGCTTAGTATCAAAGAGGTAAATAAATATTGCAAATTGTATCAAAAATCAACAAGAAAGTAATTTTTAGGTGTGGTGGCAATGTTAACAAACATTGTATCTTGAGTTATACCTGAGTAAGTATAGTAATAACTTGCTAGCATCGACCCGCGACTTGCTCTTTCTAATATCAAGCCAAGCTGCTCCGCGATAATTCCTCGTCAAAAATATGTCTACAAAAATACAGATTTAGGCTCGTATTATGAAAGCTTGCTCAGTCATCGTATCTATGCTTGAGTAAAGCTTTTCTATGGCAAAAACGACGCTCAAGAATATATTTACCCCCATATCTTTAGTCGACCTCGATTCAAACTCTACTCAACCTCCAAATGGGTTTCGGTATGCTTGATCGTAAAAAAATCCTTCACTCGAAACAGCCTTCGAGAATTTTCTCATACGAGTGGAATAACGAACTGTCATCTCAAGGTACGTCGCTACCTACCTTGAATGCTCCTCGAAATAGTTTGTTGTTATTTACAATGGATTTTGGAGACTATCTCAATTACATTTACGACGATGAAACCTACGACGATGAAACCTACAACGGTAACGGTAACGGTGACGCACTGACTCGACTCAACCATGTTCGAGTGAGGTTGATATATAACTAAATTAACGACTAAGCCTACCGAACTCGAGCATGTTTTGGAGGAATGCTCGAAACGCCCTTGAACAAATTTAAGTGGTGAATTATTTGAGGTAATGACTAAAGATATGGGGGATACCACCATATGACTGAGCATGGTTTCATCATATGGGCCTGAATGCCCCTTATAAGGTCCATGGAATAATTCCTTACATTGAACTGTAAAGACACCTTTGTCTCTTTGCAGACATAATTATGTTTGAGAGACACTATGAATTTCACAGAAAAACTTCTGAGCTTATTACCATTATCAGTATGACAGGTAGGTACATCTAAAATACTTATAAATCATATCTCACTAGAAATTTCAAAGCATTACCTCGTGCCCTAAGCAGTAAAACATAACTAACAATGATAATAGTCAGTAATATAATAATATTGAGCCCGGTAGTCGCGCTATGAAGCTCAAAAACAAACATAAAATTAAATTTAAAACTTAAATTTCCAATAACATACTTAACCCTAGGATATTTATTCGCTACAAGAATATATTAATATAATTTAATTTGTTTAGTAACATTTTGAACTATTATTTTGGATACAAAAATATTATAGTTTTTTTGACAATTTGGAAAAATAAATTTCTCACACACATAGTAGTTCAAAATATTCTTAGACATTGTGTTATTAAAATCTATAGTTAAATACAAAATATATTATAAATGAGTAGACATAGCCACAGGTGAACTACATTACTGTGTATTACCATCTAATATTATACACATGGATATAGTTCACATTGACTTATTAATAAACATCACATAATCACATAACATCACATCAGTCTCAAACTAAGTATCAAATCACTAGTAACAGAGCAAATATTCAAAAAGCATAAATTCATAAGTTATGGGTATCCTTCAACTGTTGACGTCTTCACATCAAGTGCTAGTACAAATATGTGACTACATTGCAACCAAGGAATGTTCGTTGAAAAACGAGCCTAGCTACATTAACTTATGGTCCATAATCTAGGCCCACTCATAGCCGTACAAAACTGAGCTCAAACCATCCACTATAATAAGCTACCTATACCCTCACCGCTCCAATCACAATAACTACAGTGTAGTTACTACACCAATCAATCTACTTGACCTCTCTGAAGCTACTACAACTTCAGGTTGTTCAAGTTACAGGCCGGCAGTCTAGAGAAATTCAGTTCTTTTGAACTACTCATACAGTTCTCATAAATACGTAAGGTAGTATTAACACATCTAACTTCACATGTGTGCTGATCGCCTTACTTTAAAAATACTACAATTTGTTCTATAAAATGGGTATATGACACTGTTTGTACATCTATGTAGGAGATAAATCTGTGCTGCCTTAGGTGTATAGGAATAAGATCAATAAATAATAATAATAAATAATTCTGGACATATAGCACAATCTAGCCCCAAGCTAAGCAGAGCTTGTGTAATTGGTACTAGATGACTGATATACATAATAGAATACATCTAGATATTTTACATAGAAAATGGTCGTAGAAACATTCGTCCCAAGGCGGGAATCGAACCCGCAACCTCCTGCGTCGCAGGCGAACCTTCGCCCGCCACGCCAAATCGGTCGTTTATTTAAATTTGGTATTCCTTATTTCGGTTTAGTATACTTGTGTAGCAAATAAAGCTAAGAAATATGCAAATGGATGGAAAATACAGATATCTTAAAGCTTTTTTCTAGATAAGTCATTGTTAATCAACTGTTATCTTATCATACAAAACATCGAACTAAGTACATACTAGAATAAATATAACACCAATACTGAGCACCCGCGAGCCAAATAATTGGCTCAAACGTTTTTTCGGTGAATTCTCTATTTACACTGTGCATTTCCCAACTAAGGTTTCAAATTCTTTGCCAAAATTATTTATACGTTTTTAATTTTACTAGGCTTGAATAACTCTGCTTCTAGGATACAAAATCATTCAGCTATAGGATACGTTTTGTTAGGATATAACTGTCTCGGCTCAAATCTGTTTCAGATAGGTGTATAATATTATGAAATACACTTAGTCAGGATTCTATTGGGTGGCATACTTTCGGTTACATTCGGTTTATAGTACATTTCCTTCTTATAAAGTGTACAATAAGACACATACTACTATACTAGTGGACTGCATACAGCTGTTTAGACCATGTTAACCTTCCACACATATTCGCCCAATTTTGGAGCCCAATATGCGGATAAAGTATACACGCTTAGGATACACCTCTCTCGGAAGAGGATAAAAGCAGCTAGGATATTAGTGCCTAGTATTCTAGCGTCTCAGTATAATGCAGCTTTTGGTTCAAGGTCCCTCGGATAGAATATAGACGTTTGGTCTAGGATACACCTCCGATAGAATACGCTTCCCTGAGCAAGCATCTATCTCTCTGGGATAGGTTATACATCGTATATAATACAGTTGTTTTGGTCTAGTAGGATACACCTTCGTAAGAATAGAATACACTTCCCTTGGATAGATGAAACCTCCTTTGATTAGAATACAGCTGTCTTGCTCTAAGATATACCTCCGTCGCATAGGAAGTTATAGATTGTTATAGGATAAACCTGGCTCGCTAGGATACAAGCAGCTAGGTGATGACGCACATCTTCTTGAGGTCGCTCTCGTCCGGATCCAGTGCCTCAGAGTCCTTGACGAGAGGCTCGCGCCCGCTGATGTCTGGCAGGTACTGCTCGTAGTCTAGACCCTGGTGAACAGAATAATTAGAAGATATGTTATATCATCATCAGCCTATAGTAGTTCACTGCTGGACATAGGACATAGACCTAATGAGCGCCATAGCGCCCTGTCGTCAGCTTGCCGCCACCAGCAATCTGCCTGATATGTTATGTACCGTGTTGAAACTCACATCCCGGAGGTGGGCGTTGCGACCTACGATTTTACTTCTGCAGGTAGCATCGCTTCATATTTTGTTATTAGCACCTTTATTATGTTTCAAATAAAGAGTTTATATGTTTTATACATTGAAGTTAATTTATAACTTAACTCCACTGCAGTTATTGCTGTAGTTAGCTCTCAATTGTCTGTTCCTAAAAAAGGCTCGTGTATTTGTACACTCCAAAACACAAGTATATTTCAACGAAACATCAACCAGGTAATTTTCAACAATTGTATAACTCCGGCGTCATCTATTTGAATTTGAGTCTGACCTGAAAAATGGCTTAAAAACGTTTCTTACAAAAATGAAAATTCAAGTGAGATAATTCGTTTGGGAACAGATAACATGCCAATAGACAGACACCAGACACTTTTTTCGAACATCCGTCTTTTTTGGTTGGGCATTACAAAAGCTTTCTAAATTCGAAGATTTCTAGATTCGATCTGGCTTATATTGAATTTTTAAATATTTCTAACAGTTTCGAATATCTCACCTGTCTTTCATAGAAGAGTAGATAGGCGGCTGCAGGGTCAATAGGCGGCGCGGGGTGCGGGTTCAGTTCCCGGCACGAGCTGTCGTTGTAGCAGAGCCAGGCGCCCGACGGGTTGCGCGCGTACGCCACGTAGTGACCGCCCGACAGCTGGCCCGAGTGCGACTGCGGAGTTTAACAAGGTGAGACTAGAGGGCGCTAGTAAAACTATTGAGCATGCTAACTGATAACACTTGATACCTATAATAACCTTTTTTTTAATTCCTCTGTAAGTTTTATTTTGTAAAGTTTAGGCAGAGATGCGAAAATAGTAGAAGTCTGTATGTTGATCAGATTTTTTCATTAGTTTAAGAAAACTTCAACTGGATTTTCGACGGCTCATTATTCAGTATTGTAACAGCCTGCTGATAAACAACATGTGCCTTACCACGACGGCATACAGCCTATATTTGAGGTCGAAGGGGTCCTGTTGCGGGCTGAGCCGGTGTCGGTGGAAGTCCTCCAAGTTGTCGTCGGTAACGGGAGTGTTCCTGAGGGACGTCGACTCGAGGCGCTCGCGTCGCTTCACTTCTATCGAGCTGCGCCGTCGCCGGTCGGGTTTAGGCCTGAAAGGATACATTATTTAAGGTTATTAATATTAGGCGAGTCTCAGGTGCGAATAGCAGTTCAACTTCAAACAATCCTGAACTAAATTCCAATTGTAATATCATTATTTAATTCTTTATCGTACACACAAAATCATACATAGAAATAACTTAAGTAACAAGATATGTACATAGGCGAGCTTAACCCTGGCAAAGAGCCATATCAATCATGGTCTTATTGGTCGGAACTAGAACGGTATGTCTCCACACCAAAGTCCCGGCACAGCCCGGCGGGTTAGTGCGACATTTCAGTGTATGAATGAGTATAGGAGGCAGACAGCGTTGTGTTTTGTCTATTGTAATTATTTAATTCATAATTCATTTATTGTTAATTACAAGTACTATTATAACGGGTATTTATCGCGTTTATTTAGCTATTTTTCCCGACGTTTCAATAAGGTTTCATGCCGTGACCACGACAGTGTGTAAACCTGTTGAAACGTCGGGAAAAATAGCGAAATAAACGCGATAAATACCCTTTAAAATAGTACTTGTAATTATGTGTTATGATGGCGTAAGTTTTAAAACATTCATTTATTGTTTAAGAATCAAGTAATTTACAGTCAGTACATGTCTTATTTTAGATAGCTATATTCTGCAGCAGGCGTTGTAGTGTGTTCTACAGTTATATATAAGTATAGTTAGATGTAGAGGGAAGGATAAAGAACGAATCAAACCCCGAGTGATCGTTTGACACTGATTTAATTCATTGCAAATAAGTAACAATTTACAATAAAACGTTAGCATGTATGTATACATGTGTAATATAAGGTGAATGTAATATAATAAGGTGAATCTGCTGAGCTATATGACCTAGTTCATTGTCTCTACCTATCGTGCGGTATTCCGTACAGGCGTACACAGATTTCAGTAAACATTGTAGCTAATTCCTTAATTTTGGAGTCAGAGCCAAGTCTTGACTGACGATATATTAAATCTGCCCTGTCCTTATTGACGTTAAAATTAGAGTAATCTAGTTTTTTGTCCTTGTGTTTTTTAAAACCTTAAGGTATTGCATTCGATCGACTTTCAGACATAGTATAAATGATAGACTCACCTAGTGTTATTATCTCTAGGTTCTGGTTCAGTGTCGCTCTCGGAGATATGTTCCTCCATGAACGAGGAGCGGCGCATCTCCCTGTGCCGTAGGATGGTCTCGCGCGGCACGGACGCGAGGTACTCCGTCGGGTCGAACTCTTGGAAAGGGAAGTTGACGACCTTCTGCGACTTTATCCATTTGTTGTTCACGTATTGGAAGCGTTTCAGGTGGATTATCTGTTGGTTGATAGAAAAGGTTAGATCATCTTCATTTATGATTGGATCAAGGTCGTTGTTTTGTCACTATTTTGCCAAAGATTACTCCTGTCAAATTCAACTGATCATTTGTCAAGTTCATGTTCTAAACTTTTTCCACGATTGTATTACGTTCATGACACATGCACGCCAGTCCCTTGTTGGTAACATAGGTGAGTGAATGAAACAATGAAATATAACATAGAAACAGTTACTTTTGACACATGAAAAAAGAGATTTGAATCTGTTTACTATACAAATATCGGGAGTTACGAAAATTTCGTATTTTGGAGGCATCGAATATTATTCTAGATGATTTTTCAATAAATAAATTAAAAGTATTGAAAATCGATCGGTATTACTTTTTATCACGCGAAAAACGCTTGTAATGCCGCGGACAGAAACAAAACTACAAAAGAAATATTATTTTATTCAATTGCATATTTTGATTAGAAAAATTTGCATTCAGTTCAGTTCTTTATTAATAAGAATATTCTGTTTACACATTAAAATTAGGACATGACTATTTTATTGTCTGTCGGATGTATTCATTAGGAATTCTATCATTATGGCAGTGGCAATACAAATGCGATTACTGACCAGTATAGGCGGCGCTCTCCACAGCTGCAGCGTCTTAGTGGCGGGCTGGTTCTCCTTACACGCGGAGCAGTGGTACCTCTCCTCTAGTTCCTCCGGTAACGTGAACGCGCGGAGGCAGCTCTGGAGGTCGATGGCTTTGGCGGCTTCAGCTGCTTCCTGGTGAATTATAATCTAATTTTAAAGAAGCTTCAGGGCGTATCATGACAAAACTATATATGTCCCAGGTATTTTTATTGTCTAGAATCTAGATAATCTTATATTTTGTAATAAGCCTTTTTACAAAGGATATGTTTGAAAATTTGTTTAAATTTATTTATTGATAATTTTTGTAACTCACTTGGAGTTTTGTTGTAGAAGCGTATACATTGCCCTTTAAAAGATACATTCATTTGACTGGAACTAATTAATGAAAACGAGCCTTTGTTTCCCGCCAGAATATTCAAATTTTACAGGAAATAGCACTGACTTCCGCTAAATGCCACCAATCAGGTGTCTCCCCGCCACCTCAGAGTCGCGGCCAGTTAGTTTGTACTTCGAGGCGCCATAGATACATTTATCTTATGTAGCCTAGTTGTGGGCTCAGCGAGTGGATGGAAGTCCTTAGGTAAATATCCACACAAGAGTGTACCTGTTTGACGGAGGCGTGCTCGACACAGTGCCTCTCCCTGGTGGACTGGTAGCGCAGGTGCAGCGCCGTGGGGTCCCACTCGATGGCCAGCATGCAGGCCCGGGAGGTGCCGTGTCGCGCGCCGCCCAGCGCACTCAAGTCGAGCGTGCTCAGAGTGTTGGAGGTCGTAGTGCCCTGGAAGGAAAACGATCACATGCTTATTTCTAAAACATGTATAAAAGAGACGCACTCTCCCAGCACATGCGTGTGGGTACTGAAGCGAGACGAGCTATGGCTATTGCTGTGTACATGCTCTGCCATTATGCAAGGGCAGAGCATGTACAATAGTGGCAATTGACAGAAGGCTCATGCAACAATACTTACATGGTCGCCATGGGTCCTCGAGCTGGCCTGCCGCTGCAGCTTGGCCTTCGCGATGGGCGAGTTGGCGTCGGGCAGACTGTCGTCGATGAGGCTCGGCGCGCCCGTGGATGGCTTGCTCGGAGTGGGGTCACCTGTTATGCGTATGTCAGTATAAGAAATACTATTTATTGGGAAAACCACTTTACACGTCAAATTAGCGTATACAATTACATTTTGTTCAAATTCAAAATCAAAATAAATCATATTACATCAAATAAATTATAAACAAACTCAGGTTTAAAATTGTAATAGTTCGTTCACAGAATATGAGATTCGAGTCCCGGCTAAAAAGAAATAAACTCGAATGTCGAAACTCCCTTCTGAGTAGCGGATCATGTTAGATACAAGTTTAGGAAATGGAATGAACATTATATCGGAAAAAATCACACATTATGGAACATTATACAACATATTATTAAGCATACACCCAAGCTACAACTAACGGCTTCTCAATATTCCATCGACCTCTCATTTCTTTTTACTATTCTTCTGCAAAAATCATGTGAAAATTCGACTACAGAAAGCGGTAGGTAGATCAGAAAGAGAGCAGAGAGTATCTCTAGTTTCGCCTACCGACAATCTTGTTTGGATTGGAAAATGTGTCAAAATCCGTATGTAAATCAAACGAGATGGTGAAGGCTAGATTCAGTGTGGCGTAACTACAGGGTGACATGTCGGCAAAATGCCACGGGCGAATCCCAACTCCCAACATTTATTATTACACATTTACTAAAAAATAGTTCTGTCTTTAATTTGTTAAAGGGTGGCTATTTAATGGGATTTTAGGGGTGGTGGGGTGGCATCCGATGAATTAGCCACGGGCTTCAAACGGTATAGTTACGCCACTGGTTAGATTGAATATGGATCGGCCCTGTATCTACAGCATGCAATCTCACCCGTCTCCTTGTTAGTAGTGTCCGGTGCGCGACGTGACGTCACCCCTCGGAGGCCAGGATGAGACGAGCTTGTTGAGTTATACAACTAGCTTGAAACATACCGGCCTCCGAAGGAAGTGTTAGTGCTGATTAGTCGGTTAGTTTCTGCCTCTTCAACTCGGTCGGTTGATACTCTCAATTTTTCATTGTGGTGTGGTTCCGAAGACCACACTACAATGAAAAATTGAGAGTGCTGATAAAAGGGAGACCCGTCGACAAAGAAAGCGTCAAATTAGTGTTAAAATAATTTAAAATTGAAATACGTTTAAAATTCTCCGTTGTATAAACAATGGTGAATTTTTTAAACGTACATATTTCAAAGTTTGTTTCTGTCTCTTTAATTTACGCGGTTAAAACTAAATACCTATTGTAAAGAACAGTTTTGTTTGTACCATTTTGATTAGGAAAAATGGTATAGTGCACACATTTTTTTTAATGTGATATGTTATATCATAACAGAGAATTGAGAAACAATAAATTTTCTTTACAATTCCGTTGTTTGAGAGTAGTTAATTGAGTATTTAATTTTGTTGGTTACATTAGTTAGTTAGTTACATAAAGTTACCAGTTCGTTACATAAACTTAACAGCAAGTTATATTAAGTTAACAGTAAGTTATATTAAGTTAACAGTTATTTAAGAAAAGTTAACACTTCAAAAAATAGATTTATAATTACACATTTTGTTGACACGAAAAATTCATGGATAGGATGGATAGAATCTTTAAAATGTGATCTAAGAAATTCAGTGAATGACATGCCTATACTTTTGTTATTTTCTGGAATGATTCAATGATGTTTAATTCTAAATGCTATAACACTACACTACAAAAATACTTTTATTGTACACCAGATACAGATCATTGTAAAAAAGACATTACATTCGACAAGTGGTATAACCATATATGACAAGTAAAACCTACGTAAGAATGGGAAAGAGAAATCATGCTGTCCCGCTCTGATCGGATTCGAATAGAGCAGGACCGCCATTCTCTTTCGCATTCTATAAATACGCAGTTTATAGAATGAATCATTACGGATAATGAAAAGATGTGATGATACCCATTAGTGAAAGGTTAAAGCCACCACATATTCGGGTTAAACCCTGGTTTAAGGAGTGTTATTATAAATATAATTATGTATATTCTTTTAAAATAAAAAATACACAGAAACCGTGGCCGGACTGGAGGCGAATGCGTGGGGTTATATCATACGAATTTATATGAAGTTTTTTTTATTTTTATTTTTATGGACGACTACATACACCGCCGGGCGGTGACGGCGCGGTGCACGTAAATTTGTATGATACAACACACACGCCTTCGCGTCCGGCCGGCCCCAGTTTTTGTGTGTGGCGGCTTTGAATGAACTCACCCCCATCAACGACTAGAGTCTCTGTCCCGGTGGGCAGTGCACACCCGCGACACATCTTGGACCAGGCGCAGTGTCCGCACCACGCGCCGCCCGAGCGGGACACGAGGCGCAGCGTGAACGGAAACTCGTAGCCGAGGCTGTCGTCGCTGCAACGGAAATGGGAATTTAAGTAGGGGGTAATAGAGCCTTGAATCCTACAGACACTTGCGCGAAGGGAAATGGGGCTTTGAGCTATTCAAATGGCTTTATGGATCATTTGTCTGTCAGGGTACATATCTAATGGAAAATGCGTCGAGTGTATCATCGATGGAGTCTATTCGGTCAAATCAGACCTGCACACTACGCGTCTATTCAGTTCGAACGGCCTGTACATAGGGCAGGATGTATGGTATGGTATGGTATGTGGTACTGACCAGTCCATCGCGTGGTTGCAGGTGTCCTGGGGCGGCGGGCGCGCGGACAGCAGCCGCGCGAGCTGCGCCCACACGGCGGCGTACAGCTGCCGGCCCGACATGCCGCCGCACACGCCCACCACCAGCGGCACGCCGAACAACGCCGGCCGGCTGCGCTGCGACGGCAGGAAGTACGCGTCGGCGCGGCATTGCTTCCTGTCTCACAAACAATACACTATATTAGTACACAACTAACCTATACAAGATCTTCTCTTCAACGTTCTTGTCAAATTTACGCACTAATGTCATAGATCACGGCTTTTCGAAGAGGGATGAGGGACGGGGGGGTTACGACGACGACGACAGAGCAGCACTGAACTGGGTGTCACACGAAAAATGTGCAATGCATTTTTCTAGACTACTTTATTTAGGATACTTTCACACTTTTATGTTGTATGGTATACTCCTGAGGGGAAAACGCTGCACACAGAGAGTGAGACGTACTGACCTGTGCACCGCGATCAAGTAATGCAGCCTCCCCTCGCCCCCCTCGAGATGCGCCATGTTGGCGGGCGCCGAGGGGTAGTGCCGCGTCAGCCCTCGGGTGGGGGGCTTGCAGGTCAGAGACTTCACGCTGAGGGTGGGGGAGGAGGTTATGTCCTTCTTCGAGTCTTTCGGGAGGGTGTTACTTCTGGAAGAGTTCAAGTTATTAAATCATAAGATGTTAAAATAGTTGAACATTACATAATTTAATAAAATTAAATAATTAAACATTGTTAATAAAATAAATGTTTACTTATTGAGCATTATTAAATAAGCATTATTATTATTATACTGTGATCTTTATTTGAGTAAAGGCCTCCTCCAGGCTATGCCATTTCTTTCTGTCCCTCGCTATGGTAGCCCAGTTATTTCCTGTTTCTAATATTTCATCAACCCATCTTTCGTTGAAACATAATATCAGCTAACGCAACGTCGCATTTAAAAAGAAACATACAACGGCAATTTCATCAATATTCCACGCTGATAATTTCCATAAAGACATTTCATGAAACAATGCATTATAGCTCATTTTAATAAATCTGAGTAAGATAATTAATTAATATACGTGAGGTTTAAAAATCTATCAGCAGTGAATGATCAGCGGCAAATCCGTGAAACAGCTCTCTCTTTCTCGCTTGCCGCATTCAGCATCAGCATCTCACCTGTAGTCGTTATTATCCGTGTAGACGGTGTGGGAGCGCTCGAAGGTGGTCGGCGGGCTCTGCGACGCGAGCGCCTCCTGCGCCGCCCTCTGCAAGCAACGCGCATCACGCGGTCATGGCATGTACCAACACCCACAATTACTGAACTCTCATGGACATTTTGAAAACATTGCACTAATTTACGGGAAATTTGTCAAGAGAATTGCGAATTTATGGTTAGATATTAGTTTAGGCTGGCTATTACCGCTTGAGCAGCTGAAAGATTTCGCGATAAGTAGCTTATGCTACCGCTTGAGCTATATAGCTCAAACAACAGTACGGACGTGGTGCAGTAGGATAGCTTTCGCCAGAACGGTAATTTATGCAACTATCGCTCAAAAAATAGTAGCTCATTTGAGATTTGCCATAAAATATGGGTGCGTTGTGCAAGTTTTTTTATTAAACTTTCCCAAGGCAAAATCGATCAATCACAACCGCTTGCAGCTTGTGGTTGAAATTGGTTAATTTTGTCAGTTTGTTTTTAATTTGTTTAGTAAAGTTATCGTTATGGAGTTAAAGAAACTCGCACTTAACACTCTGATGGGGACTTGCGTTTCTAATACAAATAGTTGACTACTAAAAGTGTCTAGTTCAACACACTTATGGGGCACGAGTTCTACTACCGATTTTGAAACCAATCGAAAAATTTAAAAATGATTTTAAAACTATCTACAGTGAGAAATTTTGCACACAGAAGCCAATTGAAATATCCGAAGTCCAAACATCAGAAACCAGGTCATTACGTGAACTTTTAGTTGTCATTACGATTAAGATTATCGTATTATAAAAAAATTTAACATTGTACATCAATGTAAAGTGTCTAGTTTTAAAAATGTATGCGTCAAATTTCACATAATGACACGGAATAAAGATCACAATAGATGAAAAAGACTAGCAATACGAAACACACAAAACAGTGAGAAGATTCGAAAGAAAAGCAATTTTTGCGTTAAGAAGTAAATACCAAATGATAGTTGATAACGAATTTTGTGTGTTTACCTTTATCTGTAGTATTAGGGCAAAGATATCTACGAAAACATCCTAAAATTATTTACAATAGTGTTATGTTATGCTTTGTACATGGCGTTAGTTCACTTTTAAGATGTCTGTATTAAAATAACTATTTATTGCTTCAAAATCATTATTCTGTACACGAGGAAGGTTAGGCGCAGGAATTATTGGGAATCTTGGAAAATGTCAATATGATATAGTCACGTTTTATTTATCATAATATGATATGATACGAGTTGTCACCATCACTTTTCATATGCTGTCCATTCACATAATAGTATGATTTTGGCTTCAAAAGAGAAGAAAATGTTGAATTATTGTTATGTCCAGCAGCAGACTAATATATGCTCATAATTATTGTGCTGTGACAACAGTTTGGTTTTCCTATGTACAAATAACTTTAGTAAGTGGAGAGAGTGAGAGTGTGTATCAGTCTTATGCATATTCTTTTTAAATAAATACAATACAGAACTAAACACTTAATTTCTTCTCTGATAATAATTTTTAGTTTAAAATTCAACTTGTCTTAGTGTTTATTTGAGTACAACGTTAATGTATGTGTGTACAAATGACTGCTTATGTGGGTGCTATGCTAACCTTGAAGCAGAAGAGTGCAGGCATGCAGAGCGACGTGTTATTGGCGCGAGCACTCACCTCCGCGCGCGGCTCGCGTACGGCACCCGACCCCTCTTCCGACCAGCCTGCGGGCACAGGAAACACTATCAAATACGTTTATTTACATAACTCTGGCATTATTATCATCTCAGCCAATACACGTCCAAAGATGGACAAGGCTTCCCTCAAAGTTGTCCACTATGACCGGTGCTGTGTTACCGCATTTTGTGGTTTCTTACCGTTCTTCTCAAGCTAATAAATAAATAATACCGGATAATCCATACCTCTGCTGTCCAGCATTGAGTGGATCACTGTTACCGAGGGCCTCTGCTGTCCAGCATGTGAGTGACTTACCGTTAGTAAGCACCTGGGGCACATCGACCGCGGCCGCCTCCCGGCGCGGCACCTCGTACGCGTACAGCTCAGCGAGCCCGGGCGCGGCCACCTTGGCGCCGTCCTCGAACACGCGCCCCACCACTGCGCCGTTCAGCTCCACTATTATCATACTGCAACAGGTAAGTAAGGGTTAATACAGACTGAAATTCAATTCAATTTCAATATATTTTTTTGGAATGAACAAAGACGAAGAATGTCACGTAAATACAACGGAACACTGGAAAGCGCATAAGTTTAAAACTGTGTCGCACCTCCCAGCGCTCAAACTCAGGATAAGGTTAAGGCCGATTTCACCAAACAGAAAGCATGGTTTAATATTGCTGTTATTTTTGATTAACCAAGAAATGGCAGTAGCCGACCGTGTTTAACAGTATCTTGAGTTATCAAAGTGGTCGCCGTTTTGATCGGACGCAGCCTTGCATCGCAGTGGACCCACCTACACTAGGTGTACAACCTACAAGCGATACTAGGTACATTAAAGAGGAAATAAAATGTTAAATGGTATGTACAGAACTACACAGATCCCCACCCATGTTATATCCAACGATCCTATCCATCTACGGTTGTCTGGTAGAGATCGCTCTTGTTTTATTGTTAAGTGTGCAATATAAGAATGATCTATCTAACTAGAAGGTGAAGGGTACTTACGCCTCCGCCGCCAGCCCGCACAGCTGCGAGAGGTTCCTCTTCAGGTCGAGGTATGTTCCCTCAGAGTTGACTCGCACGCCGTACTTGACGGGCACCGATCCGTCCAGTAGTATCACTGCAGGGAGAATAATTTGTTTACTAACATCTCTTCTTCACATAATGATCATTCTTATGATCAAATAATACGGTGGTAAAATGGTGAGGTGACGTGATACGCCTTCATTTTGGTCTTCATTTGGCGCGGTAATCTACATGCTTTCTCGGTGCTAAGTGCTGTTTATTGACATGCTTAGATAGATAGATAATGCATTTATTTGACACTGCTGTGCTTGGCTGTTTATCGTGTCGGTGCGGTGAACAAAGCACAAAGCAAAGGCTTTGTGCTCTATAGCGCACTAGAATTTCCACGTACTCCACTGCGGTTTAGTTCGTGATAAAGCATACCAATAACATTATCTAATGTTACCTCTAATCTGCGCCCTGACGTAGGACTCCATGGGCAGCGGCAGACTGAGCATGTTGAAGGCGTCGAAGCGCACGCTCTCGGTGGCGCACACCTGGCACTTGACGCGCGACTTCAGCTGTCCGCAGAACAGCTCCGTCATTATGGAGTCGTTGCGGGCCGTGTGCGCCGCCCACGCCTCCGCCGCCACGTCCTGGATCAACAACATTACATTAATTCACCATTACATTATCACTAATATTGGCATGTCAATTAATACTACAACAAATAATGTTAAACGTAATAATGTTTTTTAAATTTCTGCGCCCCGTCGCTTTGCCAGCGTGAATGCCTCTTGCATCACTCTATTTATTAAAAAAAACAGCATCATAATCCGTTGCGAAGTTATAATGATATAGGATATCATATCATAAGAACAGACAGCGGGAAGCGACTTTAAATATAACCATATGTATAGTTATAATTAAGTTAACTTTAAATACATATTAGTTAGTAATTTGTATGTACTTTTTAATTTACTTAGAAATCTAGGAGTTCGGCATTGACATTACCACAGTTTGTAAAGCTTCGGTAGTGTCATCGTTTCAATATGTATCTATGATCCTATGTAAAAATGTTCTAAATAAAGATTACTTTGTTTTATACTATGTAGTGACTCGCATAATATGCCTGTCAACCAACTCCTTCATAATCAACTGACCTGATCGGCCTTAGAGGCAGACTGTGGCGGCGTGGCGGCGGGGTTGGTGGCGGGGTGGTGTGTGGCGGCGCGGTTGAGGTCCTCGTGCAGCGCGTCCAGCAGCCAGGCCAGCAGCTCCTGCGCGTCGTGCTGCCCGCCGCCCGCTAGAGCGCGCGCGTGCCGCGACACGCACCAGCGCACGCGCAGCGGGGCCACGGACCGCGCGCGCATCGACCACACCTGACATAAATATATGCACTACATTAAGTCAAGTGTTAGGGTGTTCTCCTCGTTGAGGGCACTCAAACATCAAATTTCCTTTAGACCTTACAGGACTCTTGGACACGTCACACATTTCAAATAGCATAAGTTAAACTAGAAAATAAAGTGATCACTTTGATTTTTGTTCACTTCAATCTCTTTAAGGTTAAGTAAAGATGCGAACCAGAAACCTTTACCTTGTCAGTGTTAGAGGTTTCGAGTTGAAGCAAATCTCGTCACGAGAAATCCATTCACCTAATTTTGCAAAACTGAGTTAGGCTAGAACTACTTTGTGCGAATCTCTTATCGCAGCTTCCTTCGAAGGTTTTTTTGTACCTGGGGTGTGAATATCGAATATCGATCATTTATTTTATTTTTATATTAGCTTGATTCGTCCCACTGTTGGGCAAAGGCCTCCAAATCTTTCCACTCAGCCAGGTCCGAACAACCTCTGAGGAAGGCTTTAAGGTCGTCTCGCCAGCGTAGATCATAGAGACATTTTAAAGATTTTATACCGAGACAATTAAATAATTAATATAAATAAATACATTATTCTGGACAATTCACACAGCATTATCTAGCCCCATGGTAAGCAGAGCTTGTGTTATGGGTACTAGATAACTGATATACATAATACAATACATCACATAGATAGATATTGTTTATTATACATACATAGAAAACGACCAGAACACCCGAAACAAATATCTGCTGATCGTACACACAATTGTTCTGAGGCGGGAATCAAGCCTGCAACATCCTGCGTCGCCGGCGGACCATCGCCCACCGCGCCACATCGGTCGTCGAATAATATTCCAATTCGCACTTACCTCCTTGCATAGTTCTCCGTACCTCAGCGCCAGCGCGCCGCGCGTCCCGAGCGGGTTGCTTGTGTTCACTTCATACAGGTGCATGCCAGAGTTGAAGTAACGAGTGAGGGGGCCCGTGTTCCACACCTGCAGTATAAACAAAGTTTACAAACTATAAGGAAACGCAGGTATGGATGGCAGGTACGGCAGGTTTTCAACAGACAGATATTTATTCAGTACTGATAGAAGTGACAGTTAACATGTTGTTATGTTTAACACCTCTTATGTTAGAGATGGCGTTACTAGTCGCTAATTACTTTTGGTACAACGTATAACAGAAATTATAGTCAAAATCTTATGTGTGCTCTGTAAGAAAAACATCTATAAAATTAAAGAAAATAAAAGATATTGAAAATGTCTGTCAACAGAACAAACATTTTATTGAAAGTTCGCCTATAATGGATTTGCAAAGTCAATCCCTTTGTAATTGAAGGCTTTAGCTTTTTAGAGTTTTGTGAAGGGATATAGTAGCTTTGTACAAACACATACAAACTATCTCCTTTGTCATGAAAGGCAGTTTTGGTATCGTGCATCCTCACAGCCCGCTGGGACGAGCCGCCAGCTTTGTAAGTCATTCCACATGGTCATGGTCACAGGGCGTGAGGCGTGAGAGACAAATGATAGTTACCGATTGTAAAGCTGCGTTCATATAGCAGGTGTTCCCCAGGTTGTGGAGGCCGGTGGCGCCGGGCAGGTTGGGTGCGACTAGGGTCTCTCTGCGCTCCGTGGCTCGGGAACCGCCGTTGCTCATACTGTGGCCGGGAATAAGGGACAGAATTTATTATAGAGAAAATATTTGGGTTTGTTAGAAATTTTGTAGGAACTTTAATTCAAACTTTACTTATTTTATCCATTTAAATCAGCAAAATCCACCCAATATCCAATACTTGTCTAAGAGATTTTAGTTCTCCCACTGTCATCAATTGACGACCACTGTGGCGCGGTAGGCGAAGGTCCGCCTGCGACGCAGGAGATTGCGGGTTCGATTCCCGCCTCGGGACAAATGTTTGCACGATCTGCAGATATTTGTTTCTGGTCGTTTCTTATGTTATATAATAATTAAAAATATATGTATATCTATGGTTATGTATAGTATTAAGTATATCAGTCATCATAACACAAGCACTGCTTAGCTTGAGGCTAGATGATGCTGTGTGTATTGTCCAGCATTATTTATTATTTATCAGTTAGGCAATCTCTTCTCTACACCGTTCTTACAATATCATTCAATGGAACTTCCAAACCCCCATTACCTCAACGCTCCAATCTCCTCAGGCCAGGTGAGGTCCGAGTTCCTCAGCTCGAGCAGGACCCTGCTCCGCTCGTGCAGCTGCAGCTCCTGCAGCGTGGGCCGCTCGTCGTCCAGCAGCACCGCGGAGGAGCCGAGCGCCCACAGCCTCACGTCCTCTCGGGGTAGACCTAGGACTGCGCACAGGAATTCTATCACCTGGAAGGAAATTGTCAATGTTACGGAGAGTATGAAAGACCAAAATGGCGGCTACTTTTTATTTATTTACTAGCTGTTTCCCGCGGTTTCACCCGCATTAAATTCGAATTTCACATTTCTAAAATATAATATAGCCTATGTCCACCGGGGATAGTGTAGCTTCCCAACGGTGAAAGAATTTTTCCAAGCGGTCCAGTAGTTTCGGAGCCTATTCATTACAAACAATCAAACAAAAAAAATGAAACCTTTCCTCTTTATAATATTAGAGAGAAGAGATTACGTACGTGACGTAGTGTGTCTTTAGTAAAAGATATTGACTACAATGTATGTATTCTGGCATATAAAATGGATATGCCTGGAGCAAGGATGATCTTCATTTGCTTTGTCTTGGAATTTTCCACCTTGCTTGGCAAAATGACTGACCTGGATGTGGTAGATCTTTCCTTTACTTTGCGCCCCACGTCTTCGCCCACGTCAAAATCTATGTGTCAAATGGTTTATAAACCTTCCTCTTGAATCACTCTATTAAAAAACCGCATCAAAATCCGTTGCTTACTTTTAAAGATCCTAAGCATACATAGGGACAGAGAGACAGCGGGAAGCGACTTTGTTTTATACTATGTAGTGATATAAATGTATATGATTATAACCTGTTTGACGGTGGCGAGTCGTGAGAAGGCGGCGGTGTACGCCAGCTGCCTCTCGGGCGGCGCGGGCGCCAGCGGCACCGCGCTGTACAGGGACACGCCAGACCCAGCTGTTATGGTATTCGCTCCTGTAAGTCATAAATAAATAATGTTGGATAATTCACACAGTCATTTCGTCGTACGATTTAGCTTTGCTCAAAAGATGAATATAGTATAACAAAAGAAATATCAACAAGTTGAAAACTAAAATCCTATAACAAGACAAGATTGTAGAAGAACTGTAGAACCCTCTTTTTTTGCTTCTGCAGTCTTGTGATTGTGCTTATATAGTACTGCTATATAGCTGCGCTCCTCGGCTTCGCCTGCATCAAAATCCGTTGCGTAGTTTTAGAGATCTTAGCATACATAGGGACATACAGACAGCGAGAAGCGACTTTGTTTTATGCTATGTAGTGATGCAGATTGTAGGTGCTTGAAAACGTCCGCAAGATGCATAGTTCCTGAAACGGTGGCGAGTGGATAGAAGTTCATAGTTATTGACATTTAATATCTTCATTACAAATCAAAATAAAATTTACAAAGGTTAACCGGTAGAAGGCAGTAACGCCTGGCTTATGAGCTTGTATTGACCAACTTAAAGTATGTAGGTAGTAATAGTGATGATTTAACTTACTTTGAGTACTGGGGACGTGTCGGTACAATAATAACTGTAGGGGGTACAGCTCAAGTTCCACATCCGAGTTGGGGGGTCGTATCACCTGTAATACATACAAGCATTACAGCCATTATCACACTGGCGATTCGCGGGCGATTTCAAAGCGGGGTGCGGTGTATTTCGCTGCGCAATCGCATCGCTGGTAAATCTTATGATATTTAGACGCTTAAACGATGACTACTTAAGGCTAGCGTCGTCAGGCTGATTTCGGACGCTCCGTACTGACCTCGTTAAACGGATTTTAGTAATCTCTGTCTTGTGTCTGATCCGCACAACACAGAGCGGACGCATCTGACTTTCGGTAATAACGGCGATCCGTTTAGTGCGGATGAAGTCAACATTATGTTGAGTGATCCATACCTGCCTGGGCAGCGGATCGGGCGCGCCGTACCAGTGCGCCAGCGCCCGCCACAGCGCGTCGGGGACCAGCTCGAAGTCCCGGTGCTGCACCAACGTGATGTCGCGCCGCACGTGCCCGCCCTCGCCAGTTAGCGACCGCACCTGGGGATACATGGATTACTAATTAACATAATTATGCTCATTATTAACTCATAATTTTCCCAACTGCAACCCTTCTCTTCTTGACCTTATTTTGGTTTCTTCCCTCTCTCACGTCGCAAAGCACGGTCAGTGCTCAGCGGATGCCTTCTCCTATCATGATCTGCTCTTTCTCTCATACAAAATTCGTCCCCCCAAAGCCAAGTCTCAAATTCTTCTTCAGCGCAATTTTGGTGGCATGAATGTCGAGACACTACGTAAGGACGCTCGAGACGCTGACTGGTCCGAAGTTTTGGATGCAGTTGACATCGACGGCAAACTCGCTAATTTTAATCGCATTTTAATTAACTTGTACGACGTTCATGCCCCCGTTAGGGCTGTTAAGATAAAGCATCTTCCTGCTCCTTGGCTTACCAGCGAAATAAAAACTGAACTCAGTAAAAAACTTGCAGCCAAGGCTAGGTACAAGCGAAAACCGACTGCCGAGAATAAAGAGCTATTTACCAAGGTCCGTAATCACTGCAATAAGGTGTGTAGGGATGCACAACGCCGACATATCCATAAATCTGTTGAAAATAATGACCCCGCTATGGTATGGAAATTCCTTAGATCATTAGGTATAGGTAAATCGCGGCTTGGTAACAGCTCGAAAGATCTGGACATCAACGCCTTGAACCTACACTTTTCCTCTTGTTCCAAGTTCGACGGTACTATTAAAACCCAAACCCTAAATTCTCTATCCTCTTTACCTACTCCTGACTTTCCTCCTTTCTTACTTCGGGACTTTACCGATTCCGAGGTCATAAAGAGCATTTCCTCCATTTCTTCTAATGCGGTCGGTACAGATGGCATTAGTAAGAAAATGATTATTCCCATCCTTCATGAAATTGTCCATGTTATAGCACACATACTGAACTTCTCCATAAATAGTGGAACTTTTCCTAGCACGTGGAAAGAAGCGCAAGTTACTCCGCTACCTAAGAAAGCTAAACCATCTTCCTTCTCCGATTTCCGTTCTATTTCCATCCTGCCTTTCCTATCCAAAGTCCTGGAGCGACTTGTGCACCAACAACTTAGTTTCTTTCTCAATATAAATGACCTTCTTAATCCCCTCCAATCCGGTTTCCGTCCAGGCCATAGTACCACATCTGCTCTAGTCAAAATTACCGACGATATTAGAGATGGCATCTGGAACGGAGAAGCAACCGTCCTCTCACTCCTGGACTTTAGTAATGCATTTAACAACGTCGATTTCGACATTCTGCTAGGCATCCTTCGATCTCTTAATATATCTTCAAACGTAATTCACTGGCTTCGTAGTTACCTGTTCGGTCGCCGGCAGCGTATCAGCGTTGACAATAACATCTCCTCTTGGTGTCAACTAAGTGCTGGTGTACCTCAGGGCGGCGTTCTATCTCCTCTTCTTTTCGCTATATTTATTAATTCTATCTCTAATCAACTCTCTTCTTCCTACCACCTTTATGCAGATGACTTACAAATTTATACCCAGGCTCCAGTCGAGCGATTAGGTGAAGCCATCCGGGTTATCAATAGCGACTTAAATAAAATTCTCGATTGGAGTAATGCTCACGGGTTGAAAGTCAACCCAGCGAAAACCCAGGTTATCCTAATTGGTAGTTCACGAATGGTGACAAGGATTGATTGGGATCATCTTCCTCATGTTCTTTTTGACAATGTTCAAATCGAGATAAGTAAAACTGTTAAAAACCTTGGGATTCTTATCGACAACCAGCTGAACTGGGGACCGCAACTGGCGGAAGTTAGCCGTAAGACTTTTGCGTCGGCCGCTTCGTTAAAACGTCTGCGAAACTTTTTACCGACATCAACCAAAATTGCGCTAGCTCAGTCACTTCTACTCCCCATTCTTGACTACGAATTCCGACGCCAGCTATCCTGATCTAACCCAAGCACAGCTTGATAAGCTTGAGCGGCTTCAAAACTTCTGCATACGCTTCATATTCGGTCTGCGCAAGTATGATCACGTCACAGAGTACCGTAATAAGCTAAAATGGTTACCAATCCGTCTTCGCCGGGACGCACACTTCCTCTCCCTCCTGTACTCTATCCTCTACGCCCCAAATACTCCTCGCTATCTCAAAGAACGGTTCAAATACCTGCATCAAACACATACCCGCTCCCTTCGCTCTACCGATACCCTTTTGCTACAAACTCCTCGCCCCTTCCATGCCTACAGTTCTTCATTCACCGTACATGCCACCAGACTATGGAATGCATTACCTACCCCAATAAGACAAGCTAAATCCCTCCCTATATTTAAACATATGGTCTATGAACACTTTCTTTCTTCGATCTCAAATAGTTAATATTTTATGTATTAGTGTCTATAGTCAGTATTTATTTCCAAGTATATATGTATTTGTATGTTTTTTTTGTATATAATTTATATTAACATTAGTCTATAATACGCCACCGTCTATACCTATACTATAGCTACGTGTCCATCCAAAGGTTGCCTGGAAGAAATCGCTCTTAGCGATAAGGCCGCCCATTGTGCATCTGTATCTCTGTTTGTTTGTTCTTTAATGTTTTTTTCTGTGTTTGGTGTGCAATAAAGCGTATTTGTATTGTATTGTATTGTATTGTATTATTGAGAGTCAGAGCATGAAGTTTTCTTCAACTAATTTTGAGCCACGTTTTGGCAAACCTTTTGTATCTAGTGTAGAATAATGTATTATTGTATAGTATTGTCGTGTCACCTGTGTGGTGCTCGGTGCCTTGAGGTTAGAGTTGTCGATGGGCATGGGCCGCGGCGGCGCCAGCGCGTCGAGCGGGCGCGGCGCGCTGCCCACGCCGCTGCTGGAGCCCGCGCTGCCGCTGTCGATGGAGGCCGTCTCGCAGCGCCACACCAGGGACCCCATCGACTCTGGAACAAATAAATAAATAAAATAAATAATGCAGGACAATTCACTCAGCATTATCTAGCCCCATGGTAAGCAGAGCTTGTGTTATGGGTACTAGATAACTGTTATACATAATACATTACATTACATAGATAGATATTTTTTACTATGCATAGAAAACGACCAGAATACCCGGAACAAATATCTGCAGATCGTACACACATTTGTTCCGAGGCGGGAATCGAACCCGCAACCTCCTGCGTCGCAGGCGGACCTTCGCCCACCACGCCACATCGGTCGTCGACAAACATTCACTTGACACAAAAAAGACTACAGGACTCGTCACAAAATTCAAATTACACAAGTTAAAACTTTTGTTTTCAAGCATTGCGGTATGGATGACGAGAGCACCCCTATATAAAGGCAATATCACTGACCGGTGGAGTCAGTAGTGAAGCTCTCATCGCAGACGATAGCGTCGTCCAGGTGTCGGTGCGCGCGCTGCAGCAGGCAGCCCGCGGCGCAGGGCTCGTGGTGCTTGGTGTAGTTGCTCCAGGCGCGCCACCACTCCGCGCCCACCAGGTACCAGAACTGCCCTACGGAGTACCCTCGCTGGCACCAGCGGGACAGCCAGCCTTGCACTGAGAACATAAACATACACTGTGAGAAAATATAAAAAAAAACATGCAGTGAAAAAAAAAAACTAAATCCTTTATTTCTTTAGTCTTAATAAGCAGTTAGACAAAACAAATTTTATACTGTATTTATCAAATAAGAAAAAAGGTTCTTTTGATTTTCTGTTCACTTCAATTTTTCGTCCAAGAAGAGTGAGCCAGCCGTCTCCCGGAACTCTACAGCATACGATGGTCGGTTTCTTTTTAGTGGCACTTTAATAGTTTTCTAATTTATATGTATGTTCTGTGCTTTTATTTTTATGTTTCAAATCAATCACATTTAAATGCGTCGGCGAGGCGCCATAGGAAGATACATTTTGCTTCTTTCAGACACGACCAAGAAGAGCATTTCTTAAATGAAGAACACATTTCAGAGAACCTTTCTATCTACACTAATGTCAAAAGACCATTCTTCCTATTCTTGCGAAAAAACCAACCATCGCAATAAATGTGCCATGTTTACTAACCACGACAGTTTGAAAAGCAATATGAACGACGGCACTCCAGATATTCGTCGTAACAGTGACGTAAACGTAATTCGCACAACGTAAATAGAGCTATCTACGCACTTGACACGGATGGCTCTTTTGTGTGAGGCTGTTATCTTATTGTTTGTATAATGCCTCTGCAATACGCTTTCAGTAAAGGAGTCTCAAATAGATCTGCCTAAATGTAAAAGATAGATAGATAGATAACACTTTATTACACCACACAAAACAGAAAATAATACAGAGATAAAAACTTAGAATAAAGGTATAAAGGGCGGCCTTATCCGCTGAGAGCGATCTCTTCCAGGCAACCTTGGGATGGACTGGACATGAACGAACAATATAGACGGTGGCACTTTAATAAATAATTGGTAACAAATACACTAAATACCTACATTACAAACATTATAATAAACTTACATAGACATAAGATAAGGCTATCAATATTTCATATGGATAAATAATGCTGATGCAGCAGTTTTTTGAATATAGGGAGTGATTTTGCACGTCTGATGTCCAGATGTGAAGATCAATGTTCCAGATCTAAAAGTATTATGCAGCATGTCCTTTTATGGGTCGGTACATGTCTCACGGATAATGCGTCGAGCGTATCATCGGCCGCGTCTATTTGGCCACATAAGACCTACCACATGACAGGTCTAGTCTGTTCGAACGGCCTGTACACAAACGATCGTGAAAGCTTCAGCATACCAGAACCAGGTAAAATTATTCTGTACTCAGCATAACGATTTGGATATATCTGTAATGTTATGATCTGATGTAAATAAATAATTTGAACACACAAGACTGACCAATATTCCTCTCATGGTGCTTGCACTGCGGCCGCAGCCCCAGCACGATGTGGCAGGTCTCGAACAGCAGCGCGAGGAAGGGCGAGACCAGTCCCTCTGCGCTCTCCACGCTCCAGATCAGGAAGTCTTCCAGAGTTAGCACTGTGTCTTGGCTTGCTGAAGCCTCGTTTTCAGTCTGCCAATAGTTTTTATCATTATAGTTTTTAATTCACATTGCTATAATTAACGAAACTAGTAAAGCATTTTTAAACTTATAAGTGTGCATGCTGGAAGTTTATATTGAAATAAGTAAATAAGACTCAGACCCATAACATAAATAAGGGCTTTAGGTATTTTTAAGTAAAAAGTAAAGTAGAACTTATTAAATTTAATCTTTATTACAGAGGTCTTTTTCTCGACTTTTGAAAACCTACTTTTTGTATACAATTGAAATTAATAATCGTGCGCACTATACAAGAATTGGATTGGGCCAGTTATTTTCGTTCTGTTCGCCTACGAACAGAACGAAAATAAATGGCAAAATAAATGAGAAAATTGTTTTTCAAAAATTGCGTACATAAATAATGTAGTAGGCATGTTGGTAAACAGACACATGCCTACCGCCGTCTAATAAAACCTTGTAAGTCATGGAATGATACTGTAAATGTGCATAATGATTAATTATGAATAAATGCACACCTCTGTTAATACAATCATCTCCTCCTCTCCGCTGGAGCCGAGCCGGAACACTGGTTTCTTGCCCTTGGGCGGCGCCACCAGCTTCTCACGCAGATTCAACAGGATCGCCTGTAAGTCATTATATATTTTATAATACATAGATAAACATAACCCAGAACACCCGGAACAAATACATATATGCAGATCGTTCACACAATTGTCCCGAGGCGGGAATCAAAAGCGCAACATATTGCGTCGCGGGCGGACCTTTGCCACTGCGTCACAGAGGTCGTCAGATTATAATTATATTCGTGTAACTAAGTTTATTTCGTGTGTTGTGTCTAATAAATAATGTTCTTCCTAATAAACATTTTGAATCTATCATGGTTATTAACACTAAAGACATAGTAGTGTGTAGTAGTAGGTAGTGGTAACGTTCGTAGCAAAAGAAAACAAATGAGGGTAGATCGGTATGTCTGCCCATAAAAACTTACTCGCAGTGCCTTCAGTTATCCCGTGATCATGGCGCATGAAACTGTGACGAAATATTGGATAACTCAGAAATCAAATCATGGTAAATATCCCGTTTTAAATGTCTTTAATGTTCTTCCTTTCTAAAGCGCTCATTAGGGGAGGCGTATGTCCAGCCGTGGAGAACTATAGGCTGATAAATAAGGCTTCTTCCTCTCGCTATAGTTCCCTTGTTTGAGGTAGCAGCCCGCGTAAAGCCACATTACCTCTGGCTGATACCCGGTGTCGGTGGGCTCGTGGTCGGGCGTGGAGGCGCGCGAAGAGTGCTGGCGGTGCTCGTTGGCGACGGTGCACAGGACCTCCACCATGGCCGTCAGCTCGCCGCTGTTGAGGACGCCGTCGCTGTCCACATCGAAGATTTTGAAGCAGACTGGAAGATAAAGATACATTTATTTGACTATAAACAGGTTACATACAATAACACATATAATAATAGTACACACTAACTACACAGTACCTACAATTTAAAATAAATAAAATAACCCTACAGAGAAACAATAAATAGCTACCCAGAAGAGGTGAAGATTGTGAGAGTCAGTAACGCCATCTAGTTTACACTTCAAAGTACAGTGAAAAGAAAAAAATACTAGTTTAAGTAGTATAAACGTAGTGTATTATTTATTTTGGAATTTGTAATATTTATTATTTGTTTTTTAGTATTCTTATTTAGATAACCTATGGTACGGGGTGTACCATAGGTTATCTAAATAAGAATACTAAAAAATACTGCCTTTTCTTAAATTCATATAATTCTTTCCATCCATAGGTTGCCTGGAAGAGATCGCTTCTAAGCGATAAGGCTGCCCATTGTACCTGTCGCATATAATGTATTTTTGTAATGATTAATTTGATTATGGTGTACAATAAAGAATTTTTGTATTGTATAAACAAAGAAAGGGGTTGAAAATGACAGCGGGACAGGAAGCTGTCCACACTGTTCCGTGTTGTGAATAGCGCAGCGTGCTATCTCGCTGTAGTTTTCAATCCCATTATTTTTTACATAGGTAACAAAAAAGTATAACGTTGTAACGTAAATATTATGAGAATACCTAGAGTAGCGGCTCAGAGATTTTCTTTTGTCCAGTCACGCTATGTATTTTTATCAAATCATGCTAAAAATACATAGCACCATCACTAGTCTCTTATCTCAGACTAGTTGCTGCGCACGGCTTCGCACGCGTTGTGTCCATAGAACCGTTTAAAGGTTTTTATCCTATATGAATCCTATATGAAATAAATTTGATGGCATAAAAAGTAGCCTGTTTTCGTTTGATTTTAGTCTCATCCGTTTAAGTAGTTTTGGCGTGAAAATGTAACAAAAATCTATCCATACATCCAAACTATCGCATATATAATATTACGCCAGTGAGACGCCAACCGTAAAGTCTAAAAAGATCGATGGAAAAAGCATTAAAACATTATAACTCTGCTAACCTTGGGGCTAGATAATGCCGTATGAACTGTCCGGCATTCTTTATTTTTAACGTAAATTTAAGAAAATCTAAAGCTGACTCAAGCAGATTTGAATGAACTTAGAAAGTCCAACAAGAGTTTATCGTAGGTTCCACCAACTAACTCGATCATTATCTGATTAGTGATGTTATTTATTACCAATCGCGATAGAAGCTACCTGCATCCCTCCGCTACATAAGCTCACACAACAATAACACAGTACACAATAAGCAGTTCACGTTATCTACCAGACTCAGATCGCTGATAACGAGACCGCGCGATAATTACATCATTATGTACTTACATTTAGAAACGTGGAACATTCCGCTTATTTATTTATACATTTTATATACGTAATGGCTTAAAATACGAATACTAAATAATGTTATCTGGACCATGGAGTCGTTTAAATAAATTTTAGAATGGAATAGAATAGAAACTATTTATAGGTAGCATTAACAAATTTAAACAAATTTATTAACGAATTTTAATCTGCAATTGATAAATTAACACTTTGAGTGCTGAAATCACACGGTATGTGTTTTCTACAAGTGACTAATATGCGTAAACCTACACTAGCGCAGCGGCTGAGAAAATACAGATCTTTGTGACTCAGCACAGCTGTAATATTTTTCGAACGAAACGCATGTGCGGCACAACACAACCGCTGTGTAGAGACCTAAAAAATTCTAACTGCCGCACGAATTTTTTAGGTCAAAAAAAGATCGCAGTCGTCGAAAAAAAATCGCAGTCAAAGTGTTAAGAGTTTTTTTTTAATATTTGGTCTTATTAGGTTTCTTACGAATTTTGTCGTTACTTTTCTGTTCGTTGCTAAGACAAACAGATGAGCGGATCTTAATGAAATGTAAGGTAGTTTGATTTAAGGTTACTGGACTACTAGAAGTAGAAATGGAAGAGTTTGAAGGAGGCCTACTGGTCGACAAACGCTAGGAAGAAGAAAAGATTGAACCATATTACAACGTAATAAAGCTGAAGTCTAACTGCGTGTCTAACAACAAAGGTCGAGTCATGAGATCTGTACAATAATAACCGTATTAGTGCATTATGAGTCGACGTTCTAGGGTACCGACAGAAGAAAAATCTATTTCGCTTTTTGAACTTCAAAAAACGCGTTTAGCAGTTCGATTGTATTTTTCACGCTGATACTTCAGAAGTGCGTCATTTGTGGCCCGATTCAGATATGTTCTTTTTTTTAATGGGAGCTGTCCCAGGTTAGTCCCATTTTCCTGAGAGCTGTGATTCGATATGGACAGTAATCTACGTTTGACAATTAACTTGTCAAGATCATTGAGCAAATCTGGCCTAGAATTACAACTAGATAGGTACCATACCGCCATGCAGGTACTATTTCATATTTTAGACAGGTTGACAGAAATTGACATTATACAGTACCGAATGAAAATCCCTCTTCGTATAGCTAATTCCTACAGCCATATTTTTTGTTGACGGTACCGTGTCGACCTTGAAGGTCGTCTGACTTCACCCGTAAAGTTCGTCGCCCATTCAAGCGAAGTAAATAATGATGTTAACGATAAGCTGTTGAGATCTGGATCTGAACTCCGTGCACTATTACTTTTAATGGTGTAGGTGCTAGCGTGAGCCCGCTACGCCAGTTGCGTCTTGAGATATTCTATACGCGGTTCATAAATCCCATCTACATATACTAATATTACAAAGAGGAAAGGTTTGATTTTTGTTTGTTTGTTTGTAATGAATAACTCACACTAAAATGCTCCGAAACTACTGGACCGATTTGAAAAATTCTTTCACCATTGGAAAGCTACACTATCCCCGGTGAACATAGGCTATATTATATTTTCAAAAAAGTTAGGGATCCGTACTAAAACCGTGCGAAGCCGGGAAGGCCCGCTAGTCTTAGATAAAGGCATAGATGAATTATAGACATTGTATGAAAAAATATGATATCCGGCCAGGTTGGATGACGACTTGCGAAAGACTGCAGGCAGATGCTGGATGCGGCAAGCTGCAGAGGACGCTAGGCGCTCAATAGGGGAGGCTTATGTGCAATATGTGTCTATGTGTAGTATTATACGTTGATGATGTATGAAAACCTACTCGTTAACTAAAACCACAATAACAGAATAGGTGCATGAGTGAATAGGTGTTTTCAAGACCTTCGTCACTTTTATTAACTCATTTATTTCAGAAACATATTCCATAAAACAAAACAATCAAATTAAAAACAAAAATTAAAATATAATGTCATTATCTTTGCATCAGGTGAGATTGTGGTCAGGAAAAATACAACTAGGTACATCTTCTAATACGCATACAAATTTCGAGTTCCAAAACAGAGAGACGAATGGAATGATAAATAAAAAATGTGAAACAAAAATTGTTTCGAAATTTTGGTCGATTATCTCATATGATATCAGTGTTGTTAAATATTTTCCACCAATACCTATGTACTTATTTTGTTTTACAGGTAGATAAACCATTTGATTACAAAAAACCGGGATTCTAGAACCGAGTTCTAATTTTACCTACTAATATTGCAGAGGTGAACAGTTATGATCATTTTTGTGGTTACGATCTAAAAGACTGACACGAAAATCCTTACCTACTAATGGCATCAAGGACAAAGGTCTGTTTTCAGCGTCACATAAGATCGGACATTGCTTGTTTAACAACAAACGCCCACACACATTTCTCACCGAGTCAATATAGCTGACCTAAGCGTCTGGACCTTATTATCGACGTCCTGTGATGCGAGAACTCCGGGCTTCAAGCCTCAGGCGTCATTGTAAATTCATTGAAATATTTAAATTCAACTTCAATTTATTATTTTATTTGTTTTTAAAATAAATAAATAATGCTGGACAATTCACACAGCATTATCTAGCCCCATGGCACAGTACACATATAGAACAGTATGGAAACTAAGCCTAGTTGATGAAATAAATACCTACGCTCCGTTATAGCACTAGGGTTGTCACTTTTCTTGTTTTTGGTATATATTTTTTAGTAAGACGATTTTTTTTATGTACTGATCAATAAATGGAATTGGAATAACTAGCTTACAAATGTGGTCTGGTATAATCGTCTGGTCGAAGCGTATGTTGCGCGGTTCATCAGCCAGACCAGTATTGCCATACAGCGTGGCAATGCAACCAGCGTCTTGGGGACGATTCCGACTGGTATTGATATGAATCGATTGAGCTACCTGTAGATTGTTTACAACAGTCTGCAGTTAGGTCAATTGTTTCAATTGTAAATATTAGGTCTAACTAGTTAAATTTTATTTGTTAGTAAAGTATTTGCTTACAAATACAATTTAAATAGGTAATCTCATGGCTTCGCGTATGAGCCGCGGTTGGAGGTAAACGTTTCGTGAGCTCGTCGGAGCGGGCGCACGCAGACATTGTAGCGCAGGCAGCGCGCGCGCAACGCTCATGAGCGGCTGCGAACTGTACCGCGTTTCAAAACGCGAGTTGATAATTTATAGCAGCCGCCATCTTGGATTCACATTTTGACAGCAGTATCGGCTTCAGCACCCTCGAAAACCATGAAAATGACACCCATGACGGAAAAAATGATAATTTATAGCAGCCGCCATCTTGAATTCACATTTTGACAGCAGTATCGGCTTCACCACCCTCGAAAACCATGAAAAGGACACCCATGACGGAAAAATTGATAATTTATGGCAGCCGCCATCTTGGATTCATATTTTGACAGCAGTATCGGCTTCAGCACCCTCGAAAACCATGAAAATGACACCCATGACGGAAAAAATGATAATTTATAGCAGCCACCATCTTGGATTCACATTTTGACAGCAGTATCGGCTTCAGCACCCTCTAAAACCATGAAAATGACACCCATGACGGAAAAAATGATAATTTATAGCAGCCGCCATCTTGGATTCACATTTTGACAGCAGTATCGGCTTCAGCACCCTCGAAAACCATGAAAATGATACCCATGATGGAAAAAATGATAATTTATAGCAGCCGCCATCTTGGATTCACATTTTGTCAGAAGTATCGGCTTCAGCACCCTCGAAAACCATAAAAACGATACCCATGATGCAAAATTTCATAATTGATTGCAGCCGCCGTCTTATATTTACATTTTGAAAGTTTACAATCTAGTTTAAACAATGATGTTATATTTACTCAAAAATCAGTGCCGCGAGGTTGCCGCTTTGCCACCTACACGAACAAGACAAGTAATGCGTGCGTTGCGTTTATGAGTGACAGAGATAAGGATATAACATATGCCGTGCGGCGGCGTCTCGTCTGTTCGAACTAAAATCACTGCGCTGTTGCCGCTTTGCGTTTTCTGCTCAAACAGTGCTAGGTAGCTATGTAGCTTTAATAAATTATCGCCAAGTTATTATTTCTTTACAATGAGTATGACGTCTCTATTTGTAAAATCTCATTAAATAAATAAATAATGCTGGACAATTCACACAGCATTATCTAGCCCCATGGTAAACAGAGCTTGTGTTATGGGTACTAGATAACTGATATACATAATACAATATATTACATAGATAGATATTTTTTATTATACATAGAAAACGACCAGAACACCCGGAACAAATATCTGCAGATCGTACATACAATTGTTCCGAGGCGGGAATCGAACCCGCAACCTCCTGCGTCGCAGGCGGACCTTCGCCTACCGCGCCACATCGGTCGTCAATTGACTTTAAACATCCTCAAAACCGCCAGCGCCATTCTTGATTTACATATAAGTTCACGAATTCATTATGTATGATCGATCACACGGACTCATTATTCTATAACAATCATAATAATAAATTATTCTTATTCAAAATCAGCAGGAAGTTTAAAATACGACAGCTCCGGTTTTGATGAAGCCGAGTTCATACAGCCGTATGCAACGCAATATCTGTAGCGGGTCATTTTTCACTTTCACGCGACCGCACGCCTAGACGCGACAACCGCTACTGAGCATCCCCGAGAATCACCCAGAAGCCGTGTCGATGTGCATGTTTGTGTGAGTGTGCCGTTTCGAGTGTTTGTTCCTAGTTTCCGTACTGTATATACTTATACTGAGCCCATGGTAAGCAGAGCTTGTGTTATGGGTACTAGATAACTGATATACATAATACAATATATTACATAAATAGATATTTTTTATTATACATAGAAAACGACCAGAACACCCGGAACAAATATCTGCAGATCGTACACACAATTGTTCCGAGGCGGGAATCGAACCCGCAACCTTCTGCGTCGCAGGCGGACCTTCGCCCACCGCGCCACATCGGTCGTCCAAAAAAATACATACTTTCCACGCCATTCCATACAAGACTTCTTATACGAGTATAACAGCCAAGTCTACTTTTGTTTACATCACCTGTTTTGAACTCGCACTACATAATAGCTTAATAGCTATGGCGCTCATTAGGGGAGGCCTATGTACAGTAGAGGACTACTATAGGCTGATGATGTTAGTTTTATTCTTGCTAAGTAGGTACTAGTACAACAATACAAAGCGTCCAAGCCTGATGAAAGGAAGCGGGTTTAAAGGAAACACGCGTTAGCGGCGTGACTCAGACGTGTTTGTCTCGTCTTTGTGGACGATTATTCACAGGTATTATGACGGAAGGTCATATTTCTTAAGGTTGTAGCATACATGGGCCACATAGCACAAAAATTAGCATTCAAATGTGGGGTCGTTACCTTTTGTTATATGTTTAACAGTGTCAGCATAAAATAGCAGAGAGCGCGTGGTAGGTGAGCAGTTTAGTATTTTTCTTTAATTGATCATGATCAAGCTTTTGGCTCCATCTCACAAAGAATAAGTGATGATGCGGCCCAAGATGGAGCACGCTTTCCCAGAAGGAACTTAATCTCTAGATTTGATGACTAGAAGATTTTACTCTCACGGGAAAACAGACGCTGGAAGCTTATTCAACCTAGCCACACGGTGGCAACAACGCCTTGCTTACGGCGATATTCAAGTTATACGCATTTATGTCGATTCTGCATGGACAGCGAGCTTGCTGGTACCTGTCTTCGTGGTCATCGCGATTTACCACGGAGGCGTACGGTAGCGGTGCTTAATAAATGTGCTATGTCCTTTAGACTTCAGGCAGTTCCAGGTTCTTATGGCGATTGATCCTTTGATTAGGTACCATTCGATACATCCTTTCTCATGTTAACTAGGGGGCCGCTCTCTCATAAAGCGTTATGTATATTATCCAAAATTCTTCTTTATTATAACTTACACACTTTCAATTTTATTGCTTCCTCTATTGTTTGCAACAGTTTGTAGCTCAACTGTTTCAATTGTAAATACTAGTTTTAATCTGTGTTTTTTCTATAATTGTAATTTTCTGAGTTAATAAAGCAAATTTCATTCATTTACTCACACAGAAAGCAAAAATCGTCTCACCCCCATGCTATTGAGATGCATTATCTGAGATATAAATAACACAAGCCATCACTATTGCGTTGTACTCTAGCCATAAATAATAGCAGATATGAACGATAGGTGCTCTATCGTAATCAGATGCGTCATGCATAATCAAATCACTGGGAGTTCGAATGAACGAGTATGTAAACAAGATTCTCAAACTGATTACAGATAAAAACAAAACCGCAAAAAACTTAAGAAATTTCTTTTTTTCTTTGGTTAAGTAACTACGTAAGATTATGGTGAACTTGACCTCGAACGTAACGAATTTAAGCAAATTGATCTAAGTACTTAAAATATGTTTTGCTAAATATTTTTGAATAATAAATAATGTTGGACAATCTGCACAGCATCATCTAGCCTGGGGCTGGAGGGCTAGCTATCTTACTTCATGCGGGTTAACTACAAATCTAGTTACTACCATTATTACGAAGTATTTACAGTAAAATATCCTACTCACCTATCATTGATTCAATTTTTCAGTCGAATTAATGTTTTATTATCAATCAGACAATCAAGATTTGATTAGACAACCTGGTTATTTTAATCGATGTTTTGGATTTGCTTACTCTATTATCTGCTTAGAGAGATCACTCCGCTTTGTATGGGCCATAGCATCTCATTTGTGGTCTAGTTCTACCTACTTATAGAGATTATTCAAAAGGGGCAAGTCTGGCTAAAAACTGTCCAAAAAGGCGCGGTGGGCGAAGGTCCGCCTGCGACGCAGAAGGTTGCGGGTTCGATTCCCGCCTCGGAACAATTGTGTGTACGATCTGCAGATATTTGTTCCGGGTGTTCTGGTTGTTTTCTATGTATAATAAAAAAAAAATATATATATCTATGTAATATATTGTATTATGTATATCAGTTATCTAGTACCCATAACACAAGCTCTGCTTACCATGGGGCTAGATAATGCTGTGTGAATTGTCCAGCATTATATTATATATATATATATTATATAATTAGACATGAACCGGTCAGTCCTCGACCCATAAAGGGAGCGCTAACCGAGCTCCTTAAAGACATTTAGAAGAAGTTTAACTGAGCTGAGTCCACATGTAAAAGTGTATATTCAGGCACAATTTCCATAAACAAAGAATCATTAAGTCTACATATCCGTCCCGTCTAATTAAGATATAGACACTGTTAAAGGGTCTTCTTGAAGGGTTCTATACAAGGTGGATAGACTTACACTTTAGTCCATTTGCAGGCCGCGCTGAGTTAACAGCACAGCTCCCTAAGCTCCGTCTGTCCCGGTTGAAAGTGCCCAAAGGTAGATAGAAAGACTTACATTTGAGCCGCTCAGTCCTCGGCCCTCTGCAGGCCGCGCTGAGTCCACAGCACAGCTCCTTGAAGTCCACATGTCCGTCCCGGTTCTCGTCAAACGCCAGGAAGGTGCCGGCGACGGCCGCGGGCGGGAGCGGGGGCGACAGCAGGGGGGTGAGGCTCTCGATGTCCAGTTCACCGGTGGGGGCGGAGTTGCGGAGCGACCAGAAACACTTCTCTAGTTCTATTATGTCCTGGGAAAGATTTATATGTTATTGATGAAATTGAAATCCGGGGGTGTTAGAAACTGTGGTCTGCATACAGTCATAGCCTCTATGCAGACCACACTTGCATGGACCTGCTTTATATTCCCTAACTAGTTATCAGCCCAGCTTCTTGAAATTGAAGATGAATAGAGGTAGATTGGTACATTTTTAAAATCTGGCGTGATCCCCAATTGTTGTACAAGTATTCAATACTTAAAAGGAGATTTTTTTTAAGATAAGCATTGACTTTGTGAACGAAATAAAAATGTTTTGAAGCGGTGGGGACTTTGTAATAACATAGTAATAGTGATACATGTTAAGGTAAACAAATAACTACATAGGCACCAGCGACAGTGCTCCTATCCCAATGACATTGCACTATCATCCTTGTCATCATCATCATCATACAATGACACTGCAATGATAAGCCAATGAGCCGAAGGAGCCTGCGAGATGTAGGTATGTAAGATAACAACAGGAGCCTGGTGGACCTTTCCTCGAATCAACTAATGCTTGAAGGTAAGATTTATAAGGTTGCGTATCAAAAAAGGCATAAACAGCAGTTTCGTGATGATATTGAGAGTATGGAGCATTGGGGTATGGATTTTCTATCAATCCTACTCACACTAATATTATAAATGCAAAAGTTTGAATGTTTGTTACCTAATCATGCCAAAATTAGTAAACAATCAAAGCTGAAGTTTTGCATACTACGAGTAGTTCTACACTTGGCATAACATTATAGACTGTATCCTGGGAAAACGCGAAGCCGCGGGCAGTCGCTAGTTTATTATAAAGTCGATTTGTAACAACACTACGGAACACCTGTAACTTGCATAGATGTAGTTCTCGGATCTGGTATAAAGAATATTTAGTTATTAAAAGAAATAACATTTCACTTATCTGAGAAAACATCTTAAAGTTAAGTATGCTAAATAAAACTTAAGCAACCAAAGAATTTTTGGTACCTATTTATATATACAGAATTAAAGGTAATTAATAATCATGTAATGTAGAAGTTAGAAAGTTTCATAATTTTCAAATAACAATTACGTAATAATGAGACAAATAACAGAACGTATTAATAGACTTAGTAAGGTATATCAAGAACATTTTTAACACCACTAGCAAAATCCTGCACATTTATAAACTTCCCGTTAAATGTTCAATACAGAGTAATTCGTCCTATAGCTAAATGTTTCTCCTTTAAAACTTTATTTTAGTGTTGTCAGAACAGAAAGTCATAAAGAAGTGATGCCAACGAGCCATTCTACATTCTAAATTACCCAGTCTAGACATTTTTAGAGTGCACTTTTATTACCATATTTGTACAACGTTCCTAAATCACGCGAAGGTACCAATTAAATTATAGGTAGCATTTGGAAAAAAAAATTAACCTGATTTCAAATGATTCCTTTATAAAATTTTTTTAGCCGACCGACCACTCGGGAATACCTCGATCTAACAAATTAAAATCTGGATTTAAATGAAACACCCTTAAGCGACTCTTTTTCTCAAAAATAATGATTAAACCTGATAACGTTGTGAAGAAATTTCTGTATTATCTACGCGTTATAAAACGACCGAAGGTTTAAAGTATATATTATAAGGAGTTAATGGTCTATTTATAAAAATTCTCCATTCTGTAACTCAACTTTTCTCAGATATTGGAATAATTTTTTAACATACTAGCTGCGCCCCGCGGCTTCGGCCGCGTGGAAATTTCTGCGCAATTTTACCATGTTTTCTCACACACATTTCAAAACCAAAATCAGCTAAATCGGCCCAGCCGTTCTCGATTTTTAGCGAGACTAACGAACAGCAATTGATTGTTATATAAAGAAGATTAAGTAAGAAAGAACTGTGTATTAAATTGGTAAACCAAATAAAAAAAAAAAAAAAACGACGGCCAATAGAACGTCGTTAAAATGTAATTCAGCGCTAAGTACATTAAATTGTCACAACGGCGGCGTTGGCAAAATTCCGCTCGAACTCGTGTCGCCAAATTAGGAGGCGTTCAGAGGTGCGAAGTAAAATATTATGTTCGCAACATGCGTAGATATTTGCTTACACGACGTAACAATAATGTTTGATTAGCTAAATAAACGCAGAGAGCCTCGCCCTTGTTACAGTTTAAGGCCAGATCCGAAATATATGTAAGTATGTTTGTAATGTTGAATGATGTAAGCTATTTATATTGAACAACTGTAAGCTTATCTAGGACTGCCTAGACAAGACCTTCTGTATCAAATTTAAATTTACAAAATGGAGCATCTCCTTTAATAAAACAAATTATTTTTTTTCATGATCATACTTTAATTATTCTTGTTATAATTACTATTAATTAGAAAAATTACGAACATGGCCTTAATTAGTGAAGTTCAAACATCGAGTTATTGTAACTTGATCAGTTCGAATATTTTACGCATTTGATGACGATTCGATTTATATTCTGTTCTGTCCTTTATAAGAGCTTCTCTGCGCTGTCTATCTTAAGCTAACAAATCCAATTTCGTAATATTTGATTGATTATACGCAAGCTGGCTATAAGATTTAGTACCCAAGTTAAACTTGCTATTTGACTGTCTGTTTAAAAATATCCATGTATAAAAAGTAAATTCGTCATTGGTCATAAGAAAATGTAGTATTTTAAGTTTGTCTAGAAAAAGGACTGTGGATTTTGTTAAATAAATATTGTGCTACGCGAGCACAGCCGTGGGCATATCCAACATTCAATGAATTCAGATAAATCGGCACTGTCCCATTGACCTGATAGTACAAAGAAACTATGTAACAAGATAACATTATGTTACAATACAAGATGCACATAAAACTCTTGTTATCAATCGTTATCAGCTCAAGGTGCTCAATGGAGGGTTTAATTGACGCTGATAACATAACATTTCGCAACAGTAATTTGGTGATGTGTTTGTTTTTTTTCGGCGTTATCAGATAAATAGATACAATAGTAAAATATAGAATGATTAAAATGTTTAGGTAAAAAAATTTACTATTGAAATTAGTTTTTTTTACTTTGTACGCGTTGTTTCTATGGAAACATTCTACAGTTAATTCAATTCTATGAGAACAGATTCATTGGATAAAAAGTAGCCTATATCCAGGTCTAGACCTAAATCTATGCAAAACTTGAGATTGATCCGTACAGTAGTTTTGGCGTAAAGAAGTAAAATACATACATCCTAACTTTCGCATTTACAATATTATCAGCGTCATGAAGGCCTGTGAAAAACTGCAGCGCTATTTGGACTTCTCACGGAACCTGGTACTCCAGATGGGTTACCCAGACTTACGAACTTTCCGATATCGGTAGGATTTAGGAAACTTCACCTAAGTTAGTATAGTACCCTATAGGAATAGCACTACATTGTCAGCAGTTTCAAATAGAATATCTACTAACCTTAAAACAAGGTACTTACCTGCCTAACTTCTTAACATCATAGATAAATGTTATATCTATATCACTTTACCTTGGGTTTTCCCTAACAAACCAATAGAATTTTAGATTTTCCTCGTATTGGTTACATAATGATTGGGAAACTGTGACTTGATACTGGATTTTACTTTGAGAGATAATTACAAGTTTTCCTCAATATGTAGGTACAGAGGAAAATGTCTTGAGGTTTTTGACCTGCTTTACTGTATTAGTCAGCAAATAAGTTAGTTCTAGAAACTTCCCAAACTCCTGCACCTGGATAATGTATAGCCTCAGAAACTTTGCAGCTGCCTAAGCTAATTATTATTAAATTGGATATTTTTTTTAAGATATCCCAATAAAAATAAACTCACATTACTCTATAAATTTTATAGAGCAAATAGAAATAAGGATAAATGGATGGATTAATTTACTTTCCTGGATCTCTGAACTGTACCCATAATTGATCAATGACATCAGACAGATCAAGAAAGGCAACCAGAAATAAACTTACCCTCTCTTCTAAATGTGTGACGCCCGCCAAGCTCTGATAAAATGTTGGAGTTTCCAAATCATGTGTTAAGTTCAAATCTGATAGCAGCCACTTTGACAGGACTGTGGCATCTTTGTGAATGAGCAGCCAGGACCGGAACTGGTCAAATGTCACCTTATCCCCAGGACCAAAGAGGCCGAGGAGTATCTCTGCGGAGCGCTGAGCTCCTGTGACAGGGAGTGATGTGTTCTCGAGGTGCAGGGTTCTTGCAAAGTCTCGCTTGTAAATGTAGGTGCTGTTGTCGCCTTGATTGTTTGTGTACAAGGTCCATAGGAATCTATGAGTGGAAAAAAATCAAGTCTTATTATTGATTGTTTCCCTTTTTACGTTTCACCTAGACATTATGATTTTCATCCCTAAAACCAGTTGGAAATTAAACAAAAGAAAACTAAATTACTATGAAAGTAACTAGAAGGTAAGTAAATGACTAGTAAAACCTTTCCTATGTTTACATTACAAGTAGGTAGTTAAGTAGGTATATCCTTAAAGGTAGGTACCGAGTCTACCACTCACTTGATCTTCTCCTCGATGTTACCCTTGGTGAGGACCACGATCCCGCAGAGCAGGTCCTTGAAGGCGATACCGCGCTTGGTGCCGCCGCAGCCCTGGTACAGCCAGTCCGCCACCTCGTAGGGCACGCCGTCGCAGAGCACCTCGCGCACGAAGGCTTCCAGGCTCAGCGACGTGCCGTTCGCACCCGCACATCTCTTGAACGCCTCGCGAATACGTCTCAACTCACTCTCCGACACTGCAAATAAAATAACGCCGATTATTTCCTCGCATTCCTACAACGCACTTCAATCAACATTGCACACGGGTGTCCCACCTCGCTTCACTGCATCCTCGTACGATATAAAACTAGGTTTTGAGTCTTTAGCACCCATTTTCGCGACCGCGAATCGATCATAACATTTTAGATAGGCGTAAACACAAAGAAAGAAATATTTTTTAAATACAGCTGACAGTTCACGTCGTATGATCAGAAGCCATATTGAAATTGTTTTTTTAATCGGAAAATACGACTGATGTACAAAATTTATCGATCTACTATGAAAAGATTAGGGATTGTTCAAAATGCATTGCTAGTGATTCAGGAAGAATTCACATCAAATCTACTACAAAACAAGTAATGTATAGCAAGGCAAACAGAAATCACGATTCATGAACTCTAGCAGTAACATTCCTTGTCAAAAATTCTGGTAATAAGTACACCAATCAGCAAGAACCTTGGAGGAGCTGTCAAATATAACCAACCAATCATAGAATGGTGCAGCGACATTGTCTGTTTATCATTGGCCATTAAATTATAAACTGCAAACATACACAAACACGATTGGTCAATCGTAACACAGAATCGATTCAGATCTAGTCTACTAAATCGAAAAGCTACTCTAGAAGTCGTACATTCGTTTCTATTTCTGTTTATCTACATAAATGCCCGTATTGTTTATCTCTGTCTCGCATAGTAGGTCATCAATTGGCTGTACATAAATTTGTCTGGTTACTAGTTCTGTCATTGTATGTGACGTACGTGACTGACGTGCCGATTGACGAACGAAAGTTTGGTTAGGGTTTGGTTGTTTTCGTTTTGCCTTGTCAATTCGTTCACAACACAACATTCATTCTCATAAATTAAATTTCACAAGAAAATTCTATCTTCTCTTCACAATAATTTGAAATAAAATAATAGATTTTGGCGATTGACTTTTACGTTATGTGTTCGAAATTATTAAAATTCTCATAAGTGTGGATAGGATTCGTTCTACTTTGTAAATGTCTGTGTCTTTGTGTGTTTTGCGTATTGAAATCGACGAAGATCTACCCGAAATGGGAGATAATCCTGTTGAAAAGGGTAAGTAACTACACTACCGTCCATGAATATTACTGCCATATAGTTAGAACGTGAATTTTTCAGTGCAGGAATTTACTTAAGAAATATATTGTTTTCTAACTTTACAAATAAAACAATCTTGTTAAGCTCTTTGTCTGACTGCCCATCAATGTGATTACAAAATGTTCTAGAAAACCTCTCTTCATCCAATATATCGCAAAACATAGCCATACCATTAATCAACCAATATAATAAATGCGAAACTTTGTATGTATGGATGTTTGTTACTCTTTCACGTCAAAACTACTGAATGGATCGAGCTGAAATTTTGCATACAGGTAGTTCCAGGCCCGGAATAAAATATAGGCTACTTATTATCCCATAAATCAGTTCCCATGGTTAAAATAATAATAATAAATAAATAATGCTGGACAATTCAAACAGCATTATCTAGCCCCATGGTAAGCAGAGCTTGTGTTATGGGTACTAGATAACTGTTATACATAATACAATATATTACATAGATAGATATTTTTTATTATACATAGAAAACGACCAGAACACCCGGAACAAATATCTGCAGACCTAGAATAGTTTGATATAAGACTGACAAGACTGTAGTATATGAATAACTATGGTATGTTATTTATTTATTTAGTTACCTAGCTGTTAGTTTTCCCAAAATTATAAAATAAAATAATGTAAAAAGTGACACAGATATTTAAAAGTGATTTCATGGTATTCCAGATGCTGCAAGAGAACAGAAGCGGCGGGACCGCGGCGCTCGCGAGTCTAAGATCATCACCATGGAGACGTACGCCAGTGTTCTCACAGGGCCGCACGTAGACGGAGTCCTTCCATCAAGTTCTAGAAGATCACCCCCTAAGACCAGCACATCAGAGGATAAGGAAACCATTGGCTTCTTCTGTGGGAACCCCTTGGTAGAAGTCACTAAGGGGATATTGCATCTGTACAAAGAAAAGTAAATATTTTTAAACTTATTTAATCTGAACACATAGGTACTTATAGATAGATAGATAGATAATTCTTTTATTGCACACTTAAAAATAAAACAAACAAGATAGAATAAAATACAAGTACTATTTAACAAGTATTTCAAAAGAAATTGGGTTATAGGCACAGAGCAGGTTAGCAAACATTTATGGAGGCTTTAAATCATAACCAATGATGGTTGTTTAAGGTATGCTATAGAAATGAAAATCTATTAATAGATTTATGACAGTGCTTGAAGTTTTTCTCTGTGAATCAAATCTACTATGTGGTTGGGCATTCTCCATGATAAAATCGTAGATAAAATCAACAACTTTGCATCTTCCACACAATGCTTGATATTGATACAAAGCATATCATTGACCTGACTTCGTTTTGGTACTAGTGTAATGTCAATGAACTCTGTGGAAAAATATTAACATATTAACATCCAAAATAGTGATAAATTGAAATTGTTTTGCTTTCTTAACTATTTGATGGGTACTTCGACGAATCATAATATTTGCATATTTCATGCCCATTGTGTAAGCTTTGCTTCATGTATACATTTTAGGCATTGCATAAGTTAGTTTGAGTAAAGTAAAAGGAGAAGACAAAAGTTATATAGCCCAGCTTCCGAAGGAATATTAGACAGGATGACTTTTCAGCTAGGTTGAACTCTCTAGGAGCCAGGCAAGCGATGCTCTTCTGTGCAAGTGACTCCTTAGCTTTCATCATACCTACCTAGACTAACTAACCTGTTCATTGCAGTGAGCTGAAAGAAGCAAAAGAAGCTAAAACACTCTGCCTCCTGTCCATCCCCGGAGCCCTGGGCGCGTCGGACTTGCTCGCGTTCGCAGCGGCCTGTCAGCAGGACATCGCGCACGTGCGGGTGCTGCGCGACGGCTCGCCCGACCACTACATGGCTCTGCTGACGTGAGTCACCTACGGGCTTAGGACCATCGTGTAGTTTGTGAAACGTCTTGTGCTAGATAGCAGCAAGCATGCTGTATGAGCCGCAGTGACGCAGCATTGTAATTTGCTTTCAGCACGCTTCAGTGTGCTTCAGTGTCATCCCACGTCATCCCAGAATGCACTCAATGAAAGAGATTTAGCTCTCTTTTTGACTCATCTTCGTTTTATATGTTAGGTCAAGTCAACAAGTTATTTACACCATAAAATTACAGTGGATGTACTGTTTGCTCCGTCGATTTTGTTTCGGGTCCTCCAGCGGTACTCTAACATGACTTGTCTTTATTTTTATTTTTTTATCCACAGGTTCCGTACCCCAAAAGCAGCTCAAGAGTTCCACAAAGAGTTCGACTGCGTCCCCTACAGCACCTTGGAGCCGAATGCAGTGTGCCACATGGCGTGGGTGTCGCGCGTGGAGTGGGGCCGCGACGGGACGCCGCCCCCCAACCACACCGAGCTGCCCACCTGTCCTGTGTGTCTAGGTAACTGTTCGGAGAAATAGGGTATCAATCAGGCATGCAATCGCAGTGTAGTACGTCAAACGTCATTCAGAGCAGCAAAAAGCGCGCCACGTTCCGTAAGGGTTTGTGTCGCTTCGATCGCTGCACTTGAGCAATCTGAGTTATTCCACCACTCCTGGTCGAATTGGTCAATATACCTACTACTGAGTTATCTAATAAACACAGAGTGCAGAGTTTTGTTATGAAAGCGATCAAGACATATTCAATGTATATGAAAGAGACAAAGATAGTTTGATTTAAAGCGATTTATGGCCCATTTTAAATCTCATGACTTTCCATTCAATCGTCAACCTTATTCCGCAGAGCGCATGGACGAGAGTGTGGCCGGCGTGCTGTCGGTGCAATGCGCGCACACGTTCCACGCAGAGTGCCTGGCGCGCTGGCAGCACGCGCGCTGCCCGGTGTGTCGCTGTGCGCAGGTGCCCGAGCCGAGAGCTACGGCGGTCTGTCTGGAGTGCGGCCCGCATGGTAAGATATACTACTAGCTAGTTACTGCATAGCATGGACGAGAGTGGTCTGAGTGAGGTCTGAAAAACGTCTCCATTATGGTGTGCCTTATGCAGTTCTTGTTTGAAGTGAAGTGGTGTTTGTTTCAGAGGAGTCAGACCTGAGCCGCGACTACAACATCAGCGACGTGGGCGAGGGCATGCTGGAGGCCGAGGCCGGCTCGCTGTGGATATGCCTCATCTGTGGACACGTCGGCTGCGGCAGGTTGGTCACTCCTGTTTGAGCATAGTTTACAGTGGAATGTATACCTGAAGGACTGTACACAAGGGCAATCGTAAGCGTACATTGTTCAATCGTTGGGTGAGCGTGGAGGCGTCGTTGGCATCGATGCTCAAAGCCGGTCGCTTTCTCTCAGTTGCCACCGTTATGTCTGACCACCAACAATAACCTTCTTGGCCATAAACAGCGCGAAGAGCCCCGATGGCCATACTGGCCCAATGCTTCTTTGCCCACAAAACTAATGAAGGTGTGATGTGTGTACAGATACGAGGGCGGTCACGCGGCGAAGCACTACCTGGCCTCGAGCCACACGTACGCTCTGCAGATCGGCTCCAACCGCGTCTGGGACTACGCGGGTAAGTCTTTTAACAGTTTATGGAAAGTTCAGTAAGTCAGACGAATGATGAGCAAAATATTTTATAGTATGAATTTAAATGAAATGAAAATATTTATTAAAAAAGAAATACACAATAACAATGGTTAACTATATGTTAAGCAAAATTCAGGTGTTATCAGTTTCTCGTCAATTAAATTAATTATAATTACATAAGTTCATTTGAATTAGGCATGTAGAGATCAGGAAAGGTTCGTCTTTGAGGAATTGCAAATTTTGTATAATCATTGTCAAGAAATTCGCTTACAGAGTATATGGTTTTAACTAATAGAAGAAGTTTCACATTACATAAAAATGATTTTTCACATGTTATGGAGTCTAATACACATCATCATCATCAGCCTATAGCAGTCCACTGCTGGACATAGGCCTCCCCCAATGAGCGCCATAGCGCCCTGTCTTCAGCTTGCCGCATCCAGCATCTACCTGCAGTCTTTCGCAGGTCGTCATCCCACCTGGTCGGAGGGCGTCCTACACTACGTTTACCGAGTCGTGGTCTCCACTCAAGAACACGTTTGCCCCATCGGCCGTCGGTTCTTCGCGAGATATGGCCGGCCCACTGCCACTTCAGCTTGCTAATTCTTTGAGCTATGTCGATAACCTTGGTTCTCTGTCGGATGTATTCGTTACGAATCCTATCCTTCAGAGAAACTCCGAGCATAGCTCTTTCCATAGCTCGCTGAGCGACTTTGAACTGGTGGACCAGCCCTATCGTGAGTGTCCACGTCTCAGCTCCGTAGGTCATAACGGGTAGGACGCACTGATTGAAAACTTTCGTTTTCAAGCATTGCGGTATGGATGACGTGAAGACTTGACGTAGTTTCCCAAATGCTGCCCAGCCCAGCTGGATCCTCCTTTTGGCCTCCTTCTCGAAACTGTTTTTACCCAACTGCAGAATCTGCCCAAGGTAAGTGTACTCGGAAACAGTTTCGAGAAGGTGACCATGTACGACCACCGGCCTTGGATCAATGTGACCATTGATCATGACTTTGGTTTTATCCAAATTCATGCCAAGACCGATACATCGGGAGGCTGAAGCTAGGCCGTCCAGCATCTGGTTCAGTTCCTCAAGCGACTCCGCCATTAAGACTATGTCATCAGCGAATCGCAGGTGTGAGATGTACTCGCCGTTTATATTAATGCCCTTTCCTTTCCAGTCCAGCAACCTAAACATATCTTCCAATGCGCACGTGAACAGTTTCGGGGATATGACATCCCCCTGCCTCACTCCTCTGCGCAATTGGATGGGTTTAGACTGCTGACCCTGTACTTGGACACTCATGGTGGCGGCCTCGTAGAGATAACTCAGCACCTGGATATAACGATAGTCTACTTGGCATCGCTGTAAGGAATCCAGAACAGCCCAGGTTTCGACGGAGTCAAATGCCTTCTCATAGTCCACAAAAGCCAGACACAGGGGCTGATTATACTCTTCGGACTTCTGTATAATCTGCCTCACTGTGTGTATGTGGTCTATGGTGCCATATCCTCCGCGGAACCCAGCCTGTTCCGGTGGCTGGAACTCGTCGAGTCTCCTGGCGAGACGGTTCGTGACCACTCGTGAGAACAGCTTATAGACGTGGCTCAAGAGAGAGATGGGTCTGTAATTCTTAACACTTTGACTGCGGTTTTTTTTCGACGACTGCGGTCTTTTTTTTTACCTAAAAAATTCGTGCTGCCACTCAACACAGCGGTTGTGTTGCGCCGCAAATGCGTTTCGTTTGAAAAATATAACAGCTCTGCTGAGTCACAAAGATCTGTATTTTCTCAGCCGCTGCGCTAGTGTGGATTTATGCATATTAGTTACTTGTAGAAAACTCATACCGTGCGTTTTCAGCACTCAAAGTGTTAAGAAGGGTTTTATCTACCTTCTTAAAAAAGAGCACCACCAAACTCCCGCTCCACGCCTTTGGAGTTCTCTAATACACAATGGAAGTTTATTAAAAAGTTTAGGACCAATTACTTCTGGTTGCTTTTTAGACATGTATCCGAGTCTATGAGCAGTTGACTCTAGATACATTTGATGCCTATTGCTGTATCTGCTTTGACTTCCTCTTACATTAAATTGAGATATATTCTGTATTACAAACTTTAATACCTCATAGATGTATAATGCGGAAGAGGTAAGTATTTTGAGAGTTTTAAAATGTTCTCTACAGGTGTCTTTGAATTTGGCACAAACCAGCACTCTAATTTTAGTTTCTGCATCTTTAGGATTCTCTCACAATCGGTAGAGTTTCCCCATAATATAATGCCATAACTAATTATAGAGTGTATACAGAGTGATTTTTTTAAATGGGACAGTATGGGGAAATCCGAATCTAAAGGAGATAGAGGAAAAGTGTCTAAGGAGACATTAGGTGTTTTTTTATGTAAACAAATTTGGCTCGTTCAAATTTGTGGTCAAGCGTGAGTTGTTCTTAAAAAATTATAAAGTTGGTCAATTTTTTTTTGACGCGGATCGACTCTGTTTCATGTAAGGATTATTTCATTGTTTGGAAAGAAAAAAATCTGAACAGCAGAAGTTGGTCAAATTTAATGAAAACTAATCTTCATACAGTTGCAGTATTCGCCTTTTAATATTGTTACAAGTGCCTAGGCGTGTAAAAAAATATTTAAAATTATTCCATTTTTAAATTTTGATAATCGATAAGAGCTCCAGATGATTCAAGAGAAGAACATTTTTTTTAATCTAAACATCATGGCAACCGATAGTCTTGAAATTATAAAAAAAAGAATTCAAATTTGGAACGTAAGTTATTTCTGCAGCTGTGATTTTGTTTCCAATCAGTTCATGCTTGTAATTTTATTCATCATGGCGTTAACTAATTCACATAAAGTTGATTTGATTGAGGCGTATTTTCTTAATTATCGCAGTAGAGATAATGCACTTAAGTGGTATCAAGAACGCTATCCTGACCGTGTAGTACCGAATCGCAAGATATTTGATAGTTTAATAAAGAACCTAAGACAGGAAGGCTGTTTCAAGCCTAAGCGTAAAAGGCCGACAATAGTCAATAGTGAGTTTATAACTATTGCCGTATTGGGATATTTTGAAGCATACCCAAAAGCTTCGTTACGGGAAGCAGCTGAAACTATCGGTATTCATAAATCAACTGTAAGGAAGATATTGAAGGCTCATAAATACAAGTGTTACATAGAAGGTCGACTTGTACAAGCGTTACTACCTGGAGATAAAGACCGCAGGTTACATTTCTGTAATTGGTATGTGGCTCAGACTATTAGAAATAGATGTTTTCCTAATTTTATTATTTGGACTGATGAATGCAACTTTTCGAACAATGGCATGTACAACAGGAGAAATAACCATTACTGGTCAAAAATAAATCCGCTAAGAACTACAGAAACCCACAACCAAATCCGATTTTCTTTTAATTGTTGGTGTGCGATATTACATAACAGAATTTTTGCTATCAAAATTTACCAAGGAACGCTAAATAGTGAAAAATATCAGGAAATATTGAACATGGCTGCAGATTTAGTGGACGAGACTATTAGCTTAAGGAACTTTGGTAAGATAATCTACCAACAAGATGGTGCACCAGCCCACAACAGTAGGGCAAGTAAACTATGTTTGGACGAGCAGTTTCCAAACCGTTGGATGGGTACATATGGGCCGATAAAGTGGCCCCACGATCGCCCGACTTACGCCATTAGATTTTTTCTTATGGGGTTACCTTAAGGGTCGAATTTATGTATCCCGATACAACTCCGTACAAGAATTAAAAGATGCTGTTTACAACACTTTAAACACAATTCACCATAAGTCTCTGTTAAATGCAACTAGAAGTGTCTTGAAGCGTGCTCGTACCTGCATAAGACAAGACGGCGGCCACATCGAACATTTACTCAAGTAATAAACCAACTGTATGAAGATTAGTTTTCATTAAATTTGACCAACTTCTGCTGTTCAGATTTTTTTCTTTCCGAACAATGAAATAATCCTTACATGCAACAGAGTCGATCCACGTCAAAAAAAAAATTGACCAACTTTATCATTTTTTAAGAACAACTCACGCTTGACCACAAATTTGAACGAGCCAAATTTGTTTACATAAAAAAACACCTAATGTCTTCTTAGACACTTTTCCTCTATCTCCTTTAGATTCGGATTTCCCCATACTGTCCCATTTAAAAAAATTACTCTGTATATGAGTAATAAATGTCTTTAAGATTTAATTGGGATGTCATAGGACGCGGTTGTTTGAGAGCATATATGCCTGTAGCCATTTTTGTACAGGTCGAGTCAATATGATTTTTCCACGTTAGGGCCGGATCTAGTTCAAAACCTAATAGTTTAGTCCAGTGGTCGGCAACCTTTTGGCAAGCAAGGGCCACAAGGTGGCAAAATAAAGTAAAGGCGGGCCGTATTTGTGACATTAACCCTAGAAGCTCAATATACCTACGTATAATTGGTCATATCCCATAGAAAAAATAAAAATGCTATTAAAAATTGTTAAAACAGACGGAATTTAATTCATACACGTAATACTCACATCATGTTTATATGTTTAGGCTTTATAGCTTGAAAAATAACCACCGTAAAGTGTGCATGTCAGAGATAAGTTTGTTTTTACCTTGAAGCCTTACATTCAGTATATTTAATTAATGAGTTATATCTGTCAAAAATCCAAGGTCTATTATATTAACCATTGAGTATCTGTTAGCTCTGGAATAGATTTGCCTTTTTCAGGGCAGGGCGAAGCGCGTTCTTAAGAGGCGCGCTTACTCATTATTTAATGCATTTATTTTGATATTTATAACTTATTTACAAAACATTCACGGGCCACAAGTAAGACGTCCGCGGGCCGCATGTGGCCCGCGGGCCGCGTGTTGCCGACCGCTGGTTTAGTCAATTTAGCACTACATATTGATCTACCGGTTTTAAAGTATGAAAAGAAATAATAATATAATGTATTCCACCGTGGGGCAAAGGCTTCACTTTCTAACCTACGTGCAGGTGCAGCCTTTCTAATGCTATGATGGTGCTAAAGTATAATTGTTATCGGAGATTATTTTATAAAATTAGGCTTATTCCCCGAGGTCCATGATTCTATGGTTTTCTATTTCCCAATGAAATATATTACTATTATTTTTACTTTAAAAACTACCTATCTTGTTTTGACGTTGGTGTTCATTCAAATACAAATATTAAATAATATATTTCCACTTCCAGGCGACAACTTCGTGCACCGCCTGGTGCAGAACAAGCCGGACGGCAAGCTGGTGGCCGCCTCCAACGAGGACGCGGCCTGCGCCGACGAGAAGATGGACTCCGCGCAGCTCGAGTTCACATACATCCTCACGCACCAGCTCGACAGCCAGCGGACTTACTACGAGGAGAGGTGCGCCAAGTAAGTAGCGTTTACTAGTTATATTCTATTCTCTATCATAAGATTCATTGTGGTCACACAAAATGTATACAAATACCCGGCATTCATTTTTTGCTGCTGCAGTACAAAAAAACAAGGGTCTAATACATTTTGAATAAAAATAACATCATTATCATTATATATAATAAAACTAAGTTGATAAAATGTGCGTGCCGATAAAACTTAAAAAGGAGTCCCGGCACGATAAAGGGACTTATATAGCGTGATAGCCCTTTATCCCCCCTCGAACAAGAAAGTTCCCGTTTTAACCTAAAGGGCGTGTTTTTAAAGATATCAAGGGCTTTTCCAACTTCAACTTGAAAATTAAGTGTAGTGGTGCCATCTGTTGTCGAGTATTTGAACTTCATTCAGAACAACGATTATTTCGGTTACATTTAGAAAGGCGCTGCGATCAAATTGCAGCATGTGTAGTAATGGCGCGAAATTTAAAATTCTAATTTCAATAAAGTCTTCAATTACGTTAGTTACTATAATAAAGTTATTAAATTTTGTGTTTTTATACAGCAGTAGCTAACTTATATTTTGGAGTTAAAGCGAAATAATTTTATTTATTCAAATTAGTTCTGAAAACTCCGTGGCGACCTCTGCCCCGGGAACTCCTAGAGTCGCCCGAAGCCATCACCCAGGATGATCAGAACAGCCAACAGGCTAATGAACAGCTCTTGAGAAGCCTGCAAGGCTCTCATAGCGACAGCACATGACTTGAGGAAAGCTTTCCTCGACGTAGAAACCGGAAGAAAGAACTTTAGTTCGATTCCTGCCCGCATTCAACAACGTAGACAACGTTGAGTCGAATGTTGATGACCACCAGTCAACGAAAGGGGGCATATCATATCAACAGTCAGCATTATTTTATTGTTTTTTTGTTAGTTTTGTTCAAAATGCAAAACCGTCAAACAAAAATAGAAAACAGAAATAGAAAAGTAGACTGTGAGTCATCATAACACTTAAGGTCGGTTTTTCTTAAACCGCAACTTTCGCTACTGAATTAGGGATGTGCCGTAATATACACAAATGTGCTATCGATAACTTTAATGGTTATGATTTCGTAAACATTACCCATTTAAGTATGTTTTAGGGCGTTAATTTTTGTTCTGTTTTTATGATGATTTAATCTGGATGTATTTTATACTATGGAAGGGTAAAAAAAAAATATTATAATAATGAAAATATTACGTAAGTTTGTTGGAGAAAAACTGTTCGAAAATATAAACTTTCATCAAGTCGGACAGTTCAGTTCCCGTACCATGTCAGTGATTTGATAAAAGCCATAAATGTGCGTATCCATAATTTATTAAAATTAAAGGTAAAACTTACGAAAAGACAGTTATTTAACAAGTACGCCCTATTTCAAGGACAATAAATTTTCATTCATTGTCATTAAAGAATAAAAGAAAAGGCAAGCTTTTTATTTCGACCACCGCAAATATAACCTGACGTACCTATTTCGTTATTCATCAGTAGGTAATAATCGATATCGATAGATTCGTCTCGTATTCTCATTGGTCATCACTAAGGCAGTAGCTATGTTTTATGGGTAATCGATAAACAGCCATTGTATTATCGATCTTATGGCCCGTTGTTAGAGACTATAATAAAAGTCGATAGCAATCGCCAATCTCTTGTTAAGTAGCTTTGTGTTGTGGATAATCAAGTAATCAAGAACGGCAGCCATTGTATTAGTAATCTTATTTGCTGGGAATAGACTATAAAAAATATTTGGCAAAAGCGCCATCTTTTGCTAAGTAGACAAAGTAGATATTCATTTTTTATCACTGTTTATTTTATTGAGTTTTGAACCATGTGTCTATCGAAATAAGGTTTAATATCAATAAAATTAGTTTTATCTTTGTATGCCCTTTTAACATACTCTTTCAATCAATAAGAATTTTTATTTCTATGTGTGTTAGTTTATACATGTGTGAGTTTAGCGACACTAGTTCTCTTAGTAAAAAGGCATCATGCTAATTCTATGTTTTCTCTGTTCTGTGGTTACGGCAGATAGAAGGTGTGAGAAAGAAAATATTCTCAAACTTTCTTGAATATCCTAGAGCCTAGCTCTCTGAATATATAAGAGCCCGGTGTCCCCTGCCAGAATTAGTTCGATTTGAACAGCGAAAAACATGAGAGTTGAATTCGCAAAAGATGAAACAACAGCACATTTTGCTAAAATACTTTTACAAATAGGCGAAGGTACATATCCTACTGACCAAACGACCGGCCTCATTGAACTCAATTGTGATTTCTGTAACATAGTCACTACTGAAAACGAACTAATCGACAAAATTTATCCAAATATTATTCAGAACTATACCAACGTAGAGTCGTTATAATTTTCAAAGAGCAATTTTGGCCACTAAAAATAATATTGTTGACGATATCAATTTTAATATTCTAAAGAAAATACCTGGTGAAGAGAAAATATATAAATCGATCGACACGATGGTATTCATTGAAGAAAGTGTCAACTTCCCTACTGAATTTCTAAACTCTTTACAAGTACCAGGGATGCCATTACACTGCCTTCGTCTGAAAATTGGATCTCCAATCATACTACTCAGAAATCTCAACTCCCCAAAACTATGTAATGGAAAGAGGATGATCGTAAAACAGCTATCGAATAATATCATTGAAGCTGAACTTATTTCTGGAAAGAATAAAGGACACTCAATATTTATACCTAGAATAACACTGATCTTCTGAATTGCCATTTCAATTTAAAAGATTGCAGTTTCCAATTAAATTAGCCTTTAGTTTTACAATAAACAAAGCGCAAGGGCAAACTTTAAAATATTGTGATATCAACCTCAAAGAATCCTGCTTCTCTCACGGTCAGCTATATGTAGCTTGCTCAAGAGTAGGAAATTCGAAAAATTTATATATGTATATACCCCGGACAATAAAATGAAAAATGTTGTTTATAAACAAGTAGTGTAAATAATGAGAAAATGTTTTCAATATTTTTTTTTTAATTTTTACCTCATAGTTTATTTTTTTATTTCAACTACCACGTAATCTTATATCAACTCCCGAGCGAAGCCGGGTATCATAGCTAGTAATTAACTAACAAAACCAGCAAAAAACGAAGACAAAGCCGAGCGGGTTTACTACTACCGCTCTTGGTAGCGATAACGCGCAGCTCTGAATATACATATATTCATTATCGTATAATATATATGTATGTGAGTAAAAAAACTGATATTTGAAATATATATGTGAAAAATTGGACGACACGCAGTGATGTACTTATTTTATGTATATTATTTAGATTTTTTCCCATAAACTTTGTAGTGTATATTCGCAACATGTTACGCCATCTGTTGTGTTGTTGTTGGAAGTTTAAATAAATTAGATAAAATTGTACACGCAGAACTTACATAAAAATGCTATTTTTTACAACATATAGGTAGTTGTAACTATAGAGAGTGGAACGGCTGCCGACACTCGAGGGGGCTCCGTAATAAAATCTAACAATAATCTTCACAGCACACACAATATGTTCAAATCTCTGCCTGCAGACCATTTTAATTCTGTCGTTGAAAAGCCTAGTTTTATATGATCGCCTACACTATATTATACATGCAGGTAGATGCTGGTTGCGGCAAGCTGAAGACAGGGCGGTATGGCGCTCATTGGGGGAGGCCTATGTCCAGCCGTGGACTGCTATAGGCTGATGATGATGATGTTGAATATATTTAATGTCCTTACTACTGGTATGTCGCAGGATGATGTCGGAGCACGCAGCAGAGAGCGAGGCGCTCGTGGCGCGCGCGCAGGCCGCGGAGACCCTCGCCGCCGGCCTCAAGAGTCAGGTGACCGCGCTCACCAGGGAGAACCGCACTTTGGAGCGGAGACTGCACTCTGTCAATGCCAAGTGAGTACCTTACCTACGGACTGGGATGGAACTGAGAATTGACATTCTCTCTGAGGATCGATGTTGCGCGTCGGGCACAGGTCCGCCTGCGACGCAGGGGGGTTTGATACCCGCCAGACAAATTATTATTATTATTTTTTTAAAGACTTACTAGCTGTTTCCCACGGTTTCACACTCGCGTGAAATTCAAATTTCACATTTATAAATTTTAATATAAATAAATAATTTTATTCAAAACAAGTTAGGACTAAATGGATTACATGAGTCAATTATCTTATGTTCTTAAGGTCTAAAATAATACATTTGTCTGAACTAGGTTAATAAAACCTGTATCTCAGGCAGAAAGTGCTTAAAACAAAAAAAATATAATCACATCAATCAGTAGTCATAATAAAACAAAGCAACGATGCAAATTTGTAAAGTAACTTAATTGTGCTAACTACGCTAAACTAGTAATATGAAATAAAGGTAAGCACCTTTATTATTATAGGTACTAAATTATTAGCCTACTTTAAGCGGCTCGTCGATTGTGAGGCCAGAATTGGTGATTTGCACTGTGTTCTTTAGCATTTCGATGTCGTCCTTGGTATCGGTGCCGATGATGACGCCTCCGTTCCTGGTTTTCCGAAGTCCTCTCACGTGCAGCTTCATTTGTTCAGGGCAGATTATTTTTTGTACTAGGGATTTCGTTTCTTCACTGGTCTTTTGTCGTTCGGGTATATGGCTACAGACTGGTGTGATTGGGCAAGTTTGTCTTGGAGCATTTCAATATTGCAGTAGACCTTCACAACTTTGGCTTTTACAGACTGATAGTGGACGGCCATTTGCGAAGTGCCATTACCCACTTTACGACAGAGAGCTTTTGCTCAGAGTTCAGCTTGCCTTCGGATACTATACAGTATGTATTATATTATCTGTGCTATAGTGCACACCTCATTCAGGCACTGGTTGATTGAGTTCATCCAGCCTTCTATTTCTGGATAATATAACACATAAATCCAGAGATTTATGTGACTTATTTATTTTAGTTAAAGCATATTTAAGTACTATAAGTGAAGCCTTTGTGTCAGAAGTAACACTGTTATTGTTATCCATGTAAATAAAAATAATAATTATAAGACCTAGCTTCTGGCCCCACGAGTACAGAGCGGTGCGACCCGGGTCGCGTGGGACAATGAATGCTATTAAGAAATTCTTAGAAAATTATGTAAACTTTCAGACTGACGGCGATGCAAAGTTCACTGGAAGAGGAGAGAGGCCTGGCGGCGGCCATGGCGGCCAACCAGGCGCACTGGCAGGCGCGCGCGCAGGCCAAGGAGCAGGAGGTCAAGGCAGAGGTACGGCTTATTATTATTAGACCACAAACATCGCTATCTTACCTGAGTTTGGTAGCAATAACATACCAATAGCGATTCTATGAAGTTAAAATCGAAAATTCAAATACATTGATTTTGGATGAGAGGTACTACTAAATAATGTTATCAGGCAGGAATATTATTGTTCTGCCGTGATCGCCGATTCTGCTAGGATGAACGATGATATAAAAATAAAATAAAATATTGGATCATATGTATAAGTGATTTCAAAGTGTTTACTTACATGAAAATGTTTGAGAGCTGTAATTTACCAAATGAACAAAAACTTTCATAAAAACACCAAGCTCGACTTCTTTCATTGTTTCCACTTAGATTAAAAGGAAAGCAATATCCGTTTCGGCTCTACCAAATTCTTCAATATTTTATTTGATTTCCTTTCCCAGATAGACGAGCTGAAGGAGCAGCTGCGAGACGTGATGTTCTTCGTGGAGGCGCGCGACAAGCTGGGGGCCACGACCGAGGCCTCTTCCGAGGAACTGGCGGGGGCCTCCGTCTCTGTCGCACCCAACAAGGACAAGTCCAGGAGGAAGAAACGATAACTTGTCATAGCACGGATCGTAATTCTGAGAAACATTTAGTCTCCAATCGCGAATGGCACTTACTCGTAGATGCAGAAACGATGTGTCAAACAAATATTGTCGCTTTAGTTGGAAAACTAAGTAACACGAAATTGACTTTGCATTTTCATAAATTCTAATTCAGGCATCTTTCTATGTTACTTGTTTCGATATCATAATTTATTATGTTAAATGAGTCCTGCAAGTCGCCAAATATAGAAAAATTGAAATTAAAGTAGCGAAGGAAAAATAGATAAATGGGCAGCAAATAAGTGCAGGTTTTGTGTGATATGATAACCCTTTTTTTTTAAATCAACATATTATTTGTTTCAGAAATAGATTTAGTAACAAGCTATACCTACCTAACATTTCAAATAACTGAAAGGTTGTATCCAAAATAGTTATCGCCATTTTTGTCGTAAGAAAACAGTAAATCGCGATTTTAGTGTCATTTATTTAATTTTCCAACTACAGCGACGAATTGTAGTTTCAGCCAATCTTCACAAAGTCCATACAAGAAGACATCTGACAACTCGATAAATAGTCTTATTTTACTCTTACTCAATATGCGCAAGTCAAAAGTGATCATACTTCCTAGATTATGAGACGTTTCGCTTCCACTCTACTTCAGCGTGCCTTGACCCTATCGTAATTTCTATCACAGCTTAGGTACATCAAGCTTCCAGAAGCTGAGACTATTGTGAATTTCGATATCAGCCTATGTGCCCATAAGAATGAGATCTATTTTTTTGTGTGCCTGTATGTACCTATTCATTCTCTTTGGTTCGTGATAATGCCGATCTCTTTTAGAAGCAATAAATTACACAATATAATAGTAAAGACTAGCTAGACTTTAATGTCTGTTTAAATTAATCTTTTCTTTTGATATTAGATCTTAGGAATGCTGAGTATAATCGCTGTGATAAATGTAAATAGATGTAAGAAACTATTTGTTTAGTGGTAGTTTGATTGTATTTCTATTCAGGGTGTGTAGTATAATCATAATAAATAAAAGATTCTTCCGATTACATGGTTCCTTGACTTGTTCCTCCTAACAATGTGTACCTGACTGTAGGGACTGTGGTGCATGAAATAATCTCGCTGGTGAGTTGTAGTTTCTCTTAATTTCTAGGGAAATGGAATAAAACAAAAATGGGTGGACTTTTTGAATTTTATTATTAGATTTACACTGTCATTTACAATAATTTTATGTTGTTTGTAGGACATAAATCAATATTGCATAACACTAAGGCTAATTGCATTAGTATTTTTGGGGATAAATTAACAAAATATATGCAATATTACAAATTCAAATAAACATAACGCTAATGTCGGGGGCTGAGCGGCCGCGGCCGGCGGCGGCCGGAATGTGAATGTGCCCGCGGGCGAGCGCCGCCGCCGCTGCCAGTACAGGGTACACCAGATGTACAGCCTAACAATTTTCGAGAACTTGCGAAATTAAAAAAAATAAATTAAAATATACAAAATCTCTATCACAATACTCGTAAGTAATTAAAGCGATTCAAGTGTGAATACTCCAAATGTTGTAATACTCGGCGCAGACGGTTACTACACAGTAGCAGCGGAGCGGATTTACACGAACGAACGAACTCATTGCAATAATAGACCAGACGCAGAGAGGACCAGCAGACGGGGTGACGGCACTAGCACTTAGCTAAATATTGCAACTAACTACGATCATAATACCACCCTAAATGTAATCGTTAAAATATGCCATAATAATAATAATGATTCAAAATGTATACTGCGCAGGCGCAGGCGGGGCCCGCAGAGAGTGCGGCGCGTCCTGCAGAGTATGCGGCGCGTCCTTGCTACTACTCGGTGCTCGTACGAGACTCGACGGTTAAATACATTAATTTTACACACGGTATAAAATACTTAGAAAATTTACAATTCCCACCTTATAGAATAGAAAGTGTCGCGGTTTGGGAACGTAGAACCGGAGTGCAGACGACAGGCAAGCAACAACACGCTAGAGATCAATCCGAGTAACCGTTCAGAAATACAGCCATAGAGAACATTCAGCTAAAATGTAATACCAAAGTGTTTTTCTTAAACATTATTCATTTCGTATTCGAAAACAATATTATATCAAAAGAAGTACATACATTTATACTCATAGATAAATTTGACACAATACTAACGAAAAGTGATCAAGGATCAAAGATGTGGAACTGACAATTTGAATAGTCATCGGGAGGTGTGATTGATTACAGTGAGAATTTACTTGCGTATGTATGTTACCTTTGCAACCGGTTGTCATCAGGGCTGGCTCTTATAAATGATACTATAGTTATTTTTATTATATTTAAATAGAATGTTAAAAGTATTACGACACATCCTGATCCTCCACGTCTTGTGCTTGTTCTTTCTGTTCAGTTTCACCTGAAAGCAAAACAACAAACGCCGCATTAGACACAATCATAACGCCTCAACTCCATTAGCTACAATCTCACAAAGGACTATTGATTTTCATACTTTTTCTAAAGCCCTCTCTATAAATAGGGCCACGCGATTGACCCAAAAACGGCAACGTTACTGTTAAAATTCAATGGCGCGAGTGAACATCTCTAAATTAGGGGCTATATCGGCTTTAAAAACTTGAAATAATTATAAGAAAAAACTAACATGTTTAATTTTGTATCCATGTTTGAATATTGCTGAAGTTTTTCGTAATTTGATGACTACTCATGGCGAGCTGCATAGACAAACAGTTGCGATTTATCAAGATCAAGAGCCACGTGTTTAGTTGACTGGTGGCTTTGTGCTGAACTTTAATACCAAGCAAATTGAGGAAACGCAGTCATCTGAGACTAGGTTACATTTCAAGAGGTTTGTGGATCAAGTCTAGTAAAAGCAATGTTGGTGATTTGTAGGTCTGAGGCAAGATAAACAACTTCTCAGTTGTCTCGCCTAGTTTTACGTCCTTCAGACCCTCGTCGTTCGCAGAAACTGGTCCACAGATTTATTCCTTAGCTGCTATCTTAGACTCCTAGTGCACCATCAGTGTGTTGTACCAGACTCTGCGTCGCCCTGCATGTCGGTCCAGAGCATGAGAGTCTCCAACTCATTTCCCATTACATCGCGGTAGTTACTCTAAGACCCTTACTCTCCAGCTATTATCATCGGCCTATGGTAGTCCACTGCTAGACATAGGCCTAGCTTGCTGCATCTCCAGCAGTCATTCGCGTCCTACATTACGTACTGGAGGGGGGGGGGGGATGGGGGGGGGGGGGGGGGGTACATTACAGTAGGTATACGTACCGGACTCTGCGTCGCCCTGCATGTCGGAGGTCCAGAGCGTGAGGTTGTCCCGCAGCAGCTGCATGATGAGCGTGGAGTCCTTGTAGCTCTCCTCCGACAGCGTGTCGAGCTCGGCGATGGCATCGTCGAACGCGGCCTTGGCCAGCCGGCACGCGCGATCCGGACTGTTCAGGATCTCGTAGTAGAATACCTATAACAATACAATATTAAATTAAAATTTAATACATTGTACTTTCACTACTCTAAACATAGGTACAGTATCCGGCGATTAATTTATGTTCATGTGCAATATTTATCGTCGAGTACAAGGTCTGTATAATGTTTCACTGTCCAGAAAGAAAAAAAAACAGCAGTTAAGATTGTATTAGAGACCTAGCGAAGCCCTAACACAAATCATAAAATTGTTGACCAACCCCTTCCGACAGAATTTTCGCAATGTAAAGAATTGAACAGAATAAAGCTGCAAAATGAAATTCTCAACATTGACATCAATGTTATATTTTGAAAGCGTACCCACTACGAGAAAGAAAAAAGCCTCCGACCTCAGGGACAACCTAATAATTGAGTTTCTATTCCTAGCTATTTGACATCGTTTATCGGCTGCTATCCGAGCGCGTCGGCGGTCACAGATGAGCAACCTCATCATACAGACAGAATGGAGGCCTTTTGAACAACACCCTACATGGTGCGATCACCAGCTACATTTCGTAATAGGCCTATTGACAACAACATCGCACACTAGGTTTGGTCTTGTTAATTCACAACAACAAGCACATGTTACAAGTTAATCGTAGTTCTGCGAATTCTATAATTATTCATGGCGAAATCTAATCTTGAATGAACAATAGCTTCGACAAGGAAAACGTTTCGTCACATTCTGCGAAGTGACGTCATTATTTGAGAAGGAAACTGAAAGCGCATATTTGTCTGGCTAATCACTAGCGCACACGTCAGCGAGTCATTCACACGTAGCAAATCACTATGCAAAGACTGGAGTTGACAAAAGCTTCGACTAAGGACACGCCTGGTTGTTGGACAGTAAATATTTGTTATTGCTGGTACACTCCTAAGCCATAATCTCATCCAAGGATAGAACAATAATTCGTTTTGAAGTTGCATAGGATAGAACGAAACATATTGTTTTTAGCTAATTTAGTTATCTGGATACAGTAAACTTGAAAAAAAAAGTCTTGTTAGACTGTCTGATAATGATAAGCTATGACGTTGGTTGAGGTAGCAGCTTTATGGTCAAAATATTCCATCAGCATCGTCGGCGTAGAGCCACCTTATGCTACTAAGCCTTGCGTTGTTTAACGGGATAGTCAAGAACAACTTGTCTCAAGAGTGCAGTTAGAATATAAGAATTCACCGACTCGTTGAATCGCAACTAAAAAGATCTAAACAATCTCAAGACTCCGGCGGTCTTCGGCACAGCTTATCAGATTTCCGACTTTATAACTTGATTCGCGTACGGCCCTCGTGGGTACGTTTTTGGATACTATTTATGATCCTGGCCGACCGCCTAGGCTAGGTCTTTCAATTAGCACCTAGAACTAAACACTATCCAAACTCGACGTAGAATATTTATACCAACCGCTCACAATTAATTATATCTCACTCTGTTGCGGCGACTTTATAAACGAAATTTGCTCGTCGACTTGAGATCTTTCCTTCAGTAAATATCTGCAACTCTGCGTCAAGGATGTATTTCGTTTATAAACATTCTACACCGGGTTTGTATAGATAGGTTGTGGGGTAGTAGTGGTACATACTGAGAAGTTGAGGGCGAGCCCGAGGCGGATGGGGTGCGTGGGAGGCAGCTCGGTCATGGCGATGTCTGAGGCGGCCTTGTATGCGACCAGCGAGTTCTCGGCCGCCTCCTTGCGGTCGTTGCCCGTCGCGAACTCCGCTAGGTACCGGTGGTAATCACCCTGGAACAACACACAACACGTCACCAACACTGCACCAAAGGCATCTAACGTCAGAGTCAAGAGTAACGTAATGTGGAAATCAAGCAATAACATAAGCTGATTTAAACATTACGATAGTGGTGGTATTTCACTTATCCAATCTATATGCCTAACATTTCATCACATTTCTTTGACTGATGCCCATTCCAACCATCAAAATTTTTTTAATTTCCGTAGTTGAGTTTAAATGAAATCGATGATAAGATGGCCAAAATGATTAAATCAAAAGTATTATTAACAGGAAGTCTCATATACAAGTGGCTTGCGAATGCAAGTCTTTATGTAGAACACTATGTTAGCGCTACGCCAGACGTATGACCGAGTCTGTTATCACGCTAATATAACATGAATAGAATCCTCATCTCAGGCACACATTATCCTAAAAATAGACGGTGATATCCAGCGTAATAAAACGTCTCAAAATAGTGTTTTTGTAGTGCCCAGATATTTAAGTTTTTCGTAATAAGTGCAGCTTACAGTGAGCAATTTAAGAGAAGTTAGAATGACGCATAGTGTCGAAAGACGCGTGTCGGCGATGAATCCTTCCTGGCTAGATTACTGTTGACATTCTTTACAAGCTGTGAGCTGTGACCTACATTGCGAGAAGAATGAAAACTTACGGATGCGTCAAAAACAAAAAATTAAAAACGGAGGACCGTTATTCATTGGATTTACATTTTATAGTAATTGTGAACTAAATAGCAATATTTCAGTGAACAAAAAGGGACATAAATTGGTTTTCTAAATGTTAATCAGAAAGGTTATGATGATTGATCACAAGTTGTGGGTGGCTAGTATGAATGGTATGCAATGGAATTATAACAGGGAAGAAAGCTCAGGGCTAACGAATAAAGGGGCTGCTGGCAAGCGGCGGCGTCCGTGACCCGTTTTATCCAGGTCAAGGAATCGAACGAGCACACAACCTGCGCCGGATGGCCGCAAGTGGACGATATTGGATTGACTAATGATTGCGGCTCCATTATTTGCTAGCCTTGCTATTTTCAATGGTTACTTGATGTGAGACGAGAAATCTCGTAATCTTTATCGATTAAGGAGGTGAAAGATACTTACATCTCGTAACAGATGGCCAACCCACTTTGCCAATGACTTGTAAAAGTCGCGCTTTGATTTTACGAGGAAAGTGACAAGAACATTCTGGACGGAGATAAGTGACAATTACATTCTGGGAGATAAATATAAAGGTAGTAAGTCCTAGGACGCGAATCGAAAAAATGTTTAGTCGTATTGTTGGAAACAGCGGAATTCTACATGAAAACTTCGACAATGGCAGACTTGTAGCAAATCGCACACAGAGTCAAAATAAATGAGAAGTTGAAGATTTAGAAAGATAGGTACCTAAACATCTGGTGTTTTCGATTATTAGGGTCATAAGTGCATTTGTGATAAACAGGTCCCATTACATAAATATAAGCACACAGTTATGATCTGCCACTAAGGTCACGTTACTCCCTAAGTTTTCACGTCTCCATGTATAAACCATGTACTTGTACAAGACATTACAGAAAAGTGAAAACACAAACCCAAGAAATCACCCAAAAGTTTAATGAAGCTTTGGTATTCTAGTCTAGCCAGTTGATGATCTTTGCTTCTTACCTTCATTTTGTAATAGAAGACTTTGGACTCGCCGGTCTGTGAGCTGGGGATGAGATGTTTGTCGAGCACGTTGAGGATGTCGGAGCAGATGTCTCGCAGCTCCTTCTCCACCTGGCTGCGGTACGCTCGGATCATGTTCAGTTTGTCTTCAGCGCCCTGCAATTATAAATTTAACGCTTAGCTGGAAGCCATACTTAATGCCAAATAAGGTGGCAATACAGGTCATTCACCTCCACCTTCAAATTGCGTTTTTTATCACTATTCTATCGCTTTCCACACTAACCCCAAGCGCTGTCATTTTCGCTACCTACAAATTAATTATTTATTCATAGGTCGCTACAAGCTTACTTGGAAGCAAAAGACAGACAACCCAAAAAAATCTAAATTGGGAATAATTACAAACTTCATGTTTTTAATGAATTCACGTATTTTAATATTCTAAAATACCAGAATAATGTTTTCACGCACACAAATTATCTCTAGCTCTTATGGCTGTTTCACATAATTCCAGTTCAGTAATCCAGCTAATCAATCCAGTCCAGTAATGGACTGGATTATATATAATGTTTACATTATTTTAATGTTTCAAAATCTGTACAAAAGGTAAATACAGTGTGACAATGATTTCAAGAACGAGTTCGAAAACTGCACTATTCAATTACAACTGTTAAAACAATGCATGTTTTTATTTTTCTAAGTTTTATCGAGAAGGAGTACAAATACACCATTCGATCAATCATTCGAAATGTGTTCTTACGCAATTCGATTGAAGATGAAAGTTATATTAGGTGAACCCTCGGAACTTTTATTGGGTCCAACTTTAAAGCTGAATCTGATTTCCATAAGAATGAGGACGACAATGCCGGCCTCCCGGCCAGCTCTCGAGAACCTCTCGTTGTATTTAAACTTTAAAATTGTTCTGCGTAATTAAAATTTCAAAGTCGTTTTATTGCTGTAATCCATACAAACAGTAACACTAGGTTCACACACCATAATTTAATACATCTTTACGGAACATGAATACGTTTTAATGAGCAATAAACGTACGAATGAGTTCGTATTCGTACCTAGCGAGATGGAGGCAGCGGTGCAGACAGCAATGGGTTATATAACATGAAGATCGCATTTCACTCCACAAAGAGGATGGGAAAGAGAAAAGGCGTATTCTATTACGGCAACCAAAACACCACTTTTCTATTCAACACACGGGAGGTGCCTTGCCTAGTAAAGAACAAGCTTTTCATAGAATATGTAACAAGGATATACGCTCGGTTAACCGTCCTACTCTTAAATCTTTGAAATTGATATGAACACTTTTTAGTAAGTTGACGCAGTACAGGTTCTGAAGAAAGTTCTTTATTCGAACTTTTGATTAGAATGATAAACCCCATAAAATTATAATAAGAGAAAGTGTAATGCAGACTACTGCCACACCCCGTTTCATATAATTTCAGCTATATTAATCCTAATTTATTACTGTGCGTGCGACGCAATTTGAATATTATGATGATGTCAAACGTTGAATCACCCACCTTACCGATAATAATTATAATTTTACTCCGGAAAGGTGAAACGATACAAAGGTTAGGAGGTCCCGTTGGATTTTGCTGCTTTGCATAGCATCTTTATAGTATCTTTTATACATGTTGTATTGCATTGACCGTGAATTGAATTAAGGTGACGCAATTTCTGACCGGACGGAATCATAGTAAAGCTTTATAAAGCTGATAGAATTCAGGCTTATGATCGATGGTTTGCATATTAGCGCAGCTGGTGACCTTTTCACAGCGTTCACTATTACATGAACTCTGCAGGACATGAGTCACGGTAAATCAATCGCTGTCATACCAATTCCCAAGGCCAGGCGTGGCCGCGTGACACTGACACTATCTATCGCAGAGATAGGGCGGCTAGGTCAAGAAGGCTTGTTGCGCTATCAGTGAGAGAAATAGTTTTCGGGCCGATATCGCGAGAAATATCGAAGGGGTACAGAAACTAGAATGATATTAGAACAACGGAAAAAGCCAGTTGGCGAGGAATAGGAGAGTTTTAAAGAGCTTTTTGCCATCGTGGGCGAGAACTGGGAGCAGCGAGGCGTGAGGCAGGGTGGGGACATCGCGTACAAATCGGTTTCAAGAAAACTTTATCAACTAAATAACTCCAACATGGATTTTCAACTAATCCAAAAGATAGCTCGAAGCCAGTAGGTTCGCAATCTAACGGTCCCGCCAGTTACGATTGTTGTGTACAGACAGGTGCTTGTGAAAGTCGTGACGTGATCGTAACTGGAGCAATGTTTTCGAATTCAAAGTTATGGTTGGTCTTTTCAAATAGCAATTTGATGAAAAGCCTCTTGTACATCGTGGAGGAAAACAAAGGCAATTAAAACGTCGAAACCGCAAACACTAGTCTGCGGTAGACGACATTCATTAGATTGGGAACGTAATTTAATGGCAATCTCGCTTCTTGCCAACGAAATGAACAATACCAGACGTATGCTATCTAAATTTTGGAAAGAATTTCAGCTAGATTGTTCCGAGCTTTAGGCAAACGTCAATTGATTCCACGGGATTCATTTGTATTCCTACGCAGGCTAGTGATATATAAGTGTAAGCTCGTGCTAGGCCAACGTCTTTTTATCTATTCGGAATAGTAATGCGACCTTCACAAGATAACTAACAAAATAACGATTATTTTGTTTCACACGTCTATCTACGCATCTCACGTTGTTTTCGCACAAACCGGGCATCGGGGCATCGATTAGTATAATTTTATTGGTTAGAAAGAGGTGACAATAATCTCAAGGTGATCATGATGAGGTGATACTGGTTGTGATAAACGCGAAGGTAACGCCCTCGTTCTCACTTTAGGCCAAAATCGCGGTTGTAAATCTTCTCAAATGTCAAGTAAATAGCGTTTATTCACTTGGCGATGTAAAAAAAGGAGCTGTCGAGACTCCTCTGCGCAAAACAGATGCGCACTAGGTCCCTTCCAAGCCCCTTTTCAGATAAAAGGGTATCCTATCGCATAGAATAACTAATGTGTCCTTCAAAGTGCGTAGGTACAATATAGTGATCGTTCGGTAACTTTTCGCAGCACCTGCGACGCTCCAAGTAATGCCTAAGTTAGACAAAGCTGAAGCTCATGCATTATTGGCTTCGTTACAAGTTGCCCGAAGAGTTTCCGTCAGTTATCATCGGGCAAATTGTTTCGCAACTTTGTTCGCACAAATGTTACTCGTCGTATAAGTATGATTGTCTCTGCTTCGTTCGTTGGAACAGCTATCACACTAAAATTATTAATGGACAATTTTAAATGTTTGTTACCACATACAGAACGGCAAAGGTTAAATTATGGCAAAGCTGTGCTTCTGACGGGAATAACATAAGTAAAAAAGAGACAGTTTTAACGGGTAGAAGCTGGTAGATATTACACTATAAATTTATGAGATAACGCCCAATAATCCAAACTGATACGCTAAACGCTGATAGCAAGTATTGATAAAACTTTTGAAACTATCATGGTTATTAAAAGTCTTGATGTTTGACATGTAAGAATAGGCCTCGGAATAAATACTTATTTATACTCAAAAAGCTTGGCTGAAAAAGCACAGTGCTCTACAAAACCCACGGTGAATCTACCGAATGACGTCAAGCGACCAACAACAAAGCGCCCTTTCGAGCGTAAGGCCTTTGATAACTTTTTCTCGTTGCGGCGTCCAAAGCTTCAAGTAAATTGACGAGAAATAGACCTTCTGTACAGAAAATGGCGAGTCCATAGTACAATACAATACAGCGCTCTATAGATAGAACAACTGAGGGACCGTTTGTAGGTTATATCGCGGCATGGAGACCACTTTCAGGGCGTACGCACCACGTGCAAACAAAAGACATGTCTCTCATAAACGTGTTATATATCTTGATGGCTTTCAATTTACAAGTAATGGAGAGAAATTTGTTCATTTCAGAGGCAATGCAAAAACAGGGCTAGTTGTAAAATCGATAGCGTGTCATTTGTACAGCTCGCTGGCGACCGGGGCGGACTGCCCACTCGGAGACGGCAGGATCTAGGGGTTGCGCCGCCCGTTTCAAATTAACCAGCCCACTGTGTGGTATACTCGAGCATTTATGATGTTATATTGAATGCGATTCAATAATCGTAATAAATTGTACATATCCACAGTAGTTTAGGTATCTACCTCGAGAGTTATTTATATAGAGATGTTGATTACGTCGTGTTTTTCTCGTTACAGAAATGGGTTGCGTTGCGTATCATTGCCGTTTACGATATTCAAATGTAGGATAGAGTCTGCGCTCATCATTTTCTAATCCACTCTAGATTGCAGAAAGGTTCTGATTATTCAGACATTCTCGGTCTTTCCCGCATTAGTATCGTGATAGCTACCCATCTGAACGAGACGTTTTTCCTATTACACGCTGAAACAACCATCATCTTCCCGTACCATTTATTGTGCCATTAATGCGAGGTACTTAGGAAGACGGTTATGGAAATGACGCGAGAACGGAAATACAATGATTTCTTTGATTTGAAATCACGAGGCGGAATTTTCAATCGATATTGCAAATTGTTTTTAACATGGAAATGTAAACGAAGGAGTCTACCTAGCTTATATTATCTAAATAGGTGTTTTACAAAGGCTTATTATGTGGTGCGGTTGCGTCACCACTCCAGTATGGTAATACCAGAATTTAGTTTGACGAGCCATAAGCGTTATTATCTACGTCGAGGCTACGTCACAGTGAAATAATTTAATCGGACATGATAAGGTATCTGATAAGGTTTGTTTACGGGTGGTGATAGAATTTTCATTCTCTCGGGTAAAAGATCAGAAAGAGCTGCACCCGCGCTGTAAAACATTGCTCATTTTAGGTGCCTCTCGTGAGTGGTCATGCACTGTGCTAATTTGGATGAGTAATACAGTTAAGTCCAGTTAGATCCCAACTTAAATATACATGGCCACTTTCACTAATTAATTATGTGGCAATTCATTGAGTTCGTCGTAAATTATGGTCTCTGGATAATACTTTGTAGCATATTAGATTATTACTGCTCAAATATTTTGCTTTGAAAAACAATTACGTAGGTAAAATTTGCTCAAACGCGAAAGCTAGATAGATAACTAGAAATCATAAATAATTTCGACAGCTTTCATCAAAAATGTACCTAGGTCTTGTTCTTACCTTGTGTATCATGGTCACCCTATGTGTTATGAATAGTAACGCCATTCCAAGCAGCAGGAATGTCTGTGGCCAGTCATCACAGTGTGATGACTGGCCACAGACATTCCAGTTCACACACACCAGTTAGTGTGGCCTGAGACCTACATTCAACAGTGGCGGTCGCGGCGTCATCAAATTCACCCGTAGATATCGTAAGAGGCAACTAAGTGAACCTTCTTTAGGAAGTGAAGGAGCTTCCTTCTGTATAATTTAGTTAACAACACTTTCAATGAAATCATCAATCAGGCATTGTCATCATAGCAAAACCCCTCTACTTTGTATGGGGGAGGTAGGTTCGGAGTTCAGCAGTGGACTTGTTCTGATGATGAAGCGGAAAATCTACACTATGTTAGCTGAATTATATGGCCTCTCACTCAACACATGATTAGTAGTGTCTGCCGCCATCCCCTTAAGAAAGTGAAAGATGACTTACTTTTGTTTCTTCCTTTTGTTCGATTGAAGAGATGATCCTCCAGGAAGCGCGGCGCGCGCCTATCACGTTCTTGTAGGCAACTGATAGCAGATTCCTTTCCTCCACTGTGAGCTCGGTGTCGGAGACATTTCGTGAGGCTACGTTCTTCATGGCCTCCACCATTTCTGAAATATTGGCAGTAGGTTGTTAATTTTGCTGGATTATGGATAATGTGGTGGTGGATGCACATTGCTTTAAGAAAACATGTTCGAGCATACTTCAACTCAATAAAGTTTGTTGTAGGTATCACAGTACCAGAAAATTATTGAAAGAAAATTTCAGAGCTTAGTCACTAAGATTGCAGCTTTAAATCTGTATGAAACGGACAATACAGTAGTATTGGTGTTGTAAGTTAGTGGACCACATCTTTCAGGAATCAATGAACCATTGTATTTTGAACTTCCTACTTCCATTCAAACTTCCTTTGTGAATAAAAAGCATTGCATTTTAGTGAAAGGAATTGGAATGTCTACAAAACTACAGTCACTATACAATTAGCTTATAATTGGTAAATAACAATTCTTTAAATTGTTGACTCAGATCCATTAACTAGATCAGAGATTAAACCAGCAATTTAATGCCAAATTCTAATACTTGCTGACATTTCACTGCCAGAGAAACAGTCCTGAAGCCATTATGTAGAAGGGTTAAGCTGAGGACCACATGGTGGAGACAATTTACTATAAGTTTTTTTTATCTGCAATTTCTTGAGATATCTATAAATGGATAATCTTACTTTCTTTCGCTGACAAGGACTAAGATACAAACCCATCAGCTTCAGAGCTATATTATTGGTATTAGAATAATCATTGCAGCTGTAGCATAAAAGCAAGGACCCTACTATGATTCATATGTATTGAGTGGCAACCACAGGGAAGTTCTAGGTTAGGTAAGACTTTCAACTTGAACTTGCCTAAGCCTGGGTGTGGTTTGTGTCACAAGGCTGCATAAATGTAGGCTGGCTGAGGCACCTTGTGGGATTGTAATGCCAGGCTAATAAAGCATAGTAATGAGTGCTGCAGACATTCAATCCATAAAGATCATAGCCATTATAACACATTGTTATACACTGCATTATGAATAACTAATGAAATTGACACATTTGGAGTAAGTTATGTTATGACATAAACCAACAATTAGTATCTACAACTGCTACCTGGGACCAGGTTGTTTTCAGGAGTTAATCAGTGATGATAAGATAGTGCAATAAGTAATAGGTAATTGTTATAGGTTTCAGTGATAATTCTGACAAAGGTCACTGAACTCGACACCTAGTAAGTTCGCGTTGGGATAATCTAATCTCATCTCTGAAACAACGAGAAGCGCCTGGACAGATAACCTTTAAAATGACCGCGCGTGTAGATATCAATAAAGCTTAGGTAAATTTCCCGTAATGCTGAGTCGTAACAATAGGTGAAATCCGAGGCCAACTTCGGCGCCCAACTAAGCATTTCACGATCTATTTATCAGATGATCCGTCCAAGGTAGGATCTGCATGAACGTTTCTAATGACATCGATCGCACATCTGAATTCCATGATATAGGAAAATAGTTGTTAAGTCTTCATTCTTTGACATGATTTCGTCACAGGATACCATCGTTATCATGCGTTTGGCGACTGAAAACACGGATATTTATCGAACAGGAAGGTTTTGACATACATTGAGGACCTTCAGAATCATGTCTTGGTAGTAAAAAACGTAAAGGACAACCCACCGGCGGATGACGCATCGATCGCTGACCAAGCCTAACGAATGCCATTGATAAGTGAGTACGGCGCTTAGGAGATAATAAATGAGTGTATAAGAGAACTTTCTCCACGAGATTAACCCTGCCTTATGCATACGGAATGGGTTTCTCTAAAATTTTCCCCAACTATCACCAAAACGTCTTTCAACTGTCGGCGAAATTACGATGGATTTTTTGTCCTAACGATGGGGCCTATAACAAAAATATGTACTCACCATCATACCGCTCAGCCTGCTCGGCGAGCTTAGCTTTGTACACATTATCTTCCCTTTCGGACATTGTGGATGACAAATGATTTTTCACTAACTAAAACCGAATCGCCAGGTCACTAATTCACCAAGATGGCCGCGCCCGCCAACCGAATCCAAATTCGATCTTCAACTAAACTCCGCCCATGACGTCATACAAATGGCAGCTTCCGCTAAGTAAATTGTTGCCCTGTAATAATCCAATTTTCTACCATACGCACTTTGCGTAGTGAACCGGCGATTATACCGCGATCAAGGACCATAATATCCTCGGCGATACAGGTGCTTGCTGAACCTTGTTTGTGCCACCGTAATATGCGTAATAGACAAAGTTGATGTAGCTGTAGGCTTACGCAGGGGTCACCAATTAGTTTTACTCGGGGTCCGTTTTACGAAATTCAATTCAATTCAAATTCTTTTTTATCAGTTAACAAAGGTCCATAGAACGCAAACACAAAATTACAAATGAAATGACCATCGCGGTCCGTACAAAATTTTATAGAAAAAAATATTTATTAAAAGAACGTAATCATGGAAATAGCAAAGGTATTTTTTTACATATCAATGAGAAAAATGTCATTTAATGTTGCGGACTGTCAAGTTTTTTATAGTAAAATTAGTGCAAGCCGAGATAGAAATGTATTCCTAATGAAGTTCATCTTCGAAAATGCTGCTTCACAAATAAATATGTTGACCTAACAAAGTAAGAAGTTTCAAAGCTAATTTTTGCAGTTTTGGATTATATATAACCACACACAATTTTATTCAGAGCTCTTCACTGGAAAGTTGATAGGTAGTACCTATTTTAAAACTGTGTTTTCTTGGAAATTGATCATTTCCATCTGCAGAGTAGCTTTATCACTCCCGTAAACAATTACAGTTTCGTTGCACTATTCACCATTAGGATTACATGCTGCTGAGGATTTCTACAATATTCTGAATTTTCTTACACGCAAAACTTTTTGGAATTCCGATTTAGGATCCTTAATGAGCGTCTTGTATTGGCCGACGTTAATCTCGTTAACACGCTGATTATTTTATTTTTAATTGGGGAAGTGAAGGCATTAATAACCGAGATCAATAATAAAGAGACTTTTTACTTCTGGCATGAGCTCCCATACAAGTTTTCCCTTGCCTTGAAGTTTAAGGTTCAGGTCATTAATATGTTTATAAATATCCGTCAAGAAAGCAAAATTTTCATTTTCGTTTAGAAAACTTAAGTAGGTAGATGTTTGCTGAAGACTGATCACTTTTAAAAAAATATGTCTTCAAGTGTTCAAAAATGCTAAAGAAATTTTCTAATACGCAGCCTTTACTTAACTATTTTCATTATTATCTCGTTACTACGCCAAAGATAATGCTGGCTAATGTTTATGCGTATATTGGTCGTATAGAATTATTCTCTGAGGAAGTAATACTACTAGTTCTTGCCCACGGCTTCGCACGCAATGTTTCAATTATAACGTTTAAAGGTTAAAAACTTAAATTTGAATTTCTAAATGTATTTTGTTTATTTTATAAACTAAAACTAACTTTTTCTGACTGCTTTTTACGTAAGTTATACATATTATTCTCCTTCTCATATTTATTATTAATGAGAAATAAATAAACTAACCTTACCTAACATTACCCAATTGTTCTTTTTGATAGAACATAACCTATTATCTACTAATTTAAAATTCAAATTCAGTTTTATTGTTCACATTAATAACACTAGTTAGGTACCTATACCTACAGATTATTTATTCTATTGCGTTAATGTATTTATTTTATTGATGTGTTTTGTTTGTTTATAAGATGGTGATACCTATGTTGTTTGTGTTGGGTATCCTCTGTTGGTTTTATGTAATATAGTTTTTAAATATTTCAAGAAAATGGGCATTCAGAAACGCCCCTCACTAACAGTATTGGTAAAAATTTGATTCCGTACGGGTTCAGTGCACAATACTCTACTATTATTTTCTGCATTGAACTAACCTAGCAACTTTCTCTCCCAACAGTCAAAGTACTGTCAGAAATGGTAGATTTTCCGAGAATATTATTGGTCGACCATAGACCATGGCTCGTCGACTTTTCGACGCTAAAGTTGTCTTTGGATTCTTAGAATTTGTCATTGTCAATATTACCTTTGATTGACGTCAATGCTATGATTTGATTTGTTTGTTGGGTTGGTTAAGTTGGTTTTGCTTTTAGCCTTTTAGCATAAAAATATGATAAAAATGTATTGCTTTCTGTCTAACTGTTTGGTAAATTATATGTTTATCTCTATTATACCAAGACATAGGTAGGGCTGACATTCCAAAATATCCAAACCAACAGACGACCACGTGCGACACGGACAAAAGAGAATGTAACGCTACGAGACAGAACACAAACAAGTCACACACAATTCCATTCCATTCCCCCACTAAAAAAAAACAACAACATCAAGAAAGAAAATCAGTGGTTTGGTTTTTTTATCTTTTCGTTTCGTGGAAATGTATTGAGAAAATTTATGAAATTTTATACAGAAGCTAGTTGTTTTGTGGCCTTGTGACGGCCTACTCACAGAGTGGTTATTGTAGCAGCTGAGAGAGACCAAAGTTTGTTGTTGTCTGTTAGACCTCTACGCTTCCGAAAATTCTGCTTTTGCTTCCCAAGTGTAGCTACTTGCTTCAAAAGCTCAAAGCAATAAAAATGTCTAACGTTACCTACGACATGGACACTTCAGGCGGGCTGATGCCGGTAAGCGATATTATAATACTTTCATTAAAATTTGCCTAAATCTAAATCTTACTGCCCGGCGCCATTTTAGTATTATAGATCAAAAATGGTCGTCAACGTTGCTGGTAACTTAATTTGGATGGTTTTTAGCTGATCCGGGCGCTGATAAAACCGCCGGACGAGGAGCCGCCTGTTCCGAAGCCCAAGAAGGCCCAACACCCATACTACAAGAGGCCTGGGAAGGGACACAATCACGACTCTTGCGACGCGTGCGGAGAAGGCGGGGATCTGATCTGCTGTGACCGCTGTCCGGCTAGTTTCCATCTCGGTTGCTAGTGAGTCTAATGTTTTGATTATAAGCCATGACCTTAAATTTACAAATACTTTTAATTCAAGCTGCTTGAACATTGAATGACTTTTAATGCTATAAGACTAAAAGTACCTACCACTATACTCAATTCTAGAATCAGAGTAATTTTTTATTATTAAAACTATAGTGATCTGTAAAACCTGTTCCTCCGCCAAGGAGTAAACACAGTATGCACTCTCCTTAGCAATAAACACCAGCAAAGACTGGTAACAGAAATATTATTAATTTATTAATTATTATGAAGGATAATTATGATTTACAATAGAGGTGTACAATGCTATTTCTATTAACAAATTATTTTATTCAAGTTTGTTGTTTTCTAAGGGTTATGTAGTTTTAAAAGATTCATAACTCAATGAAATTTTCACATTATCTCCTGAAAATCAAAAATAGCTCACGAAAATCAATATCAATGGTTAGTGTAAAAATTTATTACCCCAGCCCATGTCTTTCCGAACTTGGTTGGACGCTCTAGCGCGCGTCTCAATAAGACCAAATCATAACAACTGTTTAATTCTCAGTGATCCACCCCTGGACGAGAATGACATCCCAGCTGGGCTGTGGCTGTGCCGCGAGTGCCGAGCCAGCGACGCGGAGAAGCCGTCCAGTGCGCGCGGCAGCCGCGCACCCTCGCCCACCGACACCAAGTCTGATACAGAGAAGAAAACCAGGCAAGTTGTTAACATACAAAAAAAATGCTGGACAATCCACACAGCATTATCTAGCTAAGCAGAGCTTGTATTATGGGTACTAGATGACTGATAAACATAATACATTACATAGGTAGATATTTTTATTATAAATATCTGTTGATCATAAATACATTTGTCCCGAGGCGGCAATCGAACCCGTGACCGCAGGCGGACCTTCGCCCACCGCGCCACAGGGACGTCGTCAAATGAACTTAGGTTTTGTTTGTAGGGTGCTGAGAGTCTAAAAATGTATGAACTAATAAGGCTGATGGATGATGATGCTGGTCAGTAGTCAGTACTATGGTAAGGGTGGAATATACTTGTTACTACAATGGTCTTAATTTATTGTTTGATCTTTGCTCAAATAAATATGGGGTAGTTTAATTTAGTTAGGCTGTCAGCCGACTTCGCCTACCCTTTGTTTGGAGATCTTCCTACCAACGAGTAAAGGAGGGAGACATCGCCCCACCCTGTTCAATCTTAACCATTGTACAAGGTGGACATATGAGTAAAAAAAGTTAAAATTGGAATATTACTTCTTTCTGTTGAGTATGTCCATGCAATAACCTACTAAGAACTTTTATAAACACTTGCAAGTGTAGTGTTGTGTTCTGGAAGTTGGATCCTTACATGGTTTCGGGAATTCAGTTTAGTGGTCAAGCTATTTTTTCTACCCTGTGTAACGAAGCAAATATCTGTATATTCCCTTATTTCTTTTGTTAGGTACAGCACTACACCTACATACATATTTCATTTAAATTTGTTCAAGGTTCTTCGATTATATATTTTTTTATCAACCAGTGACTTATTTTTACTATATTGTGATACATTAGTGATTATATGTGGTCGTTTTCAATGTATAATAAAAAATATCTATCTGTGTAATGTATTGTATTATGTATATCAGTTATCTAGTACCCATAACACAAGCTCTGCTTACCATGGGGCTAGATTATGCTGTGTGAATTGTCCAGCATTATTTATTATTATACATTTTTCATTTCTCAGTTTCTTCCAACTTTGATTTATCTGAAGTTTGAATGTTTGTTCATGGATTTTTGTTACATATGTACATACTCGTATTTAACTCACTCTTTACCCCTAAAACAGATCTCTCCAATTTACATAGACCATTGACCACCGACATTCTAGACCAGGGATGTAGACTACTTTTATATCAGGAAATTGCTTGCGACGCCATGGGCAACTTAGCTTAAAATATTTTATTTATTTATTGTTAATAGACGAGCAGCTTATGGCTGATGTGTCTATATCACACAGGCGTTTCTTGAGATGTATGACTTCTCCAGGAGTCTCCGCTCCCGAGAGAGCTCCAAGAAGCGCAGCAACTCCACCGACTCGGAGATGGAGAAGGAGAAGAAGGAACCTCCCGCGCGGAAGGAGCCCACGCCTATGGAGCTGCTGGTGAACGCGGCGCGCGCTATGAACCCGCGCCAGTTCGACCTGCCCCGGGAGATGAAGATACCTTGCGTCTTTCCTGGAACTGAGAAAGGTATTGTACTGATGTTTAACGGCGTGGCATGGTAGACGAAGGTCCGCCTGCGACGCAGGAGGTTGCGGGTTCGATTCCCTCCTCGGGACATTGTGTGTACGATCGGCATACATTTGTTCCGGGCATTCTGTTATAATAACAAATATTTATCTATGTAATGTATTGTATCAGTATATCAGTCATCTAGTACCCATAACACAAGCTCTGCTTAGCGCGGGGCTAGTTGATAGATAGATTACTTTATTGCCTTAATTGCACACTTAGTATAACTATGTAAAATAAAAACTTAAAAAAAACAAGTTACATTTGGTGGTCTTATCACTCAAGAGCGATCTCTACCAGGCAACCATGGATGATTTGATGGTGTGTAGATTGTCCAGCATTATTTAATTATTTTAGTTTACCTCGTACATATTTGCATTATCTTTTTGCCAGTATTGAATTTGACCTGAACTTATAAAGTCAGTTCTATAGTGCTCCCTGTCGTTGTTGATTATTAATGTTTCAAATGTATGATCGTCAGAGGGTTCAAAGACCGGCAACGCCCACGTGGTGACCGTGGACAACATGGGCCTCGTGCCCCTCCCCGCCAAGTCCTGCTTCGTGTGCAACGAGACCTGCAAGCACGCGCCGCTCATACAGTGCGACTACTGCGTGCTGTTGTTCCATCAGGTACTTTACATTACAATACAATACAAACATACTTTATTGGACACCATACAGATCATTATAAAAATACATTACATGCGACAAGTACAATGGACGGCCTTATCGCTTAGAAGCGATCTCGTTCGTTCGGCGACCTTTGGATGGAAAGAAATAATTATGTGAATTTAAGAAAGGCAGTTATCGACATAGCTCTAAGAATTAGCAAGCTGAAGTGTCAGTGGGCCGGCCATATGTCGCTGGGGCAAACGCGTTCTTAGTGGAGACCACGACTCGGTAAACGTAGTGTAGGACGCCCTCCGACCAGGTGAGATGACGACCTGCGAAAGACTGCGGGTAGATGCTGGATGCGGCAAGCTGAAGACAGGGCGCTATGGCGCTCATTGGGGGAAGCCAGTAGTGGAAGGCCCAGGATGAGATGGCGCGACGAGCTCGAGGTATATCTTCCATCATGGCCTGTTGCAGCGTTGGATCGCGAGGAGTGGAAGGAGAAAAGGGAGGCCTTTGCCCAGCAGTGGGACAGTAATGGCTTAAAATAAAATAAAATAAAGTAGTGGACTGATGATGATGATGATGATGATGAAGAAGAAGAAGAAGAAGAAAGGCAGGGGGTGTATAGATAAAGCTAGAATAAATATAACCATTACATTACTTTAGTGTTCTATTAGCTTCTCCGTACTAGCTTCTATTCTGCGTTTGAGAAGCGACGGATGTCTACCGGCTCGATGACATCCTAAAAACCATGGTTTTATCACCAGAGATGTGCGGTATCAGACTTTTATATCATAAATGCAATGTTGAAAGCTTGAATATACTTAATATAGAATAACATATATATTTTAAACTCATATAACTCATATATCTCTGTATGGTTAATGGGAAGAGCTCTTTCGTCTCTCTTTTCGTTACCTCCTAATACAGGTATTCTTATACTTAAAAAGAGGTCTCGAACACTGAAAAATTTATAATGAACCATAAGAGAATAATAATAAACATTTTTGTACACCTGGATTAACATAAAACTACTTTTTATCCCGGAAAACGCGTTTGAAGCTACGGGCAAAAACTAGTCAGCTATAAATTGATCAAATAAATCAATACACTATTGATTACAGTTAACCTTCGTTTCGACAGTATAGTCTGTCTTCATATTGTTGTTACGTTCCAGGATTGCCTGGACCCGCCGCTCACCGCGCTGCCGACGGGCCGCTGGATGTGCCCTAATCACGTTGAAAAATTCATTGTAAGTATACCGACTTAAGAAGGTATGGTTGAAATTAACCTGACTATTAATAAAGAATAAAAACGTATATCTTTTTATTCGTCAAAACAAAATAAGAAGAAGAGAGACATCGAAATAAGTTGTCACTGAGCAATCAGAGTTGCAGAACAAGCTGCTTACTCCCTGATACTGAAACGCATCTGATTTGAGTACATCTAAGTGGTGAAGTTTAGTCAAATTTTTATTACAAAATCTCAGAAATCCGCGACCACTATGAAAAACGAACGAATTAGATGGTGAAGTCGCTTAAATGTCCGGCGACCCTCGCTTGCAAAAATAGCTCCGAATATCGCTGTCCCTGTTTAACCCTTGCGCCGCGCCACATGCGTGCGCGATAGCAATATTAGCCGTTCAAAATTTGGTTTGCTCCGTAATACCAAAAATTACGACTGAAAACTTTGTATTCTTCACAAAGTATTGTTATTCTGTAACTAGACAATATAAGCTATGTTCCTTAATAAATAAAACGTAAGATATTGATGTTTTTAATACGAAACAAATAGCAAGAAAACATGTCCATTTTCGCATAAAAATGTGCAAAATGAGATTGGCTTTCATTTCATTTTAGGTAAGTATTTTGAAAAAAAAACTATTTGGGAACCTAGTTAAATACTATTTTAATACAATGTAATATTATAGTGGAAATATGCTTGAATTAGAAATAGGTTTGGTATTACGTTTGTATGAAGCATTCGTCCCACCGGAGGCCCCTTAAATTGTTGTTTTAACCCTTAAAATGTTGGTTGTTAATTGTTGTGTTATGCATTGTGTACCCACTGCCTCCTATACTACACCTACATAAAATCAGAATAAATGATAATATAAATAAATCTCAGTTGCAGTTAGCTAAACAGTGGACAACTGATAAACAAAGCATGGTGAGGCGAGGCGATGCCGGTCCATTTCCGAGTGTTAATTATTGTTATTATTGTACTCGTTTGTAAGGACTGGAAGCTGGTGAACTCCATATCAGCGACGGAGCGCGTGGCGCTGTGGGACAAGTTCCGAGCGCCGATCGACCAGCACGCGGTCAAGATCGACTTCTTACGGCAGGCCAGGCGGTTCAAGCCTCGCTTCCGGTGAGTACAAGCTTGTTTCGTCTCTCAGCTGAATGATGTCCACTGCTGGACATAGGTCTTCCACAAAAATCGCTTAAAGCTACTTGGTGGCCTTGGTTGTAATGTTGTTCGTTTCGTGCATTTGATGCATTTGTCATCCATCAACTTCCTTCGGATTTTAAAGTAGACCTTCTGGATTCCGTGTACTATAGCCTAGTCAAGAGTGGCAACATCATCTATCATCTCTTCATCAAAATTATTGATAAACACATTAATTAATTAACTAATAAAGCTGGACAATCCAGAATCAAGCTAAACCGAGCATGTGCTATGGGAACTAAGCGGCACTTTGTGACACACCGCAGTAATGCGAGGGTAAAAACACCTAAGTTGTGAGTACTTTATTTCAAGGCTTATGAATTTGATTAAAAACCAGAGATTAACAATCGCCGCTTCTCTGATCTGTGGTAGTATTCACTTATAAATCTGAAGACTTTGGCTTTCTTTACGGACTTTGATATTTTTCACTTACGGTTTGGTTGCTGATAGGTATGGACTCGGACGGAACGTTGGGATGTATCTCACAGTTAGTACCTGACTTATTTTATAACTACCCTCCGACTAATCGTAACATGATCTCTTCCAGGCAGAAGATCCCGATCTCCGTGAAGGGTCGCGTGCAGGTCCCTCCCATGGTGCGCGCGCACTACGCGCGGCCGGCGCCGCTCATACCCAGCCGCAGGGAACATGTGCGCTGCAGGAACGGTACATAACATACTACTATATTTTTAAACATAGGGTTAACTTCGCAACGCGACGCGACGCAACACGACGCTTCGCGCACTTTTTACGAGAGAGAGTCAAAATACAACTATATTTACTATGCAAAAAGATACAAATTTTATTGACATAGACACAGATGCCTCGGTGTGAGCTGACTCTGAAGCGATCTGAACTTACGGAACTGAAAATACGTACTTAAAACGGAGCGCAGGGACACGGTCGTTCTTTCTTTCTTTCTATACCCATATCCGATTTTTTGGTAGAGGGGCTACAGGGGGCCTGGGGCCTTATGGGGGTCACGGCACGGCTCGCTTCGCTCGCTGTGCTGTTCCCCTTAGTCACACTGCGTCTCGCTTCGCTCGCCGCAATGCTCCCCCGGGTTATAAAAGTGAGGGGGTCTTGGGGGGGTTGTCGGGGGGTCACAACACGGCTCGCTTCGCTCGCCGTGCTGTTCCCCGCGGTCGCTTCGCTCGCTGCGATGCTCCACCCGAAAAAAAAGGTCTAAAATAGGCCAATTTTCGGTATTTCCTAAAAAAAGGGGGTCTGGGGGGCTTCTTCTTATTCAAAACCATTTGTCCTCCTTTCAATGACTGTGAAAAAAAAAATCTTCCAAGTCTATCCGTTTTGGAGATGGAAAAGAGGGGTAAAAAAGGGGTTAAAGGGAAGTCCAATTTTTTTTCTTCCAAAACAAAGAGAAATCCTCTATACGACCCCGCAATCAGAACCCCTCTATCGCGACGGCATCTGGTAGCACACTCAAAAGGGGGGCAGGGGGGGCAACATTTTCTATGCATTCAAAATCACTTGTCCCCCTCTATACAACCCCCATAAAAAAATTAAGCAATATGGCTCCATGTAGGAGCCCCCCCACTGGGCGGTCTTGGGGGGGGGGGCAAATGTCAAAAAGTCGGAATTTTCCCTGGGACACTTTTACCTCACCTATACGATTCTGTAAAAAAAAATATACCTTCCCATCCACCATCAAGGCGAAAATCCGTCAGTCAGTAGTAATCTAGCTTTATATAGTATGTATAATGTATAATAATAAAAATAAATAAGTATCAATAGTAATCTAGCTTTATGCTATAGTAGAATAGAATAATATTATATTAAAAATAAATAAATATTAGAGTTAACATTTAGGTACCTTAACATTTTAGATAATACCATGTAGCAATGTAACGTTAAATATTATTTTAATCGACTTTTACATAATTCATCATAATCTTTCCTACGGCCATCGATATCTTAATGTCGCCTACGGCACAGCACTATTTACCCCGCCTTCTGAGAGTAAAGGAAAGCAAATACAGAATTGGTTATGAAAGAAAGAGATGCACAGTTGACCTCGACAGTTGACCTCAACCGGTCAACCAAATTAAGTTGAGCTCCGTCAGGAGCCATTGAGTAAGCGAGCGCAGAGATTGTCACGGGTCACTGGTCTGGTCGTTACTGATAGAACGTTAGTGGGCGTGGATTTTTATAAGATCTCTTTTTCTTATGTGACGTCTTAAATCGTTCGCCCTGTATTAGGTGTCTAGGGTACGTAGTCGATGTATGTAGCCAATACTTCGCGAATACTTTGCCATTGCCTGCGGTAGTCGTTTACATCAGAGGATTTTATAGTTACCTGCACAACCACACAGATTTTGGTCAATGCACAGAGCGCAATAGAAGTGTCGTGGTAAAGATCACAGAAAGGACTATGCATTGACTTGGTGAATTAATACTGTTGAATGGGCACCCCCCCAACTGATGTTTCATTTACCAATATCTTCTTATTAGTAGGAAGACAACATAATAGTTACAGTAACAGCACTTGATTGTTTTTTTATTTTTCATCATGATGTAGGAACAGAAAGAAATTTTACCATTAAAGAATAGAAACAAATTAGAACTAGAGAACGGAACAACAATAAAACTGTAACTGTACGAACTTTTAACACTTTGAGTGCTGAAAACGCACGGTATGAGTTTTCTACAAGTGACTAATCTGCGAAAATCCACACTAGCGCAGAGCTGTAATATTTTTCGAACTCAATACTCAATATATTTATTGTTGTCATCACATTGGCTTAATTAGTAGGTTCTTATGTATAGATTAGTATCACAATGTGAACCCTATTGGGCGTGAACAACAAGTGGAAGGCAGACCGAGGTTGTTTTTAGTAAAATATAAATATGTAGGTACTAAGGTAAGTAGTACCTACTTGTCTAGTAATTTTAGTAATTATTATATTTTATTTGCCTTATCATAATGTCAGTTTTATTTATTTATTCTTATCATAATGTCAATTTGTCATTATGATAATTTGTCGAACGAAACGCATGTGCGGCGCAACACAACCGCTGTGTAGAGCGGCAGCACGAATTTTTTAGGTAAAAAAAAAGATCGCATTCGTCGAAAAAAAACCGCAGTCAAAGTGTTAAGGTTCTTAAATATGTACTCTGCCCTCCACAGTCCTCAAAAATCTGGAGCAGAGCGGCCTCCACACCGAGTCTGAAGACGAAAACAAGCCCAAGCACAAGGTGTGCCTCAACATCCACTGCAGCACCGACCACAACGCGCCGCCAACCAACAAGCAGACGAGGAAAACGGCTGCTGATGATGATGATGGCAAGGAGCCGGAGGATGGTGCAGAGGCGAAGAGTGAGGATAAAGAGGCGAAGGGTGAAGATAAAGAGGTTATGGATGAGGTAAGCTCTATTTTACTGCGGAGACATATCCTCGCCAGAAACCGACTGTTGATGAAGTGCAGGCGAAAAGAGTCGAAGAAAGGGCTTGACTATTTGTCCGCGGTTATTTTTTGTTGTTAGTTTACCTTAACGTTGTTTCATTTCATTTCACACAGTGATTCCTATTTTAGCACATACAAATTAACAAATTTTTGGCTGTAAAGAGGCCTATAATTAAAAATAATGTCAAAATATTTAATAATAATAAAATACATGTCAAGAATCTCATAATAATGCAGCTGTTTATGGACACCATCCAACATCTTGGCGTCTTGTACTGGTATTGTGATCGCGTCATCCAAATTCGTAATAATCAGACTACAAAACTGAATTCCAGGGTGCAGCGGCAGCCATAGACTCAGCCAGCTCCCTGAGTGACAGTGACCTGGAGCACCTGACCGCGCCGGTGTCCCGCCCCGCGCGCCCCGCCCGCGCGCCCCCCGCGCCCCTCGCGCTGGCGCCCGAGGCGGACGGCATCATGCAGCTCGTGAACATAGAGCTGAGGAACCTGGACGAGGGACTCATCAGACTGCTGGCTTACCAGCGACTGCGACAGGTATTACTCATCACCAAGGCTACTACGCTAATTTTAGCGCAAATAACGCGTGAAATGCATTAAAATGCGCCTTTACACGCGGCGGTATTCGCGATAAAATTAGGTTATTAATGCTAATAACGCGCGTTACGTTACGTGTTAAATAGCGAATAACGCGTGTTAAAAGAAGAAATCAGCAGACAAATATAATACTAGGTAATAATAGCTGTCTGCAAAGGACATGATGACACAAGTTGCTGCTCTCTTCATTTATTTTGTGTGTAAATAGCGAGACTTCCTAAGATACTTATGTATAAAACTAACATATTAAGATTTTTTGCTGCAATAATGCTTGACTTTTTTACAGATCCTAACAGGCGAGGTGACGCAGGGCTGCCTCCGCGACGCGCCGCTCTCGGACAGCGCGGCTCGCTTCGTGGCGCAGTCTCTGCCTGCCTCCGCCACGGTCACGCAGCCTCTGCCCTCTGAACTACTGTCCGAGTAAGTATTAGTTGAACAGATCCTAACAGGCGAGGTGACAAAGGGCTGCCTCCGCGACGCGCCGTTCTCGGACAGCGGGGCTCGCTTCGTGGCGCAGTCTCTGCCTGCCTCCGCCACGGTCACGCAGCCTCTGCCCTCTGAACTACTGTCCGAGTAAGTATTAGTTGAACAGATCCTAACAGGCGAGGTGACGCAGGGCTGCCTCCGCGACGCGCCGTTCTCGGACAGCGCGGCTCGCTTCGTGGCGCAGTCTCTGCCTGCCTCCGCCACGGTCACGCAGCCTCTGCCCTCAACTACTGTCCGAGTAAGTATTAGTTGAACAGATCCTAACAGGCGAGGTGACGCAGGGCTGCCTCCGCGACGCGCCGTTCTCGGACAGCGCGGCTCGCTTCGTGGCGCAGTCTCTGCCTGCCTCCGCCACGGTCACGCAGCCTCTGCCCTCTGAACTACTGTCCGAGTAAGTATTAGTTGAACAGATCCTAACAGGCGAGGTGACGCAGGGCTGCCTCCGCGACGCGCCGTTCTCGGACAGCGCGGCTCGCTTCGTGGCGCAGTCTCTGCCTGCCTCCGCCACGGTCACGCAGCCTCTGCCCTCTGAACTACTGTCCGAGTAAGTATTAGTTGAACAGATCCTAACAGGCGAGGTGACGCAGGGCTGCCTCCGCGACGCGCCGTTCTCGGACAGCGCGGCTCGCTTCGTGGCGTAGTCTCTGCCTGCCTCCGCCACGGTCACGCAGCCTCTGCCCTCTGAACTACTGTCCGAGTAAGGATTCCTTACTATATTATATCTTCTACTATATTATTCTTCTCGCACGATCATAAACATCTCCGCCGAAAGACTGCTGAAGGCTCTTTCGTTAAAATATATACTTACTAATTATTCATTTATTCAGACTTAACTTGCAACAGGCTTTAACTTGCAGTATAACCGATGACTATCGTTTTAAATGATTTTGCTTGACAAAGCCTCATACATTAATTGTTATTGTTTGTTTACATTCCAGGGCGGACCGCGAGCGCATCTCGTGCGCCGTGTGGGGCGGAGGCACCCAGCCCCCGGCGGCCGCCCCGCCGCCCGCGTCCCCGCCCCCCGCTATGAGCCTGTCCGACGCCTGCGTGCGAGCCACGCTCCTTCCTGCTAGGTGACAATTACATTAATATATTTGTTAAAAGTAAAATGGGTACGATAACAATGGCCCTATGTTAGGGAGAACACCTAGCTAAAGTTAGGTGTTCTCCCTTTATACTAAAATGCAACTCAGATTGGCGATTTTTCTAGAAGTTTCAATGTAAATCTGTAAAACAAAAAACAAAAATCGCAAATTGAGACGTGCGTTTAACCTCTCTTGTGTTTAATCAAGGATCCTGTACAATACCGTCGTCTGCCTTGTCAAGGATCCTTGTCAGAACGACCCTTATTACTATTTGTTGAAAAATTTACTACAAGTGTAAGAGAAACAGAGCTGTTTGTTTATTTTTAGCAATAGTTACTGTACAAATCCTACTAATATTATAAACGTCACAGTTTGTAAGTATGGATGGATGGATGGATAGATGGATGTTTGTTACTCTTTCACGTAAAAACTACTGAGTGGATTTTAATGAAACTACACAATAATATAGCTTACATATCAGAATAACACATAGGCTACAATTCATAAAGATATAAATATAGTATATTATCCAAAATATCTATCACCACGCGGGTGAAACCGCGGGGCGTAGCTAGTGAACGATAAACCGGTGATGATGACGATTCTTTGTTAATAGCAATTGTGTCTCGCTAGTTGGCCACTTCTGCCAGTGTCAAGTAATGGAAAATTGTGTTAAATTATCTGAGTTATCAAATGATGAATATTGTTTGATACTTTCACCAGAGCCTAGTTCGCGTTCGGTTAAGTACTTTGGTGTCAGTTTCTCAGTGTACGCATACGTGAGTTGAGTTTGATTGTTTGTTTGTCCTGTCAGACTCGGTGGGAACGGGTCCACGGTGCTCGGCCGGCCCGTCCCCATGCGCGGCGCGGCGCTCCACATCGGCACGGGCGGCGCCTGCCAGGTCCGGCTCGACCCGACGCGCTGCCGCCGAGTCTCCGCTAACCACGCTGTCATATTCATGGACGAGGTCAGCTATCTAATCATACCTCACACGATGGGTATCACTATGCTTAGATCTTTAAAACTGTGCAACGGATTTAGATATGGTTTATTTTAATAGATAATTCAAGAGAATGCTTTATAAACTATTTGACACATAGATTTCCACGCGGGCTAAGTCGCAGCTTGTATATACAATGAGCTGGCGGACGAACATACGAAACTTTAAGGTTAAATGAGTGACCAGCGCGAACTTTTCGGTAAGTGAGGCCTAAAGGTATGCTCTCTTACCGGACATAGTGTGCGAAAGGACACGGTAGAATGAAATGCAGAATGATTCATATCTAAAACGACTTCTAAAAAATGTGGACGTGGGTTATAACTTAGTAATTTATTTATTATCATAATAAAACTGTTGAATGTATCTTTTGAAAATAAATTTATTTCAACTAAACTATGTCGAAACGTCGAGTCGAGTTTTCTTTCTGCGTATATCATTGATATTCGCCCAAAGTTGTTGTTTCCTCCTCTACCAAACTTAATCATATATTTTATCTCTTTAGGTGACCCGTTACTTCGAACTGATCAACTACTCCGTGCACGGGACCGTCGTGAACGGAGTCCTGTACGGGTGTGACGTCACGCAGGACCGCACGCCGCGCGACGAGACGGAGCCCCGGGTCGCAGCCTTGAGAGAGATTGTAGCTCCGAGGATGCCGAAACCTTTGAAGTATGTTCTTATACTGTGATGTTTGGTTTTTTTTGCACTCGTGAGTTTTTCTGAACTCCATCTAGCAGATGTACTGTATAGCACTTTGTAAAGGTATAAGGCATCATGGGCATGGTCAATACAACATAAAATCTGTCATCTGATATCTCCGTAACATCACCTAACCGAGAGTGATAGGTCACTATTATAATTTTAAAAGACTAACGTGCGATACAGCAAAATATTCTTATTTTTTTATTATTATTTTTCATGTTTTGACAAGTCGTAGCCTCAGCATAATTATACTTTATATTATACACTTTTACATTATTGATTTATGACAATAAAGAAATTTGAATGTGAATCTGTTCGGATGGCTTATGAAGCTTGTAATGACGTTAGATTTGTAGTTCAGGTAGCGTTGGTGAGTGGTTGTTACACCACATATAGATGATTAATGCCCGAATACTCAAACGCGTCTTAGATCCAAACTCGTCTCGCGACTTTTTGAGTTTTCAATCATCAAAAATCAAAAATCTGTCAAAAATTCGTCACTTGAGATGTGCTTTGGCAGAATTGCGTCAATCCAGACGCAGAGCCATCTAGGACGAAGATGAAGTTGAAATCTTAGATGCGTTGGGTATACGGTTCGGGGGTTAGTCACATCAGTATTTCTCATGGTCATTTCCTTTCCCTCGCTCCAGGATAAACGGAGACCTAACCCAGGCCAGCCCGTCTGAGTGCCGCTGCGGGGCGCGGGCGGAGCTGTCGCGCGGCGCGTGGGAGGGCTCCGCGCTGGTGCACCACGGTGCCCTGCTGCAGTTCGGCTGCCAGGCCTACGTGTTCAGCATCACCGACACTATCCAACAGGAGACACAGGAGCCGGCGCTGTGAGTGCGATGGGATGGAGATTCCGTAACACAGCTCAGCATCAAGTGCCAAAAGTCATATAAAATGTCATAAATGTAATTTTGATAATCACCAAAATCCGGTATAATTAACAACAAACTCTTTTGAGGAGCATTGAGGACAGTTCATTTTTTTCAATTTTATGAGAAAATTTTCGAAGTTTAGTTTAACTAGAGGGATTTTTTAAGATCAAGCATACCGAAACGCGTTTAGAGTTTGAGTAGAGGTTGAATCGTAGTCGAAGTACGTGTAAAGATATGTTAGTGTTAATGTATATGTTATATGGACCCCCATAGTGTGTTAATTTTGAACAAAGATTAGTTGCGCAACCGGCTACTAAGGCGGCGGCGGGTCGCGCTGCGAAAGATCTAAAACCGAGATATAGTGTCCAAAGAGACACACATACACTGCTGTGTGTGTAGAGTAGGTGCGTATGTGTCTATACTCCAGCCATTCTCAAGGTACAAGTCCAAGTACAAGGTACAAGGTGTTTGTAAACCACACACAACAGTCAAAATCCTAAATCCTGGTTAAGCAGGGAAAGTACACAATATGTACATTCGCATACACCATGTCAGTTCCCCAGCTATTCAATTTAATAATAATTCTATAAGATGTGGAGATGAAAGTGAAGAGCTGTATGATTGAAAAGTTTTAAGGATTGCTAACAAGACCTGGATGCGATCAGAGCCCAGAGTTCAGTTTGATAATAGTATCGAGACGTACTTCATTCATGTCTGTAATTTGCAAGCTAGAGGCGCTGTAACAAATTATATGGAAAAAGGACATGTACTTCTTCCACTGGTGGACAAAAAATTGAAGCAAAAAAAACTTACACTCAATACTATTGTCAATCCGAACTCAGGCAGGGCTCTGTACAAGACTGATACGAGTGCCACAGGAGGGTAGATTGCGCTGGTGATGAGTCCTATGAGCATAGGAAATAAATGTTTTGGATTCTCAATTAGTGAAAACTATACTCTTGATGTATTTAAATGTTTCATGTAGCCAATAATCAATTTACCTATCTAATTTGTAAGAACAAATATCAGCTGATCATGCAAGTATTACGGCGGCGGGAATCGAACCTGCATTTTAACCAGGGCAAAGTTGCTGAAAGGTTATTTTAGATTAATGGTTTTAAGTACATCCATATTGTGAGTTGTACTTTTTTATTGGTAGACTAGATATGGTTGTGTAGTACCATCATTGTAGTTTAAATATAAGGTGACAATACAGGTCGTTCACCTCTTCGAAATCGCAAAATGCATTGGTATTTATCGCTATTCATACAAACCTAAAGCGATACTTTGGCTCGTCCAGCGTCGCTAGAATATCGTGGAAGCAAGACGAACAACACAACCCAAACTTTCGCAATCGGGAATGTACATATATCTACTGACTTTGTATGTTTTCAATGAATTCACGTATTTTCATGTTCTTTAATACCAGAATAATTTGAAACCGGGTATATTTTAATCAATTAGTTAGTAAAGGTTAAGAGTATCAAATTACAATATCATGTCTGAAAAAATTTTATGAATTGTGTGTAACATAGAATTGAAGTATCGAAAACGATTATAAATTCAAAATAACTTGTCTAATTTTATGCATAATAATAATAAGTTCCCAAAGAATTGAATACAACTAAAAAATTTAAAAAATTTAAGATGTGCCCTATTTTGATTTCAAGAAGGAGAGGTCAGCGACATGTGTTGCCGAGCTATCAGGCACCTAGTAAAGCCTGGTAACGTTATAATCTTGTAGGAAAAAATAAATAAGCTAATTTTTGTAATCTATTAAGTTACGAATGTAATGCACAGTAACTCTTAAATCACTATGAATTTGTCTTCATATTTAAAGTTAGTTCCTGTCTCTGTGTGTCTTTTACAATATCTTAATGTTACAGTAAGAATGTATTGTAGTAACTTTGCTTTAAGTAATTTATATAATTTGCTTTAAGTCTGTAGAATCTGTTTGTTATTAGATATTCTTTGCTGTAGGTTCAATGTTATTGTTTTGCAATAAACTAGTTGTCTTAATGTTATCTTTTTTATTTTCCTCCAGCATTTTTCCAATCTCCTATTAAAATATTGAGAGAATTAGAATAGGATTTAATTTACTTGTTCAGAGATCAATATAATAATTAGGCACCAACTTTTACTGGATACAACAGCTAATACTACAAAGTAATAATTACAAAAAACTATGGATCTTTTTAAAATCTTTAATCTTTTTCCTCGGGATCTTCCTCTTCAAAATCAGCAACCTTAACATCAGCATCCTCCCCATACTGGATGATGTTATCGATGGTCAACAATATGTTCTCTACACTCTCTTCGTCCTTAATATTCAACGGGAAAAACCGAACTAAGCTGAAATTTTCAACAACTTCTCCGATTGCTTCGGTTAGTTTTGCATATTTTTCGTGCCATTTCGAGCTTGAGTTCCTCATGTCTGACAGTAGAACGTGCGGGTCTGGATCTAGGTAGCTGCAACAGGAAAGAATATCTTGTAGATATTGAAGAGGGTAGTTTGAATTATTATACGTCATCATCTATGATATCTGTAATGCTACGAGTACGGTCATACTATCGCGATAACGCGAAGATTTGCGTTGTCGCGATTCATCTAGTCAAAGAATTCGTGCTATCGCGAATCTCTTCTCTTCGCGCCACTGTCGATAAACTGCCGCACATCATACGGTTTTGTCGCGATAACGCAACACGAATGTTCGCGCGATAGTAAGACCGTAGCATAAATTACATCCACTGATAGGTTCCTCTAAATTTAGCTGTATGTACAATGTACGTACATATCTGTCTAACGAAGCAAGGACCGCAGGACCGCGGAGTTTGCCAAAGTTGCAAAAGCCAAAAGGGCTAATGATGATGACTAAATATAATAGAGGTAGGTAAGTTATAAATTAGTTATTTAAATAAAACTACCAAACGATCGATGTCCGCGGCGGGCGTAGATCCGCCTGCGACGCAGGAGGTTGCGGGTTTGTAATTTTTATTTAGTTTGTACACAATTCACACAACATCATCTAGCCCCATGCTACTCTTCGATAACACAATAACGCCAGAAACAGACTGAGTCCAAGCCACGCAACATACTGAACGCTTAATGAGATCTGGATGCTAGAATTTGTACGAAAATAGATTGCAGTTTTTGTCATACATTTCGTCGTGTATACTTGGAGTGGACTCTGTTTCTGACTTAAAAAACCTACAACCATTATAACAGCATATGCTCTCTGCTAAATTTGAACCTTATATCAACTAGTAATAAAGTATGATCTCACTTGTCTAACTGCTTCCGCGCCCCTTTGCTCAGTAGGTCCATCTTAGTGAGCACATTCACATGTGGCAGCTCTAGATTCACCATCACGCTGAGCGCCGCCATTGTGCCTGCAAATGACAGAAACACAAGGAAAGTCATTAAAATTTTTACAAATTTATATAATTAGGCATGATGACTGATTTTGAGAAACTACTCCGAGATGTTTTTAGACATCTATTGAATACATTTCAACGATTTTGAAGAAAAACAGTGTTTTAAAATGCAATTGCGCTCTAAAACGCTACAATACTAGTAGCGTCTGCTTAATCGTAAATCAGCATTCTCAGATTCAAATGTCATGACGGATTGCTGTATTTTGTAGTTTTATTTTATGAATATAATAATTACGATCGGAATAAAAAATATACGTATTTTATTTTACAATCTATGGCTCAGGCACAGATAATATAATACATACTACCTTAGGTATAATTCTGTAAGCTTATTGCAAGTTAAATTATAAAAAAAAAATGAAGTAGAAGAAGTATGAAGGTGCACTGTTTCCCACATAATTTGGTCTAGATCTCAGGAACCCTGTGGTCTATTGAAATTACTTATGTTTTGATTCATAGGTTATTACTAATTCTTTGGTTCCTTGAACCAGTTTCTTCATAATTATGTTGTTTAGTTCTTGTAAATAAAGCAAAAACATAAATTTTGCGCTAACGACGTTTCAAAAACGTATGCTCTGTTTCGCTCCTACGAACGCGAAATCCAATAATTTTCACAAAATAGCGCTCATGGCGCGATCAGCAGATTTCCCTAATACTTAACTTTTTTTGTTAATTAGTAAAACCACTAACCAGATAAAAACTTAGCTCCGTCGATCATGAACTGGGAATCTATCAGGAAAACCACGCAGATCCTAAATCTCCACTTATCAAGTAGGTCGACCAATTTCTTCATGACGGGCAAGTGTGTGTACAACTCGATCTGCCCCGGACAATCGAACAGCAGGTAGTCATCATCCACATCTCCGAGCTGCTCTTCCAGCCAGTCTGAGTTCTCCAGCAGAGTTCTAGAATTTAGAGATCAATTATTTAATATGACTTTGTTAATTACAATTATAATTATGTTATAAATAAGTCTCACTTACCTACTTAAATGTGTGGGTCAATTCAAGAAGAATCACTTGAGTTGACCCATTCAAAATGTTTTTTTTTGCAGGCTGACCAGGCTGGCAGACCTATGAATACCATTTGACAGACAGGCAGGCCTGCACCATACCATGTCATCCAAATAAATATTCAATCAGATAAAATATTCTTTATTAAGTTGCCTACTGCTTGGCGTATGTCTAAGTGCTTTTTTTGTAAGTCTAATCTAAAAAAAATAATTAAATGATTTTGATCTTTACTCACTCTATACAGAAGACCAGTCCTCCATTAGGTCCAAACTGCAGCTCCTCATCCTCCATAGCATCGTCGAGATGGATCAGTTCTCGGATGTCCACAAGAGGCTCATAATCAAAGTGTTCCGCGGCCGGGTCCAGGTTCACCACTTCAACAATGCGTTTGGCGTCGCTGGCGTGTTTCACAATGGTGGAGCAGTATGTAGACTGGAATTGATACAATTTAATTATTACTTTCACAAGATTTACATTTGGGTAGAATCTTTTACTGAAAATGACACATGCTCAAGGGTGTTTGTTGGCAAAAGGAGACAGACATATTCTTGATGATGATTCTTTGTTCCTGGCAACTACTTATTTTATTTGAATTCTAAGGTAGGTTGGTATGTTTAGGTACCTAAGCTTTTTTTAATATAAACAGACTCCCATAGTCTAAGATTTTTAACTAACTGATGGATCTATGTAATCTGAAAATGAATACGTTTATTATTTTTATTTTAGTTAATAGCTAAGCCTCGGTAAGTGCAAGATGTGGTTGAGATTCTTTGATGAAGTTTTTTGGATCATGATGACACAGGTAGTTAACAGAAATGTTCTGCTTACCTTCCCACAGCCAGCTGGTCCTACAATAAGCTGTGCGTACCTCATTGTTATAACAACAGCAAGATTTAAAAGTAAAACAACAAACGAACTACGACTCTGAGGTTATGTGCGGCGCGCGTATCTCTACTATTATATGGGTTTGTGTAGGCTACCGCGTAGCTTTATTAGGTACGTTTTTTGTCAGTTTGTTGCTAAATAACAAGTTAAAACTTTGAACTGACTAGGTTTTGATACAATCTCGTAAAACTCGCACACAGTGCTTTGTTTACATGTTTTGACAGCTTTTGCTAGCACCTCAACTGACTAGCTCCCCTACACGCGAGGCCGCCAAATACAAGACCTTCTTGGCGACCTCTTCCCCGAAAACTGCTGGAACTCCACGATGACGTCCAAACGTAAGAAGACCATCGCAGCCAATGGGCTGCCGAACACTTGAACAGCAATTGAGAGGCCTGCAGGACTCTCAATGCTGTAACTCAAGACTCGAGTGACGTCTCGCTCGACGTTGAAGCCAGAAGAAAGAAGCTAAGTTCGATTCTGACCGCATTTCGCTCGGAAGACGAACTGTTGAAGACCATTGACAATTGACAAAACAGGATATCCGTCAACTTCATTTATTGTCAGTGTCGACAAAATTTTAACAAAAAAAAAGTTTTGATTTACTTACCCTATATTTTTTTCTCTTCTGTCGAGAGAGGTATTTGTGTTTAGGTGTAGGTATAGGTTTATAAAATACTACATAGTATAAAACAAAGTCGCTTCCCGCTGTCTGTCTTTCCCTATCTATGCTTAGATCTTTCAGTTCAGTTCAGTTCTTTATTAATAAGAAATATTCTTATATGTAAAACATAAATAATACATAGCAAACAAAGAAAATACATTACGAAAACTAGAAAAATACAAAATAGTTCAAGATTTAAGTACAGAGTTTTTAAAATAAATAATTCTATATTTTTTTTGGTAATTTTACCAATAGTTACTTATTCAAACCAAAGTTATAATAAATATTATAAGTGTGGATCAGCGACATTGGCGTCATCTAATTTATCATTTAGAAACTCTTCTAAACTGTAGTATGCCCTGTCCACTAGGATTCTCTTCAGTTTGTTAATGTATATTGCGGTTGACGCGGCGCTGGTTATAGAATCCGGCAGTTTATTATATGTATATTTTCACTCCTATATATTCAATTTTGTTTTTTAGTTTGGCTAATTTAATTTGGGGAAGTTTTAGTCTTTAAAACTAAGCAATGGATTTTGATTCGGTTTTTTTATAGATGGAGTGGTTCAAGAGGAAGGAAGGTTCATATGTTTATATATGTAGGTATGTATACATATATATTGAAAATTGAATACTACGCATACTTATAGTACCGAAATAACAAGGACGAGAAAGTATAATAAAACTATATTTATCGATATTATTTTATACTATCTATCTATGTAAGTGAACTTCTGTATGTTGAAGTTATTATGTGTACATAATCCTCCAGCTGGGAGTTTACAAGGCCTGCCCGCTTTCTCTTTTTCATAAGAAATCAACTTTGACGACGACCGATGTGGCGCGGTGGGCGAAGGTCCACCTGCGATGCAAAAGGTTGCGGGTTCGATTCCCGCCTCGGAACAATTGTGTGTACGATCTGCAGATATTTGTTCCGGGTGTTCTGGTCGTTTTCTATGTATAATAAAAAATATCTATCTATGTAATATATTGTATTATATATATCAGTCATCTAGTACCAATAACATAAGCTCTGCTTAGTTTGGGGCTAGATGATGCTGTGTGAATAGTCCAGCATTATTTATTTATTTATTATTATTTGAGAATTCAACCGAAATCAACACGAAGTTATTGTAGGTAGGTATTCTCTTTGACATCAACCTTTTTACTATAGCACTAATTTTGAGTTGTGCTGTCAATTTATATGAATGATAAAAATAACGTAGGTACATAAAGATCCCAAAAGTGCAAAAAAAACATCTTATAATTTCGTAGGTACCTACCACTTCAGTTCGATAACATTATTCACATAATTCTACGATGCCAGCAGTCGGTATAGATCTTGGCACCACCTACTCCTGCGTCGGTGTTTTCCAGCATGGAGGGGTGGAGATCATAGCCAATGACCAGGGCAATCGCACCACTCCATCCTACGTCGCGTTCACGGACACCGAGCGTCTTATCGGCGACGCAGCAAAGAACCAGGTCGCCCTCAACCCAAGTAACACAATTTTCGACGCCAAAAGACTTATCGGGCGCAAGTTCGACGACCCCAAAATCCAACAGGACATCAAACACTGGCCGTTCAAAATCGTCAACGAGAACGGAAAGCCGAAGATTCAAGTCACTCACAAGGGCAAAGCTAAGCGCTTTGCTCCCGAAGAAATCAGCAGCATGGTTCTGACTAAAATGAGGGAAACCGCCGAGCTCTACCTCGGAGGCCATGTTTCTGATGCAGTTATAACAGTACCAGCTTACTTCAACGACTCTCAGAGACAGGCCACTAAAGATGCCGGCGCTATTGCTGGTTTGAACATTCTGAGGATTATCAACGAGCCAACTGCTGCCGCTCTAGCATACGGCTTAGACAAAGACTTGAAAGGAGAGAGAAACGTTCTTATTTTCGATCTAGGAGGTGGAACATTCGACGTTTCCATTCTTTCGATAGATGAAGGATCTCTTTTCGAAGTCAAATCAACTGCCGGTGATACACATCTCGGCGGAGAAGACTTTGACAGTCGCCTAGTCAACTTCCTAGCTGATGAATTCAAGCGAAAGCATAAGAAAGATCTTTCAACCAATCCAAAGTCTTTGCGACGCTTGAGAACCGCAGCCGAGAGAGCCAAGAGGACCCTTTCTTCATCTACTGAGGCTAGCATCGAAATTGATGCTCTCTTCGAAGGGATAGATTTCTTCTCTCGCGTTTCACGCGCGCGTTTCGAAGAACTCAATGCTGATCTATTCCGGACAACTCTAGAGCCTGTAGAAAAGGCTCTAAGAGATGCAAAGATGGGCAAGAATTCTATTCACGACGTGGTCCTGGTTGGGGGCTCCACACGCATCCCTAAAATACAAAGCTTGCTGCAGAGCCTCTTCAATGGCAAGAAGCTGAACCTATCCATAAATCCTGATGAAGCAGTGGCGTATGGCGCAGCTGTACAAGCTGCAATTCTAAGTGGAGAGCGTCACTCGAAGATCAAAGATGTCCTTCTAGTCGATGTTACCCCACTGTCTCTCGGCATTGAAACAGCCGGCGGTGTTATGACCAAAATCGTCGAACGTAATGCAAAAATACCTTGCGAACACTCACAGATCTTTACCACGTACTCTGATAACCAAAACGCTGTCACCATTCAGGTGTACGAAGGGGAACGAGTAATGACTAAGGACAATAACTTGCTTGGCACCTTTGACTTGACGGGCATACCGGCCGCTCCTCGAGGCGTGCCCCAAATCGACGTAGCTTTCGACCTTGACGTCAATGGAATCCTCAACGTCTCCGCTAAAGAAAATAGCACAGGAAAGAGCAAGAACATAGTCATAAAAAATGATAAAGGAAGGCTGTCTCAGCACGAAATAGATAGAATGCTCGACGAAGCTGAGAAATATAAAGCTGATGATGAGAGGCAACGGGACCGTGTTGCAGCTAAGAATAAGCTGGAAACATACGTGTATGGTGTAAAGCAAGCCGTTGAGGATGCAGGATCTAAGCTGGCGGAAGGGGAGAAGACAAAAATCCGCCGCCTTTGTGATGAAACCATTCGCTGGATCGAAGAGAATGCCAGTACTGACATAGGGGAATTTACTAAGAAGTTCAAGATGGTTTCCAAAGTCTGTGCGCCTTTGATGTCCAAACTCCATGGAGGTCGACAGCAGGGAGACGATGATGGGCCAGTCATTGAAGAAGTAGATTAGATTATTTATTTTGTTTGACTTTGTTTTCTTAGTTGTTTTTACTTTGTTTCATTCAATAAATTGTTTCATTCAATTAATTACTTTGTTTCGGTACCTTACCTACTGCTTGATTTAGATTATAGTACAACGTCCGCCTGTGCTTGCATCAGGCCCGCCGATAGGCACAGTCTCTAAGAAATTCATTATAGTCATTCTCTATTCTACTTTACCCTTAGTCTAAAATTATGTTTATTTTGTTCGCTTTAAGCAACAGCAAACAATTATTTGTCTAGATATACAATAATTTGTCTGCGTAGTACACGCAACAACTCTTGAGGGTAGCCCTCTACGCATAACGCTACCCTCGTAGCACTAGTAGCGTAACATAGTGGTGCAACACTACACGCGTAGCACCTCTACACGCGTAGCACCTCTACGCACGTAGCACACCTACGTTTATAATGATCACCTCAAGTTGCGTTCCCTGTACCTATCTACTCGTACCACCTACTGGTTTAGTTTAGGTGGCCTTCCTTGAAATGGACGTATAGAATGGGTCTATTTGAAATAGTATATCATAGAATGAAACAAACACTGATTAGCAATTTCTTTATTTTTAATTTTAATAACTTTAGAAATTGTTCAGAAAGAAGACAATGGTTTCAGCATTCATTAGTTATTAATATTATGATATGAACAATAATAATTAGAGCTATTATTAAATACTATCATTATTAATAATGGAGATAACGTATTAATAATTATCTATGTACTACGTTATGTACAGCTAACCACCTCAACATTTAACATAACAATTTTATAGATGGACCAAATTTTGCTACGAATATTTTAGGCCGACTATAGGTACACGACGATGGAATAAAAATATCTACCTCTAAATTATTTAGTACTGGAAGACTGAATATAGACTTAACAAAAAAATTTACGAAACTAATGTTGAAAGTAAACTGGTACGTCAAAATTGATTTACCAAGATTGGCGAAGAATCTTAACTTCTTAATCTTTACTTTTAGCGAAAGTATTTTAAAATATTTCGAATTTCGAGGTTAGTTCAGCAAAAAAATATTCGTTGCAACTTTTAACAACAACTATCCATAAACATACGTAATATCATAAACTCCAGAAAGCAAATGCTTATATCAAATAGAAAAGAATGGAAGCTTAAAGAAATTACATCGAGTTCAAAAGAGATCGAGAAATCAACTGGTGTTAACTGTCAAACAGCCTAGTGGATTCAATATTGACTATTACACGCTATTACACCTTATACTACCTTATATATGTATATATATAACATCGATATGTATGTTTGATCTAACACTGGGTTCATAGAAAGATTCTTTTAATCATTGTAAAATTGAAATTTTTAAACTGTGTCGAATTGGCCTAAATGCTAATATTCAAATTTCATTACATATCCGAATACATAATTTTGATTATCCATGAATTTTACCCTTTTACGAAGTTTCTTTGGGTCTATTCTCCTACTTAGCATCTAGATTTATATTCGGCTACTCGTGGTACCTTCTATATACAATAAAAAAGAATGTTCATCTATTTACATCGTGATGCAAGGAGTGTGGTTCCTCAAATGTACATATCACTTACAAACTAGAGAAAAGGAAATAAGGATTAAAATAAATAAAATAAACAAAAAATATATTAAAAGCAAGTTTATTGCTAAAATTAATAATAAAAATTATAATCACAAGCAGTATGTTCGCTTACTTTTCCGTTACTTTGTACGATCTCTGCAAAATATAATATATGGAATTTAAACTGAAGAGATTTACCTAAAACTTTAGTTTGGAGATTACAGCGACGGACAAACACACATCACAATTCACAACTGATTGAGCGGTCCCACAACTTTCGTATAAAATAATACAATAAAAACATACTAAGTATAAAATAAAACATTCATAATTTAAGGTAAACTTATTTAACCCAATTAAAATATTTAAAACCCTAAGGTTCATAATAAACATAATAATACTTGTTCAACTGGGGTCGTATAGCTTAATTTTACAACTGATTGCACTTTTACTTTTGTTCATAAAACAAATAAATCAAATTTTCTACCCCTAATCTACCGCTCCCCACACGTCGCTACCCTACCTATGTACAGTCAACAGGCAAACTCCGACACATATTTGGTATATTTATTTACAGATAAAAGAAGCTTAAACTTAAAAATACTCAGATTTGTACCTTACCAGGGTACGGTTCTAAAAATTAAAGCAAAATGCATATTTTTGTATCGTATGTTGTCCCCGCGGCGTATGCCTGGCATATCACGAAGCTAACAGTTTATTTACAAAGTCTTTGGCCTTACATCGAATTACAATAACACGTACCTACTAATATTTGCACTGAATGTCACACAATTCTGTCTTTACAGTCTGCAACTGTGGTTCTAAACACTCGTCGACCCGTTACACCGTCTGCCCTCAGTACTCCCACCGGTCGTCATCCGTCTCAGACTTTATCTTGTCCTCCGGGATGACGTCATCGGGCGTGTGCGGCGGCCGCGGGGTCTGCGGGGTCTGAGGGGTCCTCGGAGGAAGGGGGGACCCCTCCCTGGGGACTGGAGAAGGCTCAATACGAACCGTCTCCTCAGACTCTCGCCTGAAGTCATCACTTCTCATCACGCAGACTCCGTTGATGATGACCTCGTCAGGGTTTCTCGGCTTGTCCTCCTGCCAGTCAGGGTTGACCCATTGAGGCGCGGCTGGTTTCCGTCTGCTTGAGCGGGCGGTCGGCGTCGACGCCGCTTTCGGCTCAGTCTTTGACTCATCGTCCAGCGAGTCTTCCGACCCGAGGTTGCTTTCCACATCGTCATCTTCGTAATCCTCACCGTCTGGTTCCCGTTTCAACGGCATTGATAAATCTAGCCCTCCGCTCTGGTCTTTCACCACATCTTCTGGAGGTATTAATCCACGACCGATCAAAGCAGCTAGATTGGAATTAGCGGCGAAGTACGGCGGGTACGGAAGCGGTACTCCCGCCAAGCCCATCCTTTCCTTCTGCAGTTCCAGCAATCTCTGGTTGAGGAGTAAACGGAACTGGACCGGGTCAAATGGAGCGGACGACTGGTCTCTCGCGGGTGGTTCCGCTGGAAGACCATGCGGCGCTTGTTGCTTTAACCGCATCCTGTGGTTGTGGAACCAATTGGTTATCGTCCGCGTCGACAATCCTAGTTCTGAGGCAAGGAATTCTATTGTCGGCATGTTAGGGTAGGGGTCTAAAGCGAACGCCAGTCTCAAAGCCTCCTTCTGCTCTTCGGAGAATAGAACTCTTTGCTTCTTAGCGCAGGGGGCCCCCGTGGTTGGTCCGGGTGAGCTGGAGTGGTAGAACTCCGACGTGTCATTGGATGACGTATCGGAGGAGTTGTCTTGGCCGGGGCCGCTGGAGCGGCGTCTCTTGTTGGCCTCCCGCCGCTCGTTCTTTAGAGCTTGCAGGCGGTCAATGTTATGAGCGTCGCTGAGCCAGAGCTGCATCCTTATAAATGGCTCTCGGCCTTTGATGCTCAGCATATGCCAGGGTTTGGGCTTGGATAGCAGCTCGCTGACCGACCCTTGGGAGAGACCTAGGACAGCTTCTCCAAAGATTTTCTGTCCGATGTTGTTCGCGAGTAAAGCTTCCTTGATTTTTGTGGTGATGGTTTGTGTGTCGAGGTCTTGCGTTAGTGCAGCCATTTCGTAGACGCTGGGGGATATGTGTTGGTGAAGACTGCGCATGATTGGTGGATGGTGGTGGGGTTGAGGCGGCGGTGGCGGTTTCCTCTCCTTATTGTTGTTGTCGTGGTGTTGAGGAGGAAGGGTGACCGCATGGTGTGGGGGGAAGCCGGGGGGTGTCAGCAGTAGTGGTGGAGGCTGCCCCAGGTGCCCCAGGTGACCAGGTCCTAGAAGCTGTTCCTGCTGCATCTTGCTGAGCAGAGAGGTGGCGTCTGAGATCATCTTCTGCGTTGGAGGCATTGGCTTGTTCATGTTTGGCGGACATACTGTGGACAAAGAGAACTGCTGTTAGAATTTGAAAAAAATATGTGAAGTGATTTTTATGTAACTTTTTATGTCATTGTAATTTTAAGTACAAGTGATCTCAAATTGTTAAATATTAGTAAATACCTATATGTAATAGTAATAAGTTCATTGATGTTATTAAGTTCATTGTTCGTTGTTGTGTCTTCCTTTTAAAAGTATAGAATTTGTCTCATATTAACGTTTAATATATAGGTATAAGCACAATATGTATATTGGTATACCTTTAATAAATAAAACAAAAAATAAGTGAACTAAAATTTCAAGTAAATTTTCTCATTAAAATTCACTGTGTGTGTATAGATTGTGGGTCCCGCCTATGTTGTATGGGTCAACATAATGTTCTTAAAAAACATTATAGAGAACACGTAAGTAGGTGTGTAAGGTGTATTTAAGTTGGACTTACTCGGTGCTCCGCTGTAGTTTCCAGTCCTCATGAGCTTCTCCGGCGCGATCTTGTACTGGCTGGCGACCAGCTTGTGCACCGCGTTGTCGTCTTCCAGAAACATCTTCATCCGGATGAAGGGCTCGCGGCCCTTCTGCGTCAGCATGTGCCAGGGCTTTGGCCGCGCCAGGAGGTCACTGACCGACCCTTGCGACAGCCCCAGCACAGACTCCCCGAACAGTCTTTGACTGATCGAGTACTGGCTCAAAGCTTCTTTCACTCTTCGGACGATGTCTTCAGTGTTCAAGTTGTTGAAGAGATCGAACTGCTGCTGTGTGATTGGTGGAAGCACTGCTTTCATTGATCTTTGAGCTGGTGTGTGGTGGGGAGGGTTGTTGGGCTGTGAGATCAGGCTGTTGGTTATAGAAGCCATGCGTTGGAGCGGGCTGGCGGCCGCTGAAGTGTTAAAGTCGTCGTTAGGTGTTATCGCTGGTGGTAGGATCGCGTTTCCCAACGGACTCGAGGCGGAGGAGCCCGTGGACTGGCCGGGCTCCAGTTTCGGCCGCACGAGGGAGAAGGCGCTGCCAGCGTGTCGGATCGCCTCCTCTGCATCCATAGATCTTTCCTTATCGCTATCAGTCATTCCGTTAATTTTGGCGTTCTTATCCTTTGGGAGAGAGAGATCTTGGACAGCTCCACCGTTGATGTGCTGGTTCTGTGCTTGTTGCATGGCCTGCTGCTGCAGAGCGAGGAGGTTCGGAAATGGTGGCATTCCTGGGAGGTTGTGCAGGTTGGGGATGTTGCTTCCAGGTTGGATCTTGGCAAGTTCTCTGTGGTACGCTTCTAAAGCCATGCGGATGTCCTCGGGAGGCCGTTCCATGTGGGGGGGCATGCCACCGCTGAAAAAGGGGGGAAACATACTGATCGTTAGCTCTAGTTTACTGCTCTCGATACCATTGAGGATTATAAATATGTTTGGAGATGAATTCACTTCTAACTATAGCAACTGTATAAGGAATATTTAGCAAGAATTGTCGCTTGAATTTTTCGTTTCATTCGTTCTAACTTACGTAATATCAAAATTTAAATTTGATAATCATTGTTAGAAGTTTTGAAAATATTATGGTTTTTAACACTAAAGTCATTTAAAACGTAATCAAATCATGGTAAATATCCCGTAAATTAAGTTTTAGATGACTTGTTAGTTGATAATGTAGTGTTGATTTATCATTGGTTTCTGAAGTTTTAATGAGTCAGTACCTACGTTTGTGAAAGTTTCCATGAATATAAAGAAAAAACTTCAAAATATTCATTGAACTATGACCAGATATGGATACTTACCCAGGGAAGCCCTCTCGGTTGTGGCGGATGTCCTCTACCCGCCTGGTCATGATTTTGGCCAGCTCCTCGTGATAGATCCGGACCACCTTCTCCTGAGGAATGTCATCGTTCTCGTACTTCTTCAGCCTTCTGTTTTGGCTTGAGTCCTGCGACGAAGAAAGCCAATGTTAAACAAACGTTTTAATTCTTTCGACGACTAAATTAATTTTAAGCACTGAAGCAGCAGATTTCGTTAGAACATATGTACAGTGTCCATACTTGTTAAGCTAATTGCTAGTTATTTTAGTGAATTTGAATACAGGGAATCTGCGCATAGGACGTAATTCCAACTTCTGAAAATCACTATAAAGTTTTTATACGCTAAATAATGTATCCTGGATTTTTTTATTGCAGTGGTATGACCACTCAGCAACTTTACCTTAGATCATATTCAGATTAGTCAGATTGTAATACAGATTTGTCATAAATGTTCATATCCTGTTTATCATACTATTCTGTAGTGTAACCGTGAAAAACTTCGATAAGCTTTCTGGTATTCTGGATTTCCTTGAAGTAAATATAAATACGACGATATGCGATAACACGACTGTACCCAACTTACCTTCGAGAAAGGTGAAAGACACTGCGTCCTAGGTGAGCTGGAGTCTTCATTGCTTCTGGAATCATCGTTGATGGGCGCTCCCGACGGCGTCTTCATCATATGAGAAGCCTCGCTGAGGATATGAGCCAGTCTGTCGTCCCCCTCGCCATCAGACCTTCCGAATCCACCAGGACCAATGCTGCCGTCCTTCGAACCAACTGTAAAGACGAAAATAAACTCTGAATTCTATGATGCAAGTTACATTTTACGATGACAAAGATAAACGTTTAACTAATGGCATTAATCAGACTAAAATTATGTTTATCTAACATTAAATAGAATAGCTCTAAAACTAACAGCGTCTTTCCTGGAAAGCGACTTTACGATTCCTATATTCCCTGTTCCCTATACATAGTACCTAGAGCGCGAGATATTTTAATTGTCACTAAATTGCTACACACATGCAAATGCGATGTGTGTGCATCCGCAGTGACATCAACCTCTTGCCAAGTGATAAATACGCAGGTTATATTTGGTACAATTGAAATTAGGCGAGTCATTAAGCGATGCGCTGCAATGAATACCGCTTCAGAGATAATCGCCTGAATGGGCCGCTCCACTCATCGCCTAAGTCTGTAATCCTAAAACGGCGCGCGCGCCCCCATAAACAAGCCAAGTTACGCGCGAAAACCGCCATGCTGCGGGCATTCGTCCTGTCAACATATTGTCTCTGGTCACAATGAAACGACACTATTTAGATCGTGAAATACGAACAGAATTAGTTTAATTAAGACGCGTAATTAGTTTGAGACTGTGAAGATGCTTATAGAATAAAGCGCGTTAGTGGGCTCTCGCACGTAATTATCACGAGAATGTCATCCAGTTCAAAGAAAATATAATATTAAATTCACGTAAAATCATAAACCGTCGGGTAGTTTAGTTTGTTTTAGTGTGCTTGTTCCTAAACTGCGGCGCCGTAGTTGACAGTCGGCTCAGGTGCTCAAATCGGTCGTCAGCTTTATCCGTGTTATTTTGTTTGCGGTATTTTAACGACTCCAAAAATGGATCGTTGAGTTAACGTATTAATTTCCCAGGATCACAAAGAGTTAATTGCGCTTTTAAAATTTATTTTAAACGCATCGCTGGTTCCGACTGATACCTCGCTTATTTTGATTTCCTCAGTCTGATTTATCTGACGATAAAAGCATAATGCAAAGTGCAAAATAACATTTTATCGGCGCGTAAATTTTGTTTTGTTTATTGGGAATTAAAGATGAAATTAAAGTAAATACAATTCGTGTATTTTGGTAATGTAGTGACAGATTTTACCTTGGTACAGTTTGCGTTTTGCATTCAAATGACAGACGGCGTATGTCGTGATCTTTTGGAACGTTATTGTCTTATTTACAAGATAAATTAAATATAATTAAAGTTTATTTTGTCATGTGTTGCAACCTTTCCTGTTTTGCCGACATCAGTGAGTCAAAGTTCAAAACTATTATTGTACCCTATCTATTTACTATCAAGTATCAACGACATTTTTAACAAAACGATAAATTCAAACTAACGACTTTGACAAAGAATACGTGTTACGAATAAATAACAAAATGGCCGAGATCATAATCAAACCTGCCCATTATTTAACTTTTAATGATTTCAACAATAAGTAAGACGTGGTTTGCGTTTAAATATCACAAAACTCCATTTTAATATTAATATCTATAATAATTTGATAACGTAAAATTGCCTTAGGTATAATGCTTTAGTAGAGTCATAGAGTCTACTTTGTAGTTTAATAAAATAGAAAAATGTCGGTTTAAATCTGTAGAGATGTCAACAGTGACCAGACTAATCGAGGATTCTTTGTTTAAATCAATATGAGCGCAAATGAATATGTAAAGTTTGTCGCGAGAGGCCGCACAGGTGACACTCTACCAATAATTGGTTTCCTCAAGAACAACGGAGTTTCTATCGTCATTAGTATGGAAAAAATGTCCACCAAAAAATACAAAGCTAATTTTATCTTCAAATAATGCCGACCGGCAAAAACTAGCGATAATGATATCACGTAGACAATCCATTCGTATGTATGGATCCGGCTGACGAGACGTCAATAAATTTCCACGCATGTCTATTATTGCCTTTGATCTCGCGGACATTTTGTTATTCCGCGCGCGACTCTCGCGCAATTACCGCGACATGTCTTGAAAAATACAAAAAACTTAGGTTATTTCCAGCGCCATCTTGCAAACGTCATCGACATGGCCGCCGAATCTGAGATTGATCTAGTTCTGCGTTTCGTATCTTGACTATAAAATTATGTAACGATATCAGTTTTTATAGTGGCTATAACGATGTGCATTTTTGATGGATATTTAAAAAAAAACACAGCGCTCAATTAACGCCGTCCGGTCACGGAAGTTTTAAATTAATCGGACGGAGTTTGATCGCCTCAGAGCGAGGCGGGAGGGGAGGGAATGTGTAAATTCGAGTGGCAATAACATAATTCAAGGATAACAATAAAAACGAAGAAATTATTTGTTTATGCGACATAACGTCGCGTGCGTGCACGCGAAAACTATTTTCTTTGTGGCCGTTATTGATTGCTGCTCGTATGAATATTCAAAGGCTTTGAAAGTAAAGGGGCGGTGCCCTAAATTATAGTGTCACTGTGACATACTAAAAAACCGCTAGTAATTTAAGCGTATAGGTCGGATTCGAACGGGGAATACGTATCCGGGATTGTAAATCAAGTTGGCGGGTAGTCGCAAGAAAGGGGTGAGAAGTGTGCGCTCTATACGTCAGCGGCGCGGTCGATGCTCATTTGCATGGCGCGCGCGGCGGCAGCGGACATCAGCGCCGCTCGAAAGTGTTGCACACAAGTTGAAAAAATACCACATTTGAATTGCTAATTATATACGAAAGAAATAGTTGCATAAGTGGGCATCTAGACTGAATTGGGCGCGAAATACTTTTATTCCAACTGGCGTATAAAGCAATCTATAACGTTTCCGGGATGCCTTTCATTCCAACCCAAAGGGAGACGTATGGCGGTGTAATGATAGATTTTTTGATCGGCAAAGTTTCTTTTGTTCGACGTCGCGTGTAGGTCGAGTGATCGGGCTTGCGTGACGGCCGGCAATCGCGCCGAGGGCAGCGACCACAGTTGATTCTACGCGAGACTCCTCTCCAATGCTCCAACCAGTCATCTGACTATTTTCTACATGCCGGCAATTTAAGGGAAATGCCCACTTGATGCTGCTTTGAACTTCACTTCTGACAAATTCCGCGTCGCCAATAAAAAATATAATTTCTAACATTCCTAACCTTTATTCGTTTAGGAAACGATTGTGTGGGACTTGAAAACCGTTTTATTTGAAATAATCAAAAGCGTTATTCAGAAAATAGCAGTTTATCAATCTTTCAGTGGAGCGGAAGTTGGTTTCTAGTTACATTCGAAATAGTTGTAAAGTTATGACATCAGAGCTCCTCGTTTCCGGTAAAAACGGAGCGAAGCAGGGACGAAGTTCATAACTAGATTCAATAATCAATTTTGTGAGCGCCGAGTATTCTACAGCATTCACTTTGAAAGGTAACGAAAAAAATATGAACAATTTTATGAAAGGCAATTTATTAGATTCCTATAACACTGCTTGTCTATTCTATAAACGAGATAGCCTATAAATTACTTGCAAAATCGTATAAATAGGTATCTACCTATTGTTTTTCATTGATTTTTAACCGCTGGTTTTTATTACACTCGGCAGTCACAAGAGGGAAATATAAGACACGTGTAAAACACAAAACATCATTGTGTAAAACTATTGACTTGGACGTGCAAAAAGCTACGCTTGCTAGAAGTTAGTCCCCAGGTATCGCCCCACGGGAGCTTAAACGGAACTTTTAACGATAGCATAGCAAAGTTTTTTAACGAAATAACCAAATTCCCGCTAACCGGTAACTGTGTAACGTAGTTAGTCGCGCCGATCGTCTGCGCGCCGCGTCAGCACTCGTTTTAGGGTCTTAGTTGCGAACTTTCAAAAAATATATGACTATTTTTGGGGAGAATCTCTCTCACCTCACAAAAGAGTTTTCACGCTTGAAATCCTTCATCGTTTTTTGTTATAATAAAATGCCTGTGTGGGTTGCCATGTCGTGTCAAAAACGGCAATTTTTCACAGCGCTACGGCGGTTATTAATACATTGATTTGTGTACGGCTGCTTTATTGATTACAACGGCGATTGATAGCCGCTTAGCACGCGAACTACTCGTGTGTAAATGCCTTTAATGCATTAAAAACTTTGACAGATGTCAAAGTTGACGGCGTTATAGCTCGTCGCAAGTTTAAATAGCCATTGTATGTGAGACAGTTATACCGAACGTGTGGTTTAGTTTAAAATTTTCAGTTCAGTTTAATAGGAAATTAAGTGCATCCTGACGTATTATTCTCTGTAATTAATTACATGTGTTTCCTTCGCTTGCGCGACGTATATATCACAGATCTGTCTCACAAGATGGGTTGTTTAACCTGTCAGTTCGGACGCGATTTGTGACCGGGCATTTTACATCTTTGCTCCTTGTCTTGCATAATTAGTAAGGATTAATGCGTGGCTATGAATGACTCGTATTGTACCGCGAAATAGTTCTCTGGACATGCCTACGGGCTTATATCATAATCATTTCACTTCACTGCGCCCAGAATTGATTGCACCGCTTCACCTAGTTCAGGAGAGCCTTGAATAAATCCCACTAAAAGCGTCAACTCGATCCGATTGTAGAGAAGAGAGAGTCGTATCATAGGAGATTGAAGTTTCAAATTATGGAATGGTTCCAAAAACAGGCTCAAATTAGGCCAGTGCGGTCCATCACGAAACAAAGATTCATAAACTGTGAGAGTTCTGTCAAAACGAGCGGAACAAAGCACTTTGCCGGCCGCAAATATCGGAATTTTGGTGCGATATTTCAATCGAATCGCGACAAATCGAAATATTCAGTACGTGGGCGTTGATGTAGGGACGTGTTTACGAGCGCCTGACCGCGGGTTCATTAAAATAATTACCCGGGATCGGCCGCTCCTGACGTATGGGAATGCCCTTTTTTTGCTCCCTGAAGAATTATGTCGATGCTTTCCGAAATACGTCCTTATAATGCATAGAAATTATTAGACGATACCACCGGAGCTAAGTTCAGATTGGAAGAGTTAACGATACTTGACTTTGACACATAATGCGTCACTATCATTTATCTACCGCGTACTCAGTGAGAGCGTATTTTATTAGCTCGGTTTTCGAATGTGAATGCGCGTTTAGTCTTTATGTAGAGTCCTTAACACAATTAACATTTAATAGCGACAGAAATAACTAAAATAAGATTGCGAATTATCGCAATCAGGCACCCTTGTTCTGAATGTTGCAATAATTCTGTTGCATTTTACAACTGCTGCTGAAAATATATTTCAGTGAATAGCTGTCAACGTCAGAAGATAATAATATTAATTTGAGAGTCAGGGATGTCGGTTCGACCTCAGATGTCTAGGAATCTTTCTGAATAAGACTTCTTGACGAGTGGCAAAAGGCCAACTATAAGAAGGTTATATTATATTATATATATATTTTGATATGTTAATAGGTTATTGTAAGCGTTAAAGATAGAAACGTCATCGGTTCCTCGCCCTCAGTTAGCGCGACGATTACTTAGCCTCTATTATGAAGCGAGGTATAAAATCATAATGTATATAATGAGACACGGTATTATAATCGTAAATATGCCAGTAGCCGGGGCTGATTGCTTCGTCGGAAGCCGTCAAAGCCGCCGCGCCGAGACAGACATTCTTCACAAATACCCGCTGACCTCTCGCAAACCTTGCGCTACTCACCAACAGATGGCGTTACGCGTACATTGTTGCTCGCATACACAACTTTTTCATAACACTTTTTCGAGTTATTTCTACTTAAACGGTTTAAACTGCTATTTAGTTTTTCAAAGGTGCTTTCTAAGTGGTCGGTGCGTATTTTTTACTGGAAGTGTCCTTTGTAATAATGCTTTAGCGATAATTGCGTTTTAAATTAAAAGTCTGGTCCGCGGTAATTTCTGGTTCTACAAGATTTGTTCTGCGATGGCATTCTGAAAATCTACGCTGTGTTTACGCTTTTACCGCGAGGAGTACCCCGGGGTGTATTGACGGCGCTTTCCGAAAGATGGCGTTATCTGGCGAACCACAATGGACCACAAACAAAACATTATTTGGTTTATAAAAGCATTAAAGTACAAATATCACCTGCCTTTGCCTTTTCGCACGAATTATCAAATTGACGAGTTGGAAAACATCGATGTAATTGCTAATTTGAAATATCTGATTGTGAAAAGTTTCCCCGATCCTTTGACTCCCGCGGGTTACGGGAAGGTGATTATTATGTGATTAGGTATCAACGAATACGTTTCAAACTTCGTGATTTATGTGTATTAGTTCTACTTCATTTTCGACCCTGTTCTAACGAGGGTCCGCGTCAAACTAATATGCTGCTGATATTTTAAAATTGATGAATTTAGTTTAGAAACTTTTACTGTTAGTGAAAAAAACCTTTTATTCACACACAGTTTCTTTTCAAACACAATGCGTAAGAAGTAAAAGGACACTGGCAAATAAAAAAGCGATAGGTACCTACTCCAATTTTAAAATCGGAACGCGTTCAGAAACTGCAAACTAATGGAAAAGTCGTTCATCGGAGAGTGGACCCACAGCAATAGTGCAGTAATACACTTGGCAACTAATACTACAGAGAGTTTTAAACGTCCGCGACAGTCCCCGGAGTTTGAACGTGACCCGCTATTGATAAAGGACTCGCTTTGTGAAACTGAATGTTTCACTAGTTAGGCATTTGTTATTTGAAGCATTCCTAATTGGATTTACTGTAGAAGATTTGGGTGCATCATTATAACATTATAGTTTTACTAGTGGATCATAAACTCCAGCCAAATAAGTTCTAGGTACAAAATTTTTAAAAAACCACCCAAAAATCAGCTTCTTATTATTGATTTTATCACAGAATTTGCACTACCTACTTGTCGTTTTTAGCACTTTTCTACAATAATATTTCAAACTTATCGTCAAAACAAAAATATTGGAATTTTGTGTATTGATTTGTTTAATAACATTCTTGAGAATGGCTCGAGTAGGTACAAGTTTACACAATGTAATTATTTGCTAAGTAACGTCTGTTTGCGAAGTTGTTCCAGACATCTGAACCACACACGCCACACATTGCAGAACTAATCCGCAGCTAAAGCACAATTGAATATTAAAATTTGCTTAGCATTAAACTAAGAGCCGCTACAAGAGGAGCTTCGCATCGAGTACGGTTAACTTTGGGCATAAACCCTTTGCGAGTGTCCTGGGCGATAGTGGCCCATTGAAAATAGATTTTCACGCTACGGTTCAAACGCTTTGAGAGGCTAACTTTGTCCAAATATTGGCGGGCACTCGACATTCTCCACGAGTTTCTGAACGCGTTTTCTATTTTTGAACTTTAAAAGGTTTATTACTTACATATAGGCACCAGTTTTATTGCAAAAGATTTGTTTTTACGAGTAGCGTAATTGTTCAAGGATTTAGCAAGGTCTTTGAGTTATACAGAATTTCACGGACGAAATTAAACTCAATCGGGATGTCAAGTGAACGAATAAACACAAAATTGGTCGCACATTTCGCCAGTGAGTCGTGTTGCCAGTAATAAGGCAATAATTACAACTCCGTAACAACGCTTAATTGGACTTGTGGATTACTTGAGTAAATTATAAGACGGTTAAGTTACATCGAAGCTGCCGTGAAAAAAATCGAGATGGACGATGATAGTTTACCGATTTATTTCTGACAGCGCGCGTTCGAATCGCACTCAGTCACGGAAGAATCGGTAAAAAAACTTGCGCATCACTATTTGACGTCCAATTAGGTCGTCGTTCTTAGTTTGAAAACTCCATTTTAAAATTCAAACTGGCATACTTACAATAAACTGGCGTAAAAAGTTGAATTTTAATTTTCGAACGTCTGCAACCTTGTTTAGTAAAGATGCGGAAAAACATTCTACCAATAAGGCGTTCCATGTTCAAAAGCTATGTTTTAATATTCGAAACAACTGGCACAAAACAATGTTGCATTACGTTTTAATTTTCTTGATAAGCGAAGGTGAAAAAGCATTCTGCCAATATCACGATCAGCTTCACGCATCGATGTAAGAATTAAAATAACGAGTTAAATGCTTACACACCTGATAGCGAATCCCGCCTACTGTAATGGAATAAGCCATGTTTTTCTAGTAGAACAAATTGTAAGGGCGGTAACGCGGTAATTGATTCCATTGTTTTTATGGCAACCGACTGCGTGGATTGTTTGTAAATAATTGTTAAATGAGCCGACGTAATGAGATGGTGTGAGGCTAGGGCAATTATAAATCTATCCGGTATGTTACTACCTTGTAGAGATATATGATTTACAGACAAATTGCATTCTAGAACTCTTAAACGTTGCAATTCTTTCAAGCGGTTTTACCGGCTAAATAGCCCACAAGAAGCTGATTACGAAATAGACGATGCCAGGCGATTACGCGAGCCTAGTTTAGCGCACGCATGATTACATGGCGATACGCCGGTCCCATACAAACAGATCGCCATGTCATTTAAAATTTCCACTATTTCCCAGTTCCCACGATACATATGTACCTACTAGGTAAATAGGTACGTTCGTAATGTCCGTCGTTGCGAAACCGATTGTTCTATCGACGTTCTCACGTGACATTTACGTTTCTACATGCAAATCACGGTACCTAGGTACCTACCTACCTACAGAGTGTTGACGTTGCGATTACAAGTGTTGCGAAGTTTTTCATTGGTCTGGTCATTATGCTAAGTGTTGCATAATTACATGGCTTATTGAGCTTGATTATTGTTATTGAATGCATAAGTATGAGGAATTAGAATTTTCTTTCTCATCTGAATAAGATTAGTTTTTATCATGTTTATACTTACCTAAGTGTTGGAATTGTAAAATTTATCTCAAGCTAAAAGAAGTTCTAATCCATTTTGCTAATTATAAAAATAAGACTAGATCAACGATAAAACTAATTTTACGTCGATTTTGCTCGAACGAGGTCAATAAAAATAAGATTAAATCGTTTATCGATCGACAAAATCGGTTATAGCTATGTTCAATTGTTCAGGCCAGGTCTCTAGTTTGAATCCTCGAATAAGAAAAAAAAGTGCTTATTTAATCCAATTTTAAGGAAACGAGAAAGCTATTTCCCCGACCGGTCTATTTGTCAGTGGCTATTCGTCCGGTCCGCAGTGAAACTGACAGTGCGATATTCCCACGCCTAGCGTGACCGCCTTGCTACATACCATCATTACAACTTATTACATGCAACGGATGAAGCCTTCTTCGTTCTGTAACTGTTCTACTGTTTGTTATGATAGAAAAAAAAATTAGGTTATGTTTTCTTTGCTTCTTCCAAATAAATAAATGAATAGGTAGGTACTTTTGCCCATAGATTCTTGTAGCATAAGTTCAGCTTTTGCCATAAAAACTATCTTCTGTAAATTGGATCGGCCATTATTTGTATTCTGTATTGTTTTCAGTAAACTAAGAACTAAGAATGTATCTTTTGTTTGAATCTTTTGATATGAAGCTAAGCAAATACCGTAATAAAACGAAAGATTCCGATCTCCAATCACGGAAAGCCCGTACACAAACCATAACACGACGAAAACCACAAACTCTCAGCAATAAGAAAGGTAAAAACTCCGCAGTATTATCTGAAATTCAATCTATTTGAGCTCATCCCCATCGATGTACCGAGGCTAATGCAGTCTATTGTCTGTAGATTTATACCTCCGTGCGTTGTCGCTAATGTGTGCACAGCCTTGCAGTGTCGACGTTTTTTATTCCGCCGAATTTTTGGGCGTATTTCGTCGTGACAAGATGGCAACTGGCTCATTGTTTCGGATTTGTATTTAGAGATTTAGTTATGATTTTTCGTTTGGAGCTGAACCAAAAGTAAGCGATTATACACTGTTCTCTATAAAAACCGTTTTATTTTGGTTGTAAAAAATCATAATTACTAAACAAGGCAGTTCTTAAATTGCCTAGGTCCTTATACTTCGGTAGTTCAGAAAACTTAACAGCAAGTGATTTTTTTTACGGTTACGTCAGTATCTATTGCAGTACTTAATACGAAAATCAGATTAGACTCCTGCTAGCGTGTCTGCCGCCTTTCCCATTGTCCCACGAATTTATCTCAATACGACTAAAACATACGATGGACGCTATTCCACAACTGACGCTGTCAAATACTAGTTATGTTACATTGGTAGCTGTCAGATTTAAAATAAGAATATGTATTTCGAAATCGAAAGTAAAATAGTTGCTTTCATAAAGAATCTTCGGTGTAAAAAATAAAAAGTAAAGATTTTGAAACTTTTTTCAAAGAAATTAACTTTGAAATGACGCCTCAAAAAGGTACTCGTATCGTCCGCACGCAAGGATGGGAAAGGATGGGTAAGGGTAAAAGGAGAAAAAACAAAATAAAAATGTTAAACAAAAAGTGCGGAGTCTAATGAGCGTTGCTATTAGATGACACATCTCTCGAGGCGATAAATCTCAAAATGGCGCCATAACTTTGATGATTTGACAGATGCCAATGTCACTTTGACATCTGGCAGCCTTGTTTTCCGAGATTTGCCGTCTCAATGATGTTTTCTCATCCTAAAGTTCACGGAAAGCGTTTCGAGTCTGTGTGTGTGTGTCTGTGCTATTGTCAGGTGGAAGATTACGGAAGATCGGCCCGAAGTAATTGATGGGCCAGGCATGCTGCGAGAAAAACATGGTGCAAAGTTTCAAGCTAAAGAACAATGGCGGACTCTATAGAATCTTTAATACCCTAATCGTTCTTAGCGATTGTTTGTTATCAAACTGTTATCGAAAAGGATACCTAGTTGTCAAATTCACGCCATGATTCTTTCTAGAGTTAGATCTATTGTAAGCATAAGTAATAAGTTACCTTTCTTAGGGATCAAAGACTTCAGTAGCATCACCGCGGCCTCGTCGCAAGCCCACGCGTGCATCTTCCTGTAGGAGTCCCGTCCTTTCTCGGTCAGCTTGTCCCAGGGTTTCGGTTTGGACAGGAGCTCCGACACCGTCCCCTGAGACAACCCCAGGACGTACTTCGCGAATAATCTCTGTCCGATATTGTGAACCGAAAGCAACTCTCTGACTCTTCGACTGATATGCAGAGTGTCCAGATTGCTGTTCGCGTATTTATCCATATTGTATCGGAGCATCTCTTGCAATCTCGCTTCCATGGGGTCTCCTTTGGGGATCAGAGAGTCTCCGAGTCGGCCGACGAGAGCGCCCGGTGGTAAGGGACCCATGTCGTCAGCGAAGCGGTAGGGACGGTGGTCGTCGAAGCGGAATGGGCTCGGCGGCGGCAGCGGCAGCGGCGTCGGGCCATTGTTGTTGTGGTGAGTCGTATTATTGTTGAGCGGAGGCGTGCTCGGCCACTCCTCGGGACCTGCGGTGAGAGCACGGTTAGGGGACGCGAGGAGGGGAGGGGAGGGACTTCGCAAGTCGCGGCGTCTGTGCTTCTACGCTCCGGATGGTAAAGACCGTGAATCGTATGATGCGGCTAGAAAGGAAGCGAACACACTAGCTACGGACAATCACGATAAGTAACGTTCCCGAACTTAGGAGCGAAAGAGATTATTCTATAACTTGACTATTTAACCCTACCCTACCTCTTTTAATTTTTCGTCAGTAATTCGGGGATTTTAAAAGTTTTGTGCGGGCCTTTTCTATTATTTGACTTTTACGATTTATCGCAAACTTTTATACAACAACGGTACTTGAAAGTTTAATGAGCTCTCAACTTGAACCTTATCAATGCATTTATCTGTTGATTTACATAAACATTCTTGTTAAGGCAATGTTTCGGTCTTAAATCTCCAAAAGCTATCTGATTCATAAATCTAGCTGCAGTCCGAGGTTTCTGCTTTACTGAAGGTCAGGGTCTACTCGTGTCATCACAAGGAAAACCTCCTTCGTAAGGTCGTAACTTGCCAAATTATCTAGGTATTTGATATTGTTTTTCAATAAGACGATTAGCTGTGCCCTATCATACCATCACTCATACTAGCCCATAGTAATGTAGTATTTTATTCAATCCTATTTTTTTATGACAACGATGATTCTAATATAGTAATTTTTTGCCTATGTTTGAATCTTATCATTCTTCGTTATATTATTTCCCAATCTCACAGCCGGCCGATACAATTTATTGCGTTTTCCTATAGTTTATCTAGCATAGCTGAAAACACTAGTCAAGTTATAGCTAATCGACCACGTACCTGTTTCTCTTCTTTCAGCACTCCGTTCGCGCTCGACAGAGCTTCGTTCGTGCGGCGCAACGCTCGGCGAGCGTTCGGGCTTGCGCTCGATTCGCTCACGTTCTAGGCGTTCAAGGCGTTCTAGCCGATCAGGGCGGTCTAGGCGATCGGGGCGCTCTAGACGTTCCAGGCGATCGGAGCGATCTGAGCGATCCAGGCGGTCGGAGCGCTCCGAGCGCTCGCTGCCTAGGTCTAGCGAGCGAAGCATGCTGCAACAAGGGTTCAATATTAGTTGGGAAGAAAGTTATGAGTGTAAAATTAACAATTAGTAGTGAATGTGATACGTTTTAAATTAATAAATAATGCTGGACGATCCACACAGCATCATCTTCCAGCCCTAAGCTATGCAGAGCTTGTGTTATGGGTACTAGATGATTGATATTTCTGATACAATAGATTACATAGATACGAGTAGATCTTTTTTTTTATTATACATACCATACATGCAACCTCCTGCGTCGCAGGCAGATCTTCACCCACCGCTTGATCAGTTATGTACTATGCTTGAGCGACGTTTATGTCACAAATAAGCTTTATTCAAGCAGAGATCGATGACTGAGCCAGCTTTCTTAATACAGGCTTTAGTATCCACTTAAAACTTACTGATCATGACCGTCATAATTAGTATAACAGCTTTAAAGCTAACAAGAAGTAACGCCGATAACTATTACTCAGATCCTCATTAACTCTCTATAACAGAACATAAAATGTCTCAAATCTGTCACATAATGAAAAGAACAAGTAAGTAATGGAGTCGCCGGACTATAGACCTTAATAAATTGAGCGGGCGAATTGATTAAAGCCATTCCAGGTGAATTAATTAAGATATTTTAATTAATAGGATATACTGTGCCCTTATTGGCAATATTCCTTTCATAAATTTATTGAGATCGGTCCCTTCAGGTAGTCCCTACCTTGGGGCGATAAGGCGCTACTGATAATGCTATTTTATGTCTTCATTGATGGTGGATTTTATTGAATAGTCCCATTTCTATTACGGTTGCCTTGATAAGGGAGTCACCTGCCGCGGGCAAGGTTTTATGGCGATTTTTCAAAATATTGCAGCTTTTTGTCTGATGAATTTATTAGATGTTATAAAAAGTAAAACGGCAAATGTAAAAGAGGATAATATATTATTGATGTCTTTCGAAAAACAACAATAACGTAAATATACCTAGTTAATAATAATAAATTGTTTATTTATGGCTACATTAGTCTAGTACAGGGTGTGAAAATATTTTAAAACTACGGCCCATATAAAATATGCTGTATCTTAGTAACACAAGTTCTGCTTAGCTTGGGGCTAGATAATGCTGTGTGAATTGTCCGGCATATTAATTTATTTAGTCTAGCATACATTAAATAAACCTATTTACTAGCACGTAGACTAGTGTCGTGTGTATATGAAGCTGAATCATAAAGCTGCAAATAACCTTCCAGCTTAGTTTGAATAAACGATACATCGGAACTCAGGTGAGTTCCGGTGTATCGTTCACCTCTGGGAGGTCCCAGAGGTGTTTAATCGATTCGCAATAAAACTATCAACACTAATAACTGTATTGTTCCCAAATATCCACCTGAGTTTCCTCCAAATCCACAAACAAATCGTACAACTCCTTCCAAAATTGTTGATATATCTGCCAACTAGAAGGTACTGAAATGGTCGACCAGTCGCACAACTGGTTGGAGGACTGGTTGGTTTACTCCAAAGATTTTCGCACGTCGAACAATAGGGTTGTACTACCTTAATTACGATTTAATATATAGGCAATTAATCGAGTGGCGGAGAGGCGATAATTTGAATTCTATATGAGCTTTGATTGTGCTATTGTAGCCTAATGGCGGATTAGTTCGGAGCGGGTACACTTTGGATTAATATTGGACACATTGTATTGACTAATCACTGATTTTGACATAAAGCTTAATTTAGCATGTGTTATTTATTATTAGGTAGGTTCCACGTAAAGCAAGGTCTTGCTATGCTTCTTATTGAAATTATTTGAGTAAATATTGGAAAAAATACGTATATGTACGATTAAGAATCCGTTCGTTTTTAGTGTTGCTTTGCAAAAGCCTCCCCCAACTTTTAGAAATAACAAAAAAGTTTAATTCTAACACAGTCTAATTCTAAAAATAATGCAAAGATAAACGTTTAAATGAACAATAAAATATAGAGCATTATTTACAATACTTATAATCAAGAGGTAAAAAATATCACTATGAAAAGCTTTTGCCACATCCTTAATTTCTAATACCTTAACTTCTCAATACTTAGTCCAACGAAAATTGCACAATGGTAACACTGTTGAACAGGTATCTCCCTAGACGCAGTTGAAGCTGACATCGATTGCAAATTGCCATCTAGTGTGGAAATTACCCGTTTCTAGGGAATTTACCGATGATTGGTTGAATGCATTAGATGGGAAAATCTTACACGAGATCCATTGAGAAGACATTCAAAACTCAGAGAACATAAACACAGATAACATTAATTGAATACTTTAAATTAAATAGAATAAGTCTATTTAGGAGAGCATAGTCACTGTGTTTTTTTCCTTGTCTATGGTTTTGACACCAACACTGTAGCAATTTACTTCCCTAACTCCATAAATTTCCGCGAACAAAAAGGCATTTTAAGGTAACTTCGCTAACAGTAAGAGCGTTAATATTTTACAAGGTTTTAAAAGTGATACATTATAAACACTCCACTTAAACTTAGTGACATAGTTGTGTTCGCTTACCTCGGAAGTGGGTAAAACTGGGTAAAACGACATCATAGCATGAGTTTTAATAGGGAGAACAGGGTCGTGGAGTCGACTATATAAAACTTTTTGTAAAAGCTGCTTTTAAGTTTTCGTTCCCGAAGCTTTTGTCGAATTAGTAGTAGGAGAGTATTTTCTACTTCGTCACGAAAAAAACTGGCTTACTTAACATAAAATGCGGTCAAGACATTTAGTGTTACGAAAAAATTAGCTTTGACGATCATACCCACTCACATCCGTATAAGATAATTTCTACTCTGTAGCGCTACTCCAGCATCAAAAACAAACATAAATTTACACCACCATCTCCATACCTCTCCCTGTTCTAAGCGAAAGCTTAAAAGCATCTTTGTCTTCGACCAAAAGCCTTCAGTTTAAGGCATGTAACACACTGAATATTTTATCAGCCAAACTCTGTAACCGATGTGCGTCCCCCCAGCTGGCTTGTTTTTGAATTAATTACTTAACGGTTAAATGTATGCGTTTCATTAAGAACACCTCTTATACCGCAGCTTGGGAAACTTTGAGTTTTGAGGTATGCCTTTTGGTCGAACTCTGCACCAAGTTACTTATATTTTTGGTAGCTTTATTAGATCGATTTTCAATCACAGTAAGAACTAGAAGTTAAATGCACAGGCATGACTGAACTGCAGACCAATTAAGATGTAATTGTGACTCATACAATTTCGTCTCTCATTGGCTGCAATTTTATTACGAATATGAAACAATAGAAAATTAAAAAAATGTAGTACGGATTATACACTCATGAATAAGTACCTACATCTGGATTCGCAAGCGCAGTTTTAAATAGACTGCTAAGAAAATGTCACCATGAAATAAATCCAGCACGGCACTGTCTAGCTGCGAACATCTCTGCTAGAGACTCAGAAGCGGTGGAAAATTGATCAAATTTCCGAAGGAGCTATAAATTCAACAGTAAAATATTCTAGTCAAATTTTGATTGATGCCGTTCCGTTCCCAATTAAAGGGGTGAGAAGAGCACAAAGACATATTTCAAGGAGGTCGGAAAGGATGCTGCGTATTGATTGGGAAATTATGAATTCCTCTCGAGTGCCTCGCGGTATCCGAATGATCATTATAGTATTGTAATATATCAAGGGAACAAAGAGATGTTTTCCAGCGTTACTTATAAAGGGAAGGCACCAACAGAACAATTGTTTGATGTTGTAACTAAACGAATCAATGTAAATTCTCACGATAAAGATATTTGATATCATTGATATCAGTTTAATTGGCACAAGCGCAGATAAATTTGCATTTTATTATCGGAAAACTACCGGAGATGGAACAATGCGGTGACGTCATGATCGGTTATCAGTCGATCGCCGATGTGCTCCGCCCATCGCACTGACCAATCCAGCGGATCGGCCCGCCTCCGCACCAAACTTCAAACGCACTATTGACTCAACACTTCTCAGGAACTACAAAGTATCTAGAAGAGGAAAAAGTCGGCCGCTAGTAAATTAGTTGATAATTTGTGTACGACGTGAGACTAAAGTTACGTTAAACGTAAGGCAAACAGGCCTAAGCAAATGGAGACAGGTGTCCGCGACTCTATTGATATATAGGGCCTCGTCTCGACATGGAAATCAGTGTGTGTTTAGAAACTAATTAAACAAGATAACCTGATTCTCTATTTGGTTTTCTTGACGCTGCATCGAGAATTTTTTCGGTAAACGAATGATAAAATACGAATTAATTATCCTTAAGATAAGGGAGAAATTGAGGTGCTTTGCTCAGCTTGTATTTGTGTTATCTGAGCCCTCATAAAAGTTGTTCTTCAAACATTTGTTAAATTATCTTAGATACTGACAAATATTAATTTTTGTGCCGACAAATAATATAAACACCAGATTTCAAGTCATCATAATGAATACAACCAATTATCTAGAGAAAACACCCTGATCCACTTTCAGCAAATCAGTTGGATTTGAAATATCGACTGCAATCTCGCAGCGGTTTAGGGTTGGGGGGTAAATGGGGGGGATTCAGAAATCAATCCGCACCCCCATTAAGCTTTAATCTTCGGAGGCTGGCTATAACTTAAGCCCGACTTGAGAACCGGAATAAATAACCAATAAACCGCTACAGGTGCGCCTTACTGTTTATGAAGGTATTACAGGATTACTGATCCTATAGTGTCTTGGCCCACCCTGTACCTATTAGATACAGGGTGATTATGATCTGCAAGACTACTGACGTCGTCTTTTGCAACGCGTCAATGTGTTAAACTAAACTGCTTTAACATTATCTAGATCATTGAAGTAACCAGTTCGAGTAATAACTCAGGGATATGTAGATAATGAAAATAAAGAATTATGAGTTTGAAGTGCGGCGCTGGCTGTAAAAAAGACACTGCGTTCCAAAGAACTTTTATGTATAGTTCAAATAGCTCTTAGCCTTAGTTTTTTTAATTATTGGGTCATCCTGTATCCTATACAGGGTCTACACAATGCTCATCCCCTTGGGAACAGACACGTGTTTCGCGTGTCTGCGGCAATAATTGAAATACGATTTTTCTATTTTCCGTTTCTGCTGTCGTGTGAACCGATAATGTGTCATGTTTTGACAATGGCTGCGTTTTTATTGCCGCCAAGAAATATGGGGAAATTCGCCTAATTCTATTTCTTATGTTTGTCTTGAATTCGGTGTTTATTGACAACTTTCTATGTTTACACATACATATACATATAGTCCTTTCTAATCCGAACGAGGAGTAAAAGTATTTTTTTTAGTAAACGCAGCATTGTATTAAAATATTTTACTAACTTATGCAACTGGGTCTTTTATGTTTTGCGTTAGGACTATAGACAATATTGTCTTTACCTACTGGATATTTTGATCAAAGCTGAACAATTTTATGACAGACTTAATTGCTTTCTTTTACGGGCCAAATTACCTTTTGACATTAAGTGGCGTTTATGTCGTTTCCTTCATAAAATCTATCGATTACTCTTTAACTATTACCAAAATAGGTGTTTACTGTCACAGCTTGTCTTTATGTCGTCGGCGTGTTTGATGTGCCCTTTGATGTGATCAAAGATGCCGCCCATCAGTGGCCATATTGGTAAAAATAACACATTAACGTTTAGAAAACACGGAGTTGCTTGTACGCGCGTTGCGACATCGTGTTGCGATACTTTTATGGCTGATAATTCAGTTTAGGAATACCTCATAAGGAATCACCATTTACTATTATGTTTTTATATGTAAAATACATATTTACATTATCTTTAATCTCCATTTAATCAAATTATACCATCTTTACTTAAGTAATTAAATCATAAACTTCTATTTACCTACCCAACATGTATTCACATCCGTCGATACCCGTGTATTTGTGTTCCCACCCCCAAAAAAGTAATCCATGGTTCTCAGGGAGCGATCTCCAAACCAATAGCTAGATCAAATATGGTGGTCACAGCTAAATTCCGTATCTCGAACCATTTAGCGAGAGTATGTGACATAGTACGATGACAAGTGGTTCCGATTAGGGGACAAAAAAGGTCGAAAAAGGTTCGAAGCGGCAGGACCTCCTTCGTTGAAACTTTTTCGTGGTTATTGGAATACATGGGAGTTGCATTTGTAGGTGATAATTTTATAGGTGAATTGATTTTGATGTGTTTTTAGTATTTATCGTGATCATCATCGAAGCCCACACGCGATATTATGTTTATGATAGACTAGCTTCTGCGTGTTGGTTTGCGCGCGTTTTTTCAGTATAAAAAGTAGCCTTTATGTTAATCCAGGTCTAAAACTACATCTATGCCAAATTTTAGCTTCATCGAGCCAAAAAGCAGAAGGGATTTGCCGTTCTTTGGCTCGACGAAGTAACAAACATCTAACTTCGCGTCATTTAATAGAATTTCTGTCACTAAAATAAAATAAAAAAGCAGAATTATTAAAGATCGTGTTGGAAGGAAAGGGTTATTCTTTTTTTACGGAGAAATATTGACACGCGGCAATAAATTCCTAGTTGTTCCAGGAAATTTTAGAATGTTTTCGTAAGATCTTCGGTAGGTACCTAATCAAGTGCATTTTCCCACGTGTCCTGGTAATGAGGTCGGAAGGCATCAGTCATCGTGCTGAGATAAGCGAGTCAAAATCAATTATCTCCTTGGATTATCCGCATAGCGATTGCTTCACTAAAGGTGTCCTGTTTTATGAAGTCTCGCTATAGCCACATAATAACATGCCATGATATGGTACTCGATAGGATTTGTTCACTAATTCGAATATGATTCGAGTAAAACCTTCTGAAACTAGGTACCCAAAGATTATTTCTACAAAACGTAGGTTTGATAACTAGAGTATTTGCTTTCATAACATCATACTAATATTATAATGTTTGAATGTTTTTTATCTCTTCACACCAAAACTACTGAAAGAATCGGTCTAAAATTTTGTATAAATGTACTTCTAGACAGAGATAAATAGGCTATATACACATAATTTTTTATCCTGAAAATAGCGATAACCAATGTGATTATGGCAACACCATCCTCGTTTGGGGGAGACATCTCCAGTCGTGAATGTGCTGATGAGGATCATATGATTGTGAAAAAAAAAAGTGAATCCAATCCATCATGTCCATCTATATATTTATTAAAGTGCCACCGTCTATATTGTTCCTTCATATCCACTCCATCCTAAGGTTGCCTGGAAGAGATTGCTCTCAGTGATAAGGCCGCCCTTAATACTTTCTTTATTCTATTGTTTATATCTGTATTGTTTTCTGTTTTATGTGGTGTTTTATATCTATCATGTCGCAATCAAAAGTCAGTAGATACCGATACCACCCAGGTCTGCAAGTCCTCGTTAGCTTCAGTTCAAAGATCTCCGAAGCTAATGAAGCCGTCTACATTATCGCTTTACGAGTGACAGACTCTCCAACTGTTTGTCCAGTTGCTTTTAACGACTTGAGTTACTTTGTGAGTACCACATCCTGAAGTTCTTTGAAGGACTCTTGAAATGCGTTGTTTGTTTTTAAATTCGTGGTAATTGGGATGTTAATTATACATAATGTACGTATGTACATATAGATCTATCGGTTTACCTAAATTTTTAATGTAACTTTCGATCAAGGCTAAATTTGATTGAAGTGTGTGTACCTAACTAAATTTTTTTGTAAAATTATAACTCTCGTCATTCTACGTCCCTACATGACATAATGGTTTTTTACTGCATTCAGTCCTCCTGATTGGTTTGCTCTGTAGTTAAATTTAATTATGTGCCTATGTGATTTTTTATAGGTCCATATTATTCGAAGAAAATTGGACTTATAATAATCATAATTGATCATAAATAAATAAAAATACTACTAGCAATATTCAAGAGCATGGTAAAGGAACACTATTGTCCTGCTGTCACTGACCACACCCTTGTTTTTTGCCGGTATAAAATTATTATTATATATATTTATATAAGTAGGTATGTATTATTAGTTATAAACTATATACATGGTGGAATTTTGTAATGCCACCTGGAGGGAAAGTACTCTTAATACTGTAGATAGAAAATTGTACTCAAAGAAAACATTCCTTTAATTTTGAAAAGAATGAAAACTGCATTCAAAGATTTTCGAAAATTAAAAGTAAAAATTACACCCTGTACCCTGTACCCTGTACATAATAACGCACACAGATCCCCTTTTTCAATCCAACGATCCTATCCATCCACGGTTGTCTGGTAGAGATCGCTCTTGAGCGATAAGACCGCCAAATTGTCACATTTCTTGTATTATTATTGTTTACCTTGTTTGTTTTATTTTTAAGTGTGCAATAAAAGTATTGTCTATCTATCTATCTAAAAAACTTACTAAATAAATTATTGAATTTTTGGTATGGACGTGATATATTTTTACGTGATTCAGAGTCAAAATAATGTCAAGCAAATATCTACCTACTTGCTAGCGATCATATAGATAGTTATTTATTCAAGACATATAGGTATATACATTATATTCGAACATTTTAACGTCAGAGTATCTTTAGATTATCTTGTTTGGGGCATAAGCTTCACTTTGATACAGGAAGGACTATTATCTTTTGTCTGTGATTACATAGGTGCATAGTCTTTATCAACTACGTATACATTATAACTACATAGTAAGAGGTTGCAGGCGCCGCCTTATCAGTCAAAGGTAGGGTCAGCAAACACTCCAAGTACACAGAATGACATTACAACAGGATTATCAAGTATTTCTTGTTCTTCTGTTGGTACAAGTATTTAACTGTTGGTACATGTCCCTTGGTAAATAATGCTTTACTCTGTTTATTAGTAGATAAGTAAGTTGGTAATAAGCGCTTTTGTGATTCATTATGACTAAGTTTAACTTATGCATAAAGAAAACTTAGGTCAATATTATCTTTTATTTACAAACCTACCAGTTCTGTGACTGTTTGCTAACTGCTAGTGTCACACAGACAGGTAATGAATCATTTGACAAATAATAAAAGCACATAAAACGTGATATCTTCATGACCATGACAGTTTCAAGGTTTTCCAAGTTTCATGTGACAAATAGGGCGCGTTATAGTCTAGATCTTTCCATAAAGACCAAAGACTGTCCCTGAATTTATTTTGATTCCTTTATTTCGATATTGAAATTGGCCATGGCGATCGCCGCGTAAGACTAGGATAGAACAATTTGAACACCGTATAACGACCCTAGTACCTCTAGAATAGGCTCTCAATCGCTTCCCTAGTCCCGTTTTATCTATCTGAGCTTCGTCTGGTCTAACTGACGCGTGGCCCGAGAGCTGGTGAGTATCTAGCGCAGCGCATCAGCATTGCCATACAGCAGCAGGGCAATGCTGCCAGCGTCATAACTGGTATTGATATGGATCAGTTGAGCTACCTGTAGATTGTTTGTTTGCAGCTAGCTTTCAATTGTAAATACTACTCCTAATTTGATTCTATTCTTTTATTTTTTTTGTTAATGATTATAGAATTCTCTTTGTCATTTTGTGCGATCCGACATCATCCGATAACTTCGTTTATTTTTCAAAGTAGACCTCCGGTTTCAGAACTGTTCATTCCGTAATACCTATCCTTGTCTCCCTAGAATAGGCTTCTCAATCGCGTCCCAAGGCACGTTTCGTAACTAGCGTTAGTAAGTTTGATAAGAAGGTCGTTTACCTCGTGTGTTGATGTACTTTGTTTGCGCTGAGGCAATGTGCATGGCCGGGAACTCTATGAAGGCTGCAGCCTTAGATATTACTCACTGGCTCTAAACATAGACAGTGTCGATCTTTATTATAATCAAGTAGAACTAAGGGATTACCCTTAGTACCTACTAGTACAACAAATAGATGTGAACAAAAAATCAAATCAACTTATTTCTATTTGATAATAATTTATAGAATAAAATTTGACTTGTCTAAGTGCTTATTTTGTAAGCCTATGGAAATAAATGACATTGAATTTAAAAAGAACATGTACTTTAATTTTTTTCCGAATAATTACACCTAGGGTCTTTAAGACATGAGTAAATAGTGTTTGTCTAGACCTTCGTGATACATCGTCGGCCATATCGACAGTTACCATCAGGTGAGATTGTGGCAACACGAATCTAATTAACGAAAAAAAAACTAGTCTAGATAATATTTGGCTATGGGCGACCTAAATACGACGATGAAAAAGTAGCCTCGGTAAATATAATTTTTAAGTCTATCGTAGACTTAAAAATTATATTTACCGAGGCTACTTTTTCATCGTTTTCAACTTTCATTTCTTTATTATATTATTTTTGTGTTGTTTAACCTCTGCCTAAAACTTTTGTTTACTTTATATTTTTAAAGTACACGCTAGTTGAAAATCATTGTGTTGTACCCCCATGCCTTAAGTACCTAATTGTATAATTATTATAATTTATAACCTAAAAAATAACCAAATGTCAACTCACTTGATCTCTCTCTTGACATCATCATAGTCCCGCTGTCCGTCGAGCCTCGCCTCCAGCCGAGCGATGTGCTGTTTCTTCTCATCCAGCCTCTCTTCTAGCCGCTGCAGCTGCTGCGCGTGCGCCTCTTGCAGCGCTGCCAGCGACGACTGGAGCCTGCGCACGTCTTCTACTAGCTGGGCAATCTGGAACAAAGGAGATGAGGATAAGCATCTGTTGTGAGGTTGAATTTGGAATGAGAAAGGAGGTTTAAATGGGGAATATAATCTTTTTTGTGTCTAGAACCTCAGAGTTTGGATTCGAAAGGAGGTTGACTCTCTGGAATGGTTGAATCATGAATAAAAACTCTTCGGTTTGAATTTCGAAAGAGAAAGGAGGTTTGAATGAGATAAGTGTATGTCTACGTGATTCGATTTGCATCGCCAAAAACAAGTGAAATCTCAACATCACAATATTTTTACGTTGGCATTGCAAGAGGTAAATTGGAATGTCATGGTTGGCGATTCCGCTGCCAATCGCGATGACACTGACATTGACAGCTTGTAACCCGTGACAGCCAATTATGCACCTGCACTAGCATTTCCTTTGATTACGAGCCAAAATCATCAACAAAATGACAAAAGCATCAAAGAATTGCATTGAAAAATGCGTGGCAAGTTGACAGAGAAAAATAAAAACAGTGTTTTTCTGTCACGAGATTTGTAAATGTTTAGACAAAAGACATTGATCAATCTACATAATAACCAAGATGTCATGAGCGTGATGTTATCATATAACAAATAATAATCTGAGATTCCTAATTAACGAAATAAGACTTGCGCAAACAGAATGAGTTGTTTTTCTTAGTTTTTGCGCTCGAGTTATATGGATTTTCCGGCGTGATTCTTAAAAAAGGATTAATTTATTGTAATTTACATGACTAAATGGGTTATGCTCGTTAAATCGCAATACCCAATTGCTAACGAGAGCGACCGTGTTCTCCAATAGAATTGAAACTGACGTAAAATCAAACGTTAAACATGTCTTTACCAGTAATTTACCTCTTCCGCTCTACTATATTCATATCACAATTGTAAATCGAACCTTGTGTCTTTTACAACAAGGTTGTATTGTGATTGCAGCTGTGGTCTGTTATTTGCCGACCTTCGATATCAATTGTTGGTGCATCAAGGTGCGCGGTCGACCGCGACCCGATCGTATCATCAAGATATGTTTATGTATATACAAGACCACGCAGGACTTGGACACAGTTGGCTGGGATCTCGAAGAACGTAACTGATATTTTAACGTTTTCAGAAAACTAAAAACCAACCTCGAAACCCTAAGAACAAAAATTTAAGTGAACAGAAAATCGAATCACTTTATTTCTTAATAATTTACAGTACCTATAAAATTTGACTTGTCTAAGTGTTTATTTTGTAAGCCTAAGAAAATGTTGAAATGCTTTTTAAGTTTTTGTTTTAAGTTTTTCGGGATGAAGAGTCCATCAGAAAAGCAGTGATAAGGCCGCCCATTGTACTTGTATCATGTGATGTGTTTTATAATGATCTGTAACTGGTGTACAATAAAGTATTTTTGTATTGTATTGTATTTGTAATAGTAATTTTTAGGGAGTAAACTGTTTTATGGGACACACTCGGAATTATCTTGTTTACAACTGCAAAAGAATCATCGAAATCAGTCCATAAATGTCGGAGTAATCGACAGATGTAGGTAGGTAAAAAAACCCACAGCCGGACATAGAACCTCCTTTATTCGGGCGGGCAAAATATGTACATAATAAGGCTAATAAAAATTTAAATATTTTAAAGCTAAGCAGCTGGTCTATTCACATGTATTCGCCAGTGTAACATACTCGTACCTACTATTTTCGCAGGTTATCAGTTCATTTTCTTTTGTTTTTTGTTAATGTAACCATAGACCGTGGTTTAAGGTCCACTGCCTGAATGCTTTCAAGATCAAACTGCAAAGTAGTATGCAGTTCGGTTTTTAAGGTAAAATCAAAGATTTAGATTTATAGTCTAGCTGCGCCTTGCGGCTTCGCCCGCGTGGAAATCTATGGGTCAAATAGTTTATAAACCTTAATATTGAATCACTCTATCCATTAAAAAAACTGCATCAAGATCCGTTGCGTAGTTTTAAAGAGTATACATAGGGACAGACAGACGATTATGTTTGATACTATGTAGTGACCTCGAAAAAAAAATCTAAATAAATGGTGTTATGTACATAACGACGTTAATGATCTCTTGTCATTTGATTTGAGTATTTCCAAGGTAGTTTTTGTGATACTATTACACAAGATAACATAATGAGTTTTATATTGATAAGACTAAGGTTCGAAATACCTTGACTTCGATATCTTAAGTATATAATTCTTTGGTAAATATATTATGTGGCCTTGAGTCAACTAATAAGTAGGTATCATTAAAGTTTTTCACAATTTTACGATTATTTTATTATGACTCAAGCATTGAGTAAAAACTAATAGGTTCTATAATTATTTACTCATGTGTGTATATTAATAAATGATAATTTTAACTATATATAAATATATTGGGGGAGGCCTATGTCCAGCAGTGGACTGCTATAGGCTGATGATGATGATGATAAATATTTACCTTCAGTTCGATTCAGATGTATCACTCACACGAATTTTTGTCGATCATTTATTCAGTTACTTTAGTGTTTTTTCGTCTTCAAAACGCAGTTAATGAACAGATAATTTTAAAATGCGTGATACACTCACGAATGTTTCTGAATTAACAAGCAGTTAAGAGAGATAAATGTATGATAAATTTTTAACCGACAATTTTAATTGACGTTTCTAAGAATCATTTTAATCTATCGTTAAATAAAGAATATAAAATTTATTACTTAATTCCATAATTACAAAAGAACACTCAGATTTAAAATGTAATCTCTCAAACCTAAAGTTACATTTTGTAACTTCATTAGCTAAATCTCAAACGAAACAAGAGGTACCTACGTCACAGAGGGTGACCGAGGGTCGGACAGTCGGCACCAAAAACATGTAATTAAACTAAAAATGCGGTGCGCGAACTTCAATAAAAAGCTTGGACTGTGACGGTGTAACGTAATTGTCTATAGTAATGATTGTAGGTAATTGTTGGGTCACCCCTTAACCCTTCTGAGGAGCCCTGGGGGGTGGTGCGAGGCGGGGGCGGCAGCGGTTTTAGACGTCGTAAGTAAACATATAAATAAATAATACAATATTGCATAAATACATATAAGAATAATAAAACATTGCATAACGATAAGTCAGTTTTACATTATAAAAAGAATATGAATAGTATTCAATCTAATAGTATATAAAACCTTAGAAGTTATTTGGACCCGTGGTCTAACTGTGCGTTAGGTTAGGCGGTTAGGCTACAGGTAAATTGATTAATCTAACTGGTTTAATCAGGTTAAACAAAAAGTTTAGTTTATATCAGAAATAAATCACACCATTTGATGTACCTAGGTATCTACTTTAGATAAAACGCTGTCGCTCATAATACCCGCTACCGCTTATACCTAACCCCACTTCTCTAATAGCGGTCAGGGCAGCGCAGAATTAAGACAATAATTACTCGTGACCAGGAGAATTCGTTTCGCCTAATACTTTTTACGGCGACTGTACTAGTGTTATGGACATGTAGACAAATACTTTGGGCTATGGGCTCGCTTGTACCGGCGTTAAACGGAAGGTTAACGGTGTTTTAGGAAATCAATGGTTTAATGGGTGGAAACTACTCGCGTTGTAAAGTTTTCAGAGAAATAATAAAAGATAAACAGCAATTGAACCGAACATTAAGATAAGTAAGATAGTGCTGAGACAAACCTAACATAGGCTTTAAAGCACTGTTAACTTAATGATGTAACCTATTTGTATGATGAAATAATCTATCTAAGTATTCTTTATGTAAACGACGACCGATGTGACGCGGTGGGCGAAGGTCCGCCTGCGACGCAGGAGGTTGCGGGTTCGATTCCCGCCTTGGAACAATTGTGTGTACGATCTGCAGATATTTGTTCTGGGTGTTATGGTCTGGTTCTATGTATAATAAAAATTATCTATCTATGTAATGAACATTTAAATAAATAAATAATGCTGGACAATTCACACAGCATTATCTAGCCCCATGGTAAGCAGAGCTTGTGTTATGGGTACTAGATAACTGATATACATAATACAATACATTACATAGATATTTTTTTTTTATTATACATAGAAAACGACCAGAACACCCGGAACAAATATCTGCAGATCGTACACACAATTGTTCCGAGGCGGGAATCGAACCCGCAACCTTCAGCATCGCAGGCGGACCTTCGCCCACCGCGCCACATCGGTCATCAAAAATAGCAACCTATATAAATAAGTAGCTATTCAAAAAGTGCACAGTTGTGTATGGATATATAATACCGCTACACAGTTTCTTAACTGTTGCGGTAGTCAGCCCACAATGGTACCCTATAATATAATTTTCTTTTTTCTTATAAAGATTTTTGTATTTGTGTTTTTGTAATCAGTACAGAATAAACGCAACAATAGCTCACTCGATAAGACAAACGCGGACGAGACGCGAGCCGGTTGCATTCTTTCTGTTTCCTACAGATACCGCGGCGCTATAAATCTGCCGCGACACTCTTATCGGATCCTAGCCTGCGTGTACTCACTTTGTTCATGAATACGAAAGATTTTACAAGTACATACAGGCTACTATTTTTAAATGAATGCGTAAAAAATGGTTCGAGAACAATTTTACTGACTTACAAAACAAAGAATAATTGGAAAAAATATATAGAGAAAGGACTGTTTTGACAGATTGTAAAGCGCGGCGGACAATTATTCCATATTTTAATATTGTAAATTAACGGAATCGCGCCTCTGAGTAAGTTTTCTACGGGTACCTTAAGTGGCGTAGCCAGTGCTACGAAATGCTACGAGGTGCTACGCCGTAGCAGTTGAATACAAGGAGTTTCCTTATTCTTGATCGTAGAGGTCGAATGCTTAGAAGTTTTAGGAATCGAAATTATGTTTCTTTTACCCACAAACTACCGTTGGTACACGTGTAAAACATCCCTTACCTAAGTGACTCCACGCCAGACCTTCATTAAAAAATTCAGCTATTTTTATTTGAACACGCGTTTATTGTTCTATGCCTTCCGACCATAGACAATGCAGCGCTGACAACTGAGAAAAATTAACTTCCCTACCGTTTCAGAGGTTATGAAACGAAAACCGAAAACAATACACGAGAAAACGCCATCAATGGCAATTTAAAACTCAAAATAAAGAAACTGGAAAGCCAATCCCCTCTTTGACAATGCATCGGCATTCACAGAACTCAATCACAAAAGAAGTGGTGAAAGACAACTGGATGAATAAAAATGCATAATACGCCATTTTGCCGTCAAAAAGTAGGATTCATGTCGGCGATCTGTCAAACTGGCCAAACATGAGGTCGGCGGAGTACGCCGTCCAAACCATTATTACCCGCCCGATTTTAGGAGAAACTCGTTCGAAATCCAAACAGCGGCGGTACCAACCGTTAGAATAAAAAGACGTTCGGAAAGCTTCGGGAAGTTGCGACTTTTCCTTTTTGCTCCATCTATAGCGCGGCTAGTTTGACGGCGGGCTCGAAATTATAAATGACGTATGATTGAGGGACACGACCTCGACTTTTCACAATTCACTCGTGATTTATGACACTTATCGGAATTAAATTGTGGGAATGAAAATGATATTTTAAAATGGCGACAACAGTTCTATAAATATTCACTAAATGCTTTTACAGAACATCGTTTTGATTGACATCACAACCGCTATCATCAATCACGTGTACAATCGAAACGGGCCGTGGAAAATGCTAAAAATTAATAGACTCGACAAGTTATATTGTTGTTTCACCGACACAAGGTTCAGAATCGTTTGGGAGATTTTTAACTGACATTGAAGCGTGGCTAAAAACTTGCCTATGCACTTCTGTCGTGGATAAAATGGTGATCACGATCCGACGGGTTTGTGATTATTGGCTTTTATTTGTTGACAGATACTTTTAGTAGTTTATTATTCTCACATAACATGACCTTAAAACGAATTCAATGTTATTAAGTGAAGATTTATTTTAATTTTGTCAGAAATCGTAATAAAGTCAAACTAAACTTAATTTGTCAATCTCGTTCTGAAGTCAATACGATTGAACCAGCATGCAAGTAGCGGCCACGTAATGAAGCAATTATAAGTTCAGAAGCTCATTTATAGCTGTCTGTGGCTCCTGTTATAAAACCAAATGGAAAACTAAGTTTCCCGTTGCACGAATCGTATTGGCAAGTTATATTATTTCGATTTTTGATCTACCTATGTAGTTACCTATGGCAAAAATTCACGGTAATTTTAGACGTGGATTGGTTACGCAAAAACATTTTGAATTTCGAAATAAAGAACGTAAAAGTTATAGAGCGTTTTTGACAGTGAATGGTTAAGTGATTAAACTATGTAGAATAGGAATTATTTGGCAGTGGTGCCAACTTAATTCAATTAATCTAGCACAGCCAAAAAATACATTTTATTACATTCGAAATTCAAATTTTTCACACTACTGCAAGGCTGCACGCTACCAATTACATTGCAGACATCATTTCCGATTAAAGGAAAAATATATCGTAGTTTCAAAGAAAATATCTACCAATTTCTTTCACGTTGTTAGAGGGCATACATCATCGAGATATCTAAGCTAGATAATTTTGAGTAATGCGGCACGAAGCGGGGGCGGAAAAAAGCGCATACCAAAGACAATAAAATATCGTTTCGGTGGTGCAATTAAAACTCGTCTATGGTCGGGAATCGCTCTCGCAAAAACTGAAAAAGAAAATTTGCATACTATCGTTGTTAGAATCGCTTTATGCAAAACACTTTTTAGATGTAGTAGGTGCAAAAGTAGCTCGAAATAACTAGGTGGTAAGGCTACACAGTAAATATCGCCTAAAGACCAATTTTTCACCGTTTTTCACCGGTGTTAAAGCACAAAGTTCGGCCTTGCTTTCCTCATTCCACGTAATTATCGTGATTCTAATTCACAGGTAGTTTTGTTTCTTTCGCCGCCATTATTGTCATTTAGGTAGTTTAAACTTTCGAAATTTAAACGAATTCAGTTTGTAAAACTGTGTTTTCATGTTGGTTTAATTTCCAAATTCGAACGTCATTCGTTCTAAATTCGGATAGAACGGGGAATTCCTCAGACGAAATAAAATAAGTCATAAAATGACTATTCGCGCGTAAACCGATGACTTCCCGTGTAGGGGAGTGGGGAGGGGGGAGGAAACAGTTCAGTACCATTCGTCAAACGCCGGAGATTGACGATATTAAGCCGGCGCCAACTGATGAAATACACTCGTCACTTTATAACGGAAAGCAAGATGCTCCTATTTTTGGATCTGTTACGTTGACATCTGAATCAAGTTTGTTTTGTTGTGTTGGCTCTATTTTGAATGAAGTTTAATTTGGAACTGAGCGTTCTCGTTCAGTTGTTTTGATGCTTTGAATGAAAGCTAGTGTCATTATGTTGGTATAACTTTTAGTGCAAAATATCTGACTGGATTCATCAAATAAAACGAATAAAAACAAAGATACAAAGACACAAAAAGCGACAATTCGATATGAGTCACCAGGAGGAGTTTTCTAATTAGACTGAACAAACAAACGAAATAAAGCATTAAGGAGTTGTGCAAATAGCAAAGGAAGAAGGGGAATCGAACAGAGATACATAATCGCCTAACAAGATACGACAATTGGGTTATTCTACGCCCCTGTACAACGTTACACGTACTTATACGTAGCTATAATACGAATAGGTACAATAAAATGCCTTTGTAAAAGATGACACTTCTAGATTCTACAGTCCTCTACTTTTACAACAAAAAACAAAACAAAAGCCTTCCGTTTTAATGTTTAAAATTAGAACGTGAATATCTCTTACTAATTGTAGTGTGCTCTATGCTGAATACAAACTACGCAAACATAAAATAATTCCACGAATATGATACAACGCATTCCATTTTTAAAAACGTTCAAAAATGGAATGAAGAAATATAAAGATTAAAACTAATTTCAGTAGGTACGGCATCCCATGATAACTTTGTTCTTTATGACGAAACAAATATGATCTATTATTGCTCGAACACAATTAGCGAGTAAGTATCTTATTACAGGCCATAGAGGAAGTGCTAATCATGGAATCAGTGAGATAAGCCACCTACGCATTGTATGGCCACTCATTGTCGTTGCACTTTACGCCGCGATTATCCATGTAATTGTACCTTTCGATCGCATTATCTACACGACTGTATGTGACTGTACATACTGTTATGATTTCCTATAGGTATTTATTTGTAACGAATACATTTGACACCAATTACACAACGGGGAACGAAATTTATTGACATAGCTATAAGAGTTAGCAAGCTAAAGTGGTAGTGGGCCGGCCATGTATCACGAAGAACCGACTACCACTGGGGTAAACATGTTCTTGAGTGGAGACTGCGACTCGGCAAACGTATTGTAGGACGCCCGTCGACCAGGTGAGATGACTGAAAGACTGCAGGTAGATGCTGGATGCGGCAAGCTGAAGATAGGGCGCTATGGCGCTCATTGGGGGACCTATGTCCAGCAATGGACTATTATAGGATGATGATGATGTACGGCTTTATTGTGAACAAGTCGTTTTATTTCGTCAGTAAGACCCATGCTCAGTGTTTCTCAGTAATCCAGCAGTGGACTAGATTAGGCTGATGATGATGATGAAGTATAATCTATAGACACTAAAATAGATATGGCCAAACTGTTGGCAATTTCCACTAAAATAGTGGCTTTATTCAAGTTTTTTTAAAAATAAATCAGACATTATTAAACAAATAATAAAATAGGTAGTTACCAACTATAAAGCTGGACGTAGTTTCCTTAATTCTCACAATTAGCAAAGTAATACCTTCTATAAGTATTTTCTGAAGAATTCTATGCATTTTATACGTCTGCAACTTCGCAACAGAATGTGGTCAAAGATCTACGCACAGATGCTCTATGCCCACTTGAAACATTTAAATTGCCTACACTCATATTGCCCGGTTTTTGCGGCAGCAATTATAATTATAAACAAAATTGACATTAATTACGGGACATGTTTTTATAAAGTGGGTTAGCATTTTCTAGAAATATTCCTGTAGAAGGTAAGCATGTAATGAAGCACGGTTATTAAATGATGCAATTATCGTAATTTCGAGATAGAGTTTCGAGCACAGATGGCATCACGAAAACATAATTTAATTGCCTACATCATAATAAAATACATGCCCATTAAATTTATATTTCATATTTCTAAAGCTATTTGAAGTCCTGCAGGTTTCTTCCTGATTATAAACGTTTTTTGTCACTTCTCAGTAGAGCAGTATGAAAGTTGTTTGATGCCACAGATGAAACAATAGTTTTACTCCAATACAAAGATCGTTTTGCATAAAATGACAATTCCACCCCATTCCTAATTACCACCCCACATAAGGACACATTAAAAAATCGATACACCCTCACAATTAAGAACTCTCATCCCTCAAATGTCACCCTTTATATCTACAACCTTTAAAACAAAGGGATAGGGTTTGATATCGCATGAAAAAAAGGATCAAAGATTTTCATGTTGAAATATTTTGCGTTCGTTTATCGTTTGGATGTATCTAAGCTACTACCACTTAATCTTTGACAGGATTAGGTCTTATGTTAAAAAATATGATTTTTGATTTTGATATCTCCCGTGACTTGCGAAAGACTGCAGTCAGATGCTGGATGCGGCAAGCTGAAGACAGGGCGCTATGGCGCTCATTGGGGGAGTATGCCTATGTCCAGCTGCGGACTGCTATACGTGATGATAATGATGAACCCTCTGAAATTCCAAAAAAGCTGGAAAAATATCAAACGTCGATGAGGAGAAGAGGCAATTCGGGCAATATGCACGTCTCCCCTCGCGGGGTGATTAGGCCGTGTGTGTCGAGGCGCATCTTGGCCCGCATTACCCTTTCGTTTTCCTTCCGATAGATGCCTTTGTACATCCCCTACATTCCCCGACCCACTTACAATTGGCTATCGTTGAAAAATATGCTTTAGGACGTTGGTTTTAGTATCAAATTTAATTACCATGATGATGACTCGAAGCTTAGGTACATATTATAAAAAATTTGCTGCTATCGGAATATCGCATAAAACCAGAAACAAAAAAGAAACTCAATATTTTTTTAATTTAAATGAAAATCGCTTATACGCTTATTCGTACTTATACATTTTTGACTGCTAAGTCAAAAATGTATAAGTGAGTATAAGCGATTTTTGAAATTTTCAGTGACAGTGGTCTCTGTACTATTCCGTATTCTACGCCAGCCCTTTAGTTATCTCTGCGTATATCATAGGATGGGTTCTTTTGAGTTATTTTTCTGAGTGCCATCGATTAGAGCACGGATATTGAGCCTTTGAGTTTTGGCGGGAAATGAGAAAGCTCATAAGGCTGCCTTTTTTAGCTTATTGGAGGTACTTGGCGCATTCGATGGAAGCAACAAGAATGTCAATATACTTATTGGATCTTCGCATAATCTCATTTTAGAGTTCTGTTCTAAAAAAAACATTTTGATTTATACAAAAGTTAACTTGATATAACATGATTGTAAACAAACCCCGACATAAATAACTAAAACTCACTTAGCATCGGGTTTCAGATATAATTTAAGCTATATTTATTGAAGGAAGAATCTCAAATCGACAAGTAATGTAAATTCCGTATAAAAAGACTCGACAATATAATAGTTTTTTTAGGTTAAATATGGGTGAGTTGTTTACAATTATTCTACATCGAGTGTGGCCAGTGGATATGTATGTATTTTCCTTTTAATGACAGCATTATTGGAGCAATCATCACTCAAAACAAAAAGACACTCTACTGAAAATTAATAGGTAAGTACTTAACTTGTTTAAATATTCTCACAAAGCAGCGAAAACTAACCTCTATGTTTTAGCAAAGTTCCAACCCATTAGCGTACGCCCGAACTTGTTAACACACTTTCCCAAGATTCCGAAAACTACGTTCAATGGAACACGAGGACAAACTAATAAATGTGAATGTTTAATATTCCACCCCGCCCGAATTTCAATACCGCCTTAAGTAATATCGACAGCGTACAACGACGTAAACGACCCACGCGCGAAGTGCAGATACGACCTTCTGAGCGGGAGGCGCCAAGATTCACCCGTTATGGCCAACTCAAAGAGTGATTTCCCATGAAACCGATGTAGCATATAAATGCCGTTATTTTGGAACAATTCAAATCGCAAGCTTGTTTTGATACTTCGAAAATATCAATATTTGACGCTAAGAACACAACCAAGTGAATTTCGTATTTCAAATTTGGAATTCGTGTTGTTTTATTATTTCATTGAGCCACTCATAACTGAACGTAAATTCAAACATAGAACTTTCTAGAATTGCATAAAAACGCATTCGATATTGCCAAAATTTTTCGTTCAACTTTCAAGGGGCACACACATGCGCACCCCTCACGCACACAGACGCAAATCAGACATCTCGCTGTAGATTCAATTAGTAAGGAGTTGCCATTCTTATCGAAGGAGACGATTTTACGAACGAATTAATCCGAAAACATACGATCGTATCTTCCCCCTTCCTTATAAGTATACATCGATTCTGCCATTGTATTTGCCGGGAGTAATTAAGTAGGTACCTACATGGATAAGTAATGGAGTGAGTTGGCAACTCGATCTGTTATTGGACGACTTTGAAGGCGTATCAGAGCTTTTGAAGTGTATGACACAAGTGCTTACTTCTTCAAATTAGATTTTCTTGCGCTCCCGATTTAATCTTGTTTTACGTTCAATGAGGAAGCATAAAAATCAACGACACGAAACATGAATAAATGATTCGTTCCATTCCAAATATAAAATTAAAACCATAGAGCCACAAATCAATTGAAAGAATACTTATAAATTCGATAGTGTGTAATTCAATAGACAACTCTATAAAATCAGGGTCCAATCAAAACAACTTACGGTTCCGATCGTCTATAATCTATGAATGAGGGGTCGGAAAAAATAGGGTATTTTTTATTGATCATCGATCACGCCTAAGTATTGATGAATTGATACTAATGCCGTGGGGTGGGTTTTTTTATTATGAAGCTCGTTGACGGAACCACAATTGGATTTGTGTAATTCTTTCCCCACAATGGACCATCGATTTTTTGTTCACACTCATTACTGGCGTTTTTATTTACATGTTTGTTTATTGAATTGTTTGATTTGGTCGGACAATGGATTCGCGGAATATTTGATTGAGTGTTGATTAGCTAACATTGTTATTGTTAATACCTACGCACATCTGTAGCTGCGCCCGTAAAATGATTACGAAAACAACGAGAGCAATAAAAGGATGAGAACATTCGGAAAGTACAAGATTTGAATCCAGAACATCCAATTTAATGGATAAGAACGGAACAATTCAAATTCATAGACAATATAGATTCGGAACAATGGCTTCCATATTCGTGCTCACACTTCAATATGCGAAATTGACACCACAATATTACAAACAGAAATAAGATTGCCTCGAGCCTCCCCCGGGGTGCGTGGGGTGGCACTTTATTATCCAGAATGTCTTCACGATTGAAACCAATTGTTAATTATATATATGAAAATTGCGTTCTGTGCGCGATTCTTATCGGAATTTGTCGTTAAATTTATTACAATAGCGGCTTTCCGCTTTCCACGTCAACGAAACGTTCCAATCCCAGTTCGAAAAGGTTCGAATTTCAAATTCAATCATCGAATTAATTTCCAAAACTTATCTCCGTCTATGATCTTACAGAAATTCAAAACATTCTAATACGAATCCAATATTAGAAACAGTTAAACCAATTATTATAATTCGCAACAATGGCTGAACAAATGAATAAATCCAAATGGAAATTTCCCTATTCGTGAACAATAGTTAGATTTTAGAGGCTCTATCTCCACAGACAGATTGATTGGGGCCCACCTCGGCTCGCGAGGGAGGACAGATTACAAAACTATTTAGAAGACACACACACACAAAGTTGCGATACATGACAGTGACATTAGAACTTACGCGCCAAGAATTTGTCAAGAAAAAAAGATAAAAACATCATTGATATCTATGAACAAATAGGGGAATAGGTAGTCAATAGAAAGCTCCGGAGCCAAACCTATCATCAAGCGAATCTCAAGTTACCGCATAAATAACATTGCGTTCGCATAAATCTCGATACTCACTCCATATTTTGTTACCTGCGCCGTTTGTTACGATTTTATTATGAAAATGAATGGCAGAACTGCCGAGGGAGACGATCAAAAGGGTTCCTAATTCGTACGTTCCGAACGCACACTACTACTATGAGTTTTATGGGCCGAATCTTTTATGGGATAATCAAATTTTGTAATATTAATGCTCTTAATTTTCGTTTGCGAATTGATTTGGTTGCGAGCGTAGTTCTGCGGTCTACCTTTTGTTTGAGAGGATACGGTCTCGTGTGTGCCTGATATAGGAAACCAACAGAAACACTCATTATTTTAATTGAATTCGTCGCGTCATTTCTGACGGTTCTAAGGCTGTGGCAGCTGGCAGCTTTTGATTATTTTAAATTTGGAATAGAAGTAATTGGAATTTGCGTAACACACGTGTAATTAGAAAACGTTTATCAAAGAACAATGACGAGTTTCGAAAAACGACTGTTTGTGTTGACACAAAGATGTCAAAGCGTTCAAAAACAAGATGGCGTAGGCCTTTGTTAAACGTGTTACATATACCTAGGTACCTATACGTCAAAAAGTAAATGTAAGCTTACACATACAACATCAAATGTAATCGCGGAAACCTGTGAAAATATGTAAATTGATCCTCGGAGATGCCGGACCAACGGACTGAGTGAAATTTGAATATAAACTTTCCCGTATAAGCGTCATTTATTCCGGGCCTGCCGTAAAATATAATGGTTTCTGACGAAACGACGGCGTATTAACTCAGATACATCGACAGGTCTCCGTGTTCTAATGATATCGTTAACCTTTAGCAAGATGGACGAGTGAACTAATATGTGGCGAGTGTCGCCGATCGCGGCACATCCGTCAAAACGGCCTGAAACGTAATTGCAGGAGTTTTTCATTCCGCGAATAGTCATAGAAATATTGGCCACCAGCCAATACCGTCTAAGAATACCCTCATTAAAGCGACAAGCGATTCACGAATAAAAACGTAATGAATATGCAACGAAAAACCCATTATTAAAATATCCGAACGTCTAAATATCAAGGAAAAAGAACCGCAAAATGGACGCCGCTCGCCCGAATAAGAGATGTATTTACATAAAAAGCGAATAACGCAGAGACGCGCGCATAAAATTAAAATCGATGATATTCAAGCAACCCTACGAATTAGATGACGGGTGTCTCACACACACAACCAGAGAGATTAGAGCTGAGGGCAGAGACAAGGCGACCCACTCGTGGCAACACGGAGCCGAATCAAAAATTAAACAGCAAAAACATTCTTCCGAACCATAAAGATCACATCTCAAAATCCAATGGGGTGTAGCTCAAAATCGAGCTTATTTGCATACTAACTAAAATAATTTATTATTTTTTCTCAGAGGGGACGCTCGTAGGGTGCGCCACAATAGAAATAAACTAGAGTGATATTAGCTGATCGCTGTTACGAAATTATCGATCGAGGAAACGAAAATTTGAAACTCCAGACTAGTTTGGAGCAATCAAAATATGCATACACGGGAATGCAATATTCCACGTCAAAATACTGCTTAAAAGTTTGATTCAAAGCTTCGGAAATCACCGTAGCGTCGGCAAAAGGATGAGTGGAGACCGCGGTTCGGCGCATCGCATCCTTACAATACGGGAATGATTGTCAGAACAAAACAGTACAACTTCCAACGAAACGAGACCGGAAAAACTTTGTCTATGCCACTTCGTGTGTCATACGCTTTCGAACGCATATTGGCATAGTTGCTGCGGATTCCAAACTTTTCGAAGCCTTTTACATTCGAATTTCAAATCAGAGGGATTCAAATCAGCATGGAGTTTTAATCCTCTTTTGTTTTCTGTTTAAATCGAAGTTTAAACGATAAAATGACAGTTAAAGTTGATATAAATAGTGTAATGGGTTGTCCGTCTGACGGTACTAAAACTCTGAGCGGATTGCCAACAAAATTATCATTCGAATCAAAGGGAATAATTTTAAATATCTACACATAAACAGAGGTCCGGCCAGACGGTCTCGCGCCGCCGCCCGCAAGAATTACACACCCTGTAGATATATCATATACCTACAGGGTGCCCTAATTCACTGCAATCTAGATTTAGATATAGTCTGTAGTATAATCAAAGATTATGACAATGTCATAAGAATAATAAAGACATTATGACACAAAGACGAGAGAGTTAAGTATTTGGCAACAAACTAAACTATCTTAAACTAAAAATTCAGCAAAACTATAAAGATTCAATACGAAACGAAGAACAAATAATTTCAATATTAAAATATGTTTTTCGACTGTTAAGTAGACATAGACACCCCGTATATATACGATATGAATTCTACGATTCACTGATGCATTATAATGTTTCTACTTTTTATTTTGTCTGGACGCCTTTTGTTTTGGCTCGAACCGTGTTTGATGGTATAATTGTGGTTCTTTCTGATATATTATATTGTAACGGAACGTAATACTTGATTGAGGTTCAGATAAACATTGATTGTTATTTTTGTCACCTATTTATATTTATGACAACGACTTCTGTGATGCGGTGGGCGAAGGTCCGCTGACGACAAAGGGGGTTGTGGGTTCGACTCCCGCCTCGGGACAAATGTTTGTTAATCTAGTACCCATAACACAAGCTCTGCTTAGCTTGGGGTAAGATGATGCTGTGTGAGATAATGCTGCTGAGTTTTTAAAGGTTTGGGATAAAGTAGCTTCTATTGTCATATATGCACGTTTAGCAACGACATTAATATAAGTACAGTCAAACACAAAATCATTAGACACGTCCCGTCGAAATCAGAATCTGATTTCTTAAGAGGCATCACCCCCCACCCACACACCTACAGTCGTAAACACAAATTTTAAACTCATGCATATTTATATCAGTATTATTTAATATTTTGCGTGTGTGCGTGCGGAGGGTCTTAATAACAGATATTCAATCAAAATCAACCCTTCTCCTGTCCGATATCTTGCATCCCTCATCCCCCTACGCCCCCCTGTGTGTTGTTTTACGATATTTTGTAGATATGAATAATACAGTTTCTTTGATTAGGACTCTGTGCCTACGTGTGTCAAGGGGTTGTTAGCTCATTTAAATAACCCTTTATATAGCGAAACTCAGATTCTGGGTATTTTCTATGAATAATAAAAAAATATCGATCTATGTAATTATATTAAATATTTCAGTTATCTAGTACCCATATCACAAGATTTGCTTGGCTTGGGGTTTGCATCATCCTGTGGATTGTCCTGAATTATTGATTTATTTACATGACTAGGCCTCGTAAGTAGGTGACCCTGTATTTTTTTCTTTAGAAAATCATGAAATTACTGTTTTAGAATTAATTGACAAAGCGTGATGACAAAATTCATCGTAAACTCTGCATCTTTTTCAGGATAAAATTATGAGAAACCTAACAGCATTCTTCAGTTTCATCTGTCTTCAATAATTACACACTGCATCAAATTATAATAATCACCGCCTCCGCTTGATTGACAGCTATCTGAGACGCAGAGGGCGCCACGAGAGACGTCAGATTTCATTAATAAGTTGTCAATGTCACTGTCATTCACGCACGTTTGTGATTGGACGAGCATTACGACTTACGCCATAATTATTTATCTTTATTTCTATCCAGAAATTAAAAAAAATAAAAAAACATTTGAAACATAGAAAATCATTCTGAAACAGTTAGCGAAAGCGTCGATCCAAAGTATTATTTGTCAAAACTAATAAAATGTCGCGACTTGGACCGCTTCCAATTTTCGATGTGCGATTATTAGCAAAAATATTGTATACGATTTTGTTTCGTCATATCTCCCTATAGATAAAGTGGTTTATGTTACAAGCGATAGCGTGAAACTGGAAAATCAAGCACACTAAATATTTGTGTTTGTTGTTCATTCACATTAAAACGGCTACACGAAAATTCGGCACCAAGATATTTTATAGGTATATCCTGGAATTAAACATAATGCCAATTTTGATCCCTGAAAAAGCCAGCTTCTCCGGGGGTTGATAAAAATCACCGTGCCGATATTGAGAGTAAAATCTAAAAAGTTACTCTACTTCTAAACTGATTCTCTTCATGAGTTACCTTTGTAAATTTGGTAGGATCCAGCATCAAGTTATAGGTATATTTATGTAACGAAGATTCTTATACAAATTAACATATCAATTTTCTTTGAAAAAAAAGTGACCAATTTCGCAATTGTTTCACTTCATAAATCCCGTAAACAAAGACCGGTATCAGTCTTTATAAAAACATCTCATCAACTATCAGTCTTTATAAAAACATCTATCAGTCTTTACAAAACCCGCTATCAGTTTATAACACAATCATTAAGCTAAGGAGGTCCCTTTTAAAGCAGGGTTGTTCACCTTGCTATCGAAAGGGTTAATTCTGCGGGGCAACAGACGGACGGACCGTACTTTTATATACATATCCAATCGTTTGAGGTATTGCGTGCCAGAAATGTTATGCTTTTTATTATTTTTGGGGATCGCGTTTGTTTTTTAATTTTAATTGCGAATGGTATCTTTGGCATTACGATATTCGTTTGATATTATCTGGAGGGCGATATTTTATAATTTATCCTATTCAAGTTATTTTGTACTTATCGAGTTACCTACATATAATAATGTACCTACTAACAGACAAAGAAGACTGCTATGGCGCTCTATTGGGAGGCTTATGTCTAACAGTGGATTATATCTATTTAGATTAATGATGATGATGATGCTGAGTTATATTATAACTACTAACTAACTATACTAATGCAAAAAAATATAGCTTTGTAAGATAACCTATGAAATCCATGACAAAGGACGTAAAAAATCATGGATTCGACTATTTATGTAAAGATAGCATACATAAGCCATAGGAAACATACACCCCTTGAACTATGTGTATCGAATCTCTATGTATTTATTGCCAATAATCTATAGAAAATCAATAAGGGATTAACAATTTGACCCTTTATCTACGACCCTTCGCACGCACTCTTCGATAGGGGTCGAAGCTGATTTTTGAACCCCGGGTCTCAAATTTGGTCCCTAAGGAGGTTACCCCATACAAGAATAGTACATTATGTAAGAATTAATACTGGGCCCGTGGGCTTTTTGCAACATGTTATTTTAATTTATTATCTTGAAATGCATCTGCAGTTTACATCAATTTTACGAGTATCAAAAAAATAACACTAACTTCAAACTCTTTTGATAGTAACTGTACTTTGAACTCAAATAAAAAAAAACATTCGATGATTCAAGAGACTTTACATTTTTCAAAGGTTGCCTGGCAGAGATAGCTCTTAGCGATAAGGCCGGCCATTGTACAACATATTTTGTATTTGTTTTTTTATTTTCCTGTCTTGTGTATCTGTTATTTATTTGGTGTGCAATAAAGAGTAATAGTATTGTATTTTTGAAAATGGAACACTACGGTACGAAAAAACAAAAGAAGCCAAGTACCTTTCTAAGTCTGAATATAGAATTTTACATTTGGTTTCAGTGTAATAAGTGTATCATGTACCTTAGAGTATATAATAAAGTAATTAAATACTTAGGTACATGGTTAGGTACCTATAAAAACATGATATGTAATGATTATTACGAATAAAGGACTCTTATGACTTAAATTAGTGTTTTTTGCAATGTCATACAATTTTACCCATACGAATACGAGCGATATCTACGACAGTCTAGTCTAGATGAAAATAAAATAAATAAATAGAGAGTAATAAGTACATCAGTAAATAATAAGGGTGGTCAGAGCCCAATCGATTGATCCAAATCAAAGGGTGGTAGAGGGGTAACTTTAAAATATTGCAAAGGGTTGATTTTGTCGCATGTATGTACGTCAAGAGAATGTTAAGGGTTGAATAGGGCTTACGAGATAAAATGTTTTACCGACCTCACTGGCGTAGTGGGTATAACCCGAATAGAAGCAGATTTGATTCATGGAAAAAATGTTCACATTATTAATAACTAGTTTCTGCTCGTAGCTTCGAACGCGTTGTTTCTATGCCATGGAACTGATTTACGGAATAAAAAGTAGCATGTGTTTTATTACGGGCATGGAACTACCTGTATGCATATTTCAGCCTGATCCATTCAGTAGTTTTTGTGTGAAAGGGTAACAAACATAAAATAAGCACACTTTTTGGTAGTGGTTATGTAAGAAGCTGAGGTAAACATCATTTAGTAAAAGTACTGCAATTACCGTATCTAAGTTAAAAGCAGTAAAATTCATTTTCTATAGAAAACTAATCAAAAAGAAGTCGTATGAAGTACAAAGCCCTGTCGGTAATAACAATAAAAATGTTATATACAAAGCTTTCTTAGAAAAACAACCAAAAATTTTTTTTAACTAATTTTATACAACAAAGATTAGTTCCTTCTTTGTTCCAGAACACTTTCCAAACAAAAAAATAACAGAGATTTGGAAATCTCTTCGGTTAGTTAAGCATAATGCTGGACAATTCACACAGCGTTATCTAGCCACAAAGCAGAGCTTGTGTTATGGGTACTCAGTAGATAACTGATATACTTAATACAATCAAATGGTCGGAAATGTTACAAGTAGATTGGGTTTTACATTTTCGTGTTGCCAACCTCTGGATTCAAATATCTGTATGACGATTAAGGTACTATTGAACAATGAAGGTTAATACATGGTCTGTGTTTTTCCCAATAAACGGTTGCTTGTTCGACATTTCGGCAGCAAGCAAAGCCGCGTGTCATCCCACAGTTAGTAATTTAACCCTAACAAGGTGTTCGATTCGCGAAACCGAAAACCGTTAATAACCAAAAAACGGTACCGATGCAGTTTTATTAGCAACGGGCATGCAACGATTATTTAGTACCTTCAAAACTGGGAATGATAACATTTAAAGTTTTTCGAGTACAGTGCAACTGTTTTACAGAATAGTCTGAAGGTTCGCTTGCGTGACTGCCGGTGTTATATTTGACACGGCATGGCTGTAGTTTTCACACTCAAAATTCGTGAACGTCTTTGGGCGCGCAATTACTGATTGCTATCTAGTTTTGTCTATCTGTGTACTCGGGTAATTTTTATTGCGGGTTTTGAATTAAACATTTTTTAACCCTAGCGTGCCTTCTGTCTGACTCGAATTAAAATAAAGCGCGGTAACGATCGTTACGAAGCATTCTGTGACGATCAATCGTGTGTTCGTTACACAATAACTTATGCAAAATAAATATTAATAGCACACACACATGTAAAACTAACCCTTTCTTCTACCCCTATGTTGGAATCGGAGCAAATTTTACTATAAATGTGTATAATTAATCAAATGTGGGTTGATGCGAGGAATTCAACATGCTGCTGGAAAAATGGTTCTGCGAAATATGAAACCGTTTTAATCATTATTTCTACGAATTTATTATTTTCGACATTGCTTTCTACTTAACCCTCGAATAAATAATTAACGTACATATACATAAAAGTGAAAATTACAAAGGATTAATTAAAAAGTGTGTTTTCTCATATATTCTCAATGTGTGTGCCGTTACCTAACTTTTTCTTTGTCATTACAAGTAAAGGAGTTTTATTAATGAACTTTAATAATCGAAATTATGGAAATTAAAGAAAAAACAATAATAAATACTTTACTACACAGCGTTACCAAGCTCCAAAGTAAGCAGAACTTGTGATTAAGGAACAAGTTGACTGATTTACTAGTAAATAAACACATACCAAAACAGGCAGATCATACAAACATTATTCGCAGTCATCAAAAATCAATGAGCCGTCTCATACACACATACAAGACGTTCGCATAAATCATCTGTAACAATAGGAAGCATCTATAAACGCACCCCCCACACGTTAATTAATTAAAATTATTAATGACAGTCCCGAATAACGAGAAATCGATGGAGATGACGTAAGACGGAAGTGAAGGGTTAACGAGGTATTTGCATAAACTCTTTTTGGGTTATTGTTAGAACCTTTTTAGTGTTCAAGAAAGGGGTTAACTATTATTAAAATGACGTCAGAAAAAATTGAAAGCGACAAAAGCATTCTAATTTTGAAAAAAAATGCTGTTTGGTTTTGTTGACAGTTTGAGATAATTTTTATTCAAATAGTATGACTTTTTAACTTGAGGAATCCCAGTGATATATATTGATGATTATATCAGTTGGGTAACCGAAAATGTATACAAATAGTAACTAAAATAAAATGGTGTTTAAAGAAATCAAAGGCGGTTTATCTCAGTATTGTGTCAGAAGTGGAAATGGACTCCTGTTGAGCACGGATCAGAAGTTGTCTATTAAGAGAGTTAAATTTCCCGGAAATGATTCACTACAAAGCCCAATAGAAGGATATGAACTTGTTTTTCCGAAGACGAAGGTCATTAAGGCTTAGGTATCGTATCTTAAAACATTTTCCGTTTCCAAACCATAAACTGTCAATAAAAGAATACATTAAAAGAACCGATCTGCATATTTTTGTCGTTAAAAAAATAATTATTGACTAAAATGAAATTAATAACCCGTTTGTTTTATCGTTATTTTGAGACGTTATTGATACCGTTTCGCGACGATTGAATTTTATTGCTTTTTTATTACTTTTCAAGGGGGTTGTCATTTAAGGGTTATTTTATTGATGGCTTTCACGAAAACTTCCAGAATGTGTTACCAACTCGGTTTTTTTCATGACACGTTAATCATGGTCATAGGCTATTAATTTCGACATTTTTTTTTATAAACTGTACATATTAATAGTCTGAGACTTTGATTTTTTACTGAAAAAGTCACTCATGGACGCGTTACGAGTATCTACTTTCAACTGGTAAAGTCAGATGTAACCATGAGTTATCACTTTAAACTTTTTTCATCACTCATTGGCAGTGTATGGATAGCGAATAAAAAAACAAAAGAAAATTAAGCAACGAGTGGTGAAAAAACATGAGTGATTCACTCACGATTGCACGATGGCTGAATTGACCAGCTGGTGTGTTGACATGAGACCACCTAAGTACAAAACGCAACATTTTTAATCTAGCTTTCATTTTCCCTTCGATATAAATTAATTAAAACACAGTCGATTAAAATACTAGTGCTGCTCCATATCATTCGAGTCTATAAACTTTTTAAAGCAACCTCTTTAGTCACGCGATTCGCTCTAATCATTTGACGTTTCGAGATAATCCTAATGGCGGTATAAACTGGTTAAAACCGTTCGAATATTGACAAATGTCATCCATTTACAGCTTAGATTAGTTTTATGGCTTCGATTGTTCACTTGTCGCTTTTGTAAATGGTGTTTTGATGGTTCTAAACTCTTGATAGGGTTAATTACCTACTTGAAGATGAAACAAATAAAATGTTGTATCAGAGTTCTGAGTTCAGTTTCTCGATATCGAGTAGTCGTCAACGAGTCGTTCTATTTTTTAAGGGATTTGGTACAGAGGTTCTACCGGACATGGAACTACGCAAATCAATGACATCTCGATAATATCGACTCACCAAACATGGATCATCTCGCAAAATACACAAGTTTAGTTCATTTATTGATATTTGACGCTAGATACTAGAAGTTTCATTACTTGCTAGAAAGCCTCATACCCCTGAGAGTCCTCTTGAAGCCGAATAGTATACAGCGTGGGGCTAAATTCGGCTAACCTATCGCTTGACTATTGACAATGGTATCGTTTTAAAATCTTCCATAGATGATAGAAACTATAGATAGTGCGTTCGATGCTATTTGCACGGAGATATTGATAGACTGTTTTTAACCCAGACATATTTCTCACACGTTCCTCTATCGGCAGTTTCTTTTGTCTAAGGTAAAATGCCAAAACGTGTATTTCGATACGATATCTACCTTGTTGTGATGAAGCGTTTAATTTAGTGGAAATAGGGTCCTGAAATCCCTGTAATTTTACCTCGCCCTCTAAGAATGAACGTACAAAGACCTTAGTCTCTTATTCCTGTAGGTACATCCCATCGCTTACCTGAAACAAAGATAGCATCGATAAGTATTGAGTTTATTCCATCTGTATTTAAGCAGAGTCCGCCATATTTAAACGCAGATCTAACCGACTGGAAATGGGAGACGGGGAGACAAATTATTAAATAGAATTATCGAATAAATGTAAACGATTTTAAACCTTATTGATCTAAATTCGAAACTTTGGAACAAATAATCGTTTATGCGGGGGTTTAGAAGGAAACTTGGAATATTGGAACTGTTTTATATAAGACATTTTCGATAGAAAGACTAGAAAGCATGTTTAGGTTACTTTTTCACCACCCAACCATGTGCTGGTAGGGACGAGGTTAACACGTCATGGGCAATGAAAGTGTTAGGTTACGAAAAGTATATACGTTTTTGCGACCAAGTTTGGTTGTTCCGTAAACCAGAAGTTGCGTAATCGACTAAAGAATTTTCAAATCAATCGATAATTGAAACGACAAGGAGTACGTGCAGAAACCCGCACGCAGGTCAGGTCAGATAATGAAGCTAGTCGTGCGGCTGATAACCTCTTTCCTATACATTTTTATTATCATAATCCAAACAACAAGTTTACCTACATTGATTTTTACTAACAAACTTACATTATTATTTTACTAACGTAACACGCGTAACGTAATAAAAGGCCGATACCTATCAGAGGTCAAATTACATTTAAAATACAATCTTTCATTTACTATCTGTCCTAAAAAAAAAAAAACTTTTTACTTTTTTTAAATCCGTTTGAAAAGAACATATTGCTGTTCTTACATTAGGTAGACTTGACTTCAATACAAATAACAACATTGGTATCTGGTTCGCCATCAAATAAGTAATTACCATCATGGTGAACATTTCGTGATTTCGATCGCGACATTATATGATTTCTGTCATCAAAATTATAAAAAAACTTATTGAACCCAACAACTGGATCAACTGACTAAAATCTTTGCGCAATTGTCTTTGAATCTTCAAATACCAAACCGCAAACAATACAAACACGTACAGACAAACCGACAAAACCATCTTAAACATGTTTTCGCTCGCATTGAGGAGATAACAAAAGATACGCCTCGGATCGGGAAAGCAAAAGCAATTAATGACGTCTCCTGTTCTTCTGTATTAAGAAAGGCGACACATTAGGGGATGACACACGCTGAAGAAAATGACAAGACTCTTTAAAGAGTGTCGTCATTTTCTACGACACTCTTTAAATACTCTTTAAAGAGTGTTGTCATTTCTACGACCCTCTTTAAATACACTTTAAAGAGTGTTGTCATTTTCTACGACACTCTTTAAAGAGTGTCGAAACCTTAAACTTTGAATCGCAAATAAACTGAAAAAGAAACAAACGACCATTGTTCAACATCACAGAATTGTCATTTAAAATCATGGATGTTCATAGCTAGAGATAGTTCGACCTGTTCTCATAGAAATCTCTAACAGTCCAATAGTAACACGCTTATAGAATCAACATGGACACCAATACTGTTATGGAAGTAGATATGGATATTGAGAGATCATTTATTAATTACAAGGAGGTTACATAACTAAGTTAACAGTGCCTTAAAGCCTAGGTTTGTCAAAGCACTTGGTTCTCACTTAATTTACATAAATTGATTATATCTACTGTAGTAAACCATATCGAAGAACGTATACAAAACGAATTCTATTGCGAGATGAAATACAAAGGTTTACGAAACGGTAGTAGCAAATAATCATGTACAGCCCTCAATAGGGTATTTATAAGTAGGTTGGTATAAGGAATTAATTGTATTATTCCAAGACTGGGGAACGCGGAAGAATTATCAATTAGAGAAAATACGTAGGGCTGTGCATGATGGTAAACTGTAGGGTCACCCAGACATGACTGTCTGTAGGGTCACCCAGACACGACTGTTGCTGTCTTAGATCTCCGATACTTGATCTTATAGACAAAGGTAGCCTTGAAAACGAATCTCATAAGGAATAAAGTAAAGCAACTCATAATTGTGAAATAAATCATTTCTATAGATCTAAGGAAAATGAACGCAAATGTAAAAGAAAAACCAGAACAGGAAAATTAAAACCACTGAAAAGTTACCTGACTCAAAAAGGAAAGTTAAAGCAATACATTTTAATTACTTATCGAAGAAAGCCATCTAAAACAAAAACTTACTCCGCCATTAAAAAAATAAAATTAAAAAACACAAAAACCCCGTTCGGGCTGTAGAAATCGTAAATCAGCCGTCCCTACAGACGGGGGGAGGGGTGGCTTCGATTTTCCGCAACATTCGTCTTAGCATTAGTACTTAGTCTCCTTGTTTTGCTCTTTAATTGTGTATCGGTTTGGCGAACCTCCCCTCGCGGCGGTTATGTGGAACTTTGTGATACGTTTGTTGAACACACAACAATCTGAACCTACCCACTCTTGTAAGTTTTGTGTACATGATGTTCTTCGTAACCGCTTAAGATTTCTTGAAGGTTACTCGTTTATATACGTTTAAAAGTAGAATCTAAAGGAATATGACGTCTGGACTATTAGCACCAATAACAACATTCCAAACGGACCCTTGTAAAGATAAAAGAAACAAAATCACTCCAAAAGAAAACCACAACTTAATCGCCTGTATCCACAAATTCCTATCTCCTACCATCCAGCTTACTCGAACACAAGTGAATTCAGATCTTACAGCCAGTGGTATAGAGTTCTTTTCCAATTGGTTAAAGTGAACAGTAAAATAATTAGTCTGATTTTTTGTCGTCGCCGCAAAGCCTCAGGTGGCGAAAGTCTTAAATAAATAATCGAAGGTTATTAAAAGGATTTTCCTTCTCAATTATCGGAAGGGGAACTCCTTTTGTTCGAGACAAATGCTTTTTGGTCCAATTTAGATAAACAACGGAACAAAACGACGTCTTTCGAGATCAATACGTTGGAAGCAACAAGATTACAGAATTTATTTACGATATCGATCTTACAGAGGATCACAGACAATTGATAAAGGAAATTAATAAAATGTACACATCAAATATAGGTATCGAAGTATAGGAAATGTTCTTTCTATGTATTGAAAACACGTAAATGCCCATGTACATATGAGCGAAGAAAATAAATAGCTCAATAAAGGAATAGAAAAATCAGTACAATTCCCAGATAATAACGAAAAAATCGGCGTATTACAGCAAATTGCCGGGGAATCGAACCCATTATCCACGGTACGACAGGCAGCACGGTTGACGTCGCTCTTAACTCGAAAACGCAAATCGACGATAAAGTTTTTGCAGATTGCTGCAGAAAAATATGCAAAAGTGTCGATATTAATAAAAAATGAACTAGAACGCTACGATAACGACTAAATATTCCAAATAAATACCGAAGACCTCTATTAACCCCACAAGACACTAAACACCGTTCGATATTCAAATTCAATTAATACAACAACAATAAACAAGGAACAATCGAATACTATCCTAAAACAAAACATTTCCTTCGTCCTTAAGACATTAGGCAATTTGCTTAATGTCTCCCAAAACGGACGTTTGATAACAGACTTTGACTATCAATTCATAAGATTGACATTCGATTGGAGGAACAACACCGTCCTTGAAACTTAGTCCACAATCGAAAAGGCATAAACACCCGTTGGTGATACACAAATTGAATTCTATATGCATTAGTATAAAGTAGAGTTTGGTTTGGAGGAAGTTGGCGTTAAAATCATTAATGTCTATAGCTCTTGTGACCAATCTATCGGAATAGTGTAGGATAGTAAGGAGCTATCTAATGCATTGTCGTTAAATTAATGCTACAATTTATGACAGTCGGAATTAGCCCGAGGAAGGCCTCGAATGGATCACTGCTCAGTTTTATTGATGGATGTATTTGAATTTAAATTGACAAGGATAGACCGACATTAATTTGTCAAGTATGCGAAACATATTGTGGTCTAGGGAAACATTTTGCTTATTATAGTCTCTATGAGAAACATCATTCCTTTGATGTTGTACTATGGTGTTCTACTGTTTGTCACAGTGTCGGATACTGAGTTTCGCAGGTTTTTTTGTATTTTCTAGCTGATTTCCCATGGATACCATTGTCAGAACTGGACCAAATTATTATTATTATATTATATTAAATAGGACCACACGGAAACAAACGGCTATCAAATAAAAAAAGAACCATCAAAATCGGTTTACCAAGTCGAAAGTTCTGAGGCAACAAAAAGAAACAGTCGAATTGAGAACCTCCTTTTTTGAAGTCGGTTAAAACATAAATTATACAAATGGTAGTAATAGTGAAGAGCTTACTGACCTGATTGACAATGTCAATATCAATCCGATTTGTAAAAAAATCACTTATCACCAGATGCCGGATGCAGGCTGCCAGCACAACTTAGATATGTCGAATAACTCCGAAATTAAACAAAACAATATTTTTAAACCGTTTATCAACTAATATGTTGGGTATGTCGGAATTGATTGGCAATGTTGTTGTTCTCAAACTTTGGCTTGTGCGAAAAGTTTTACATTCTCTTTGGTTACTATGTCTTGTTATTTTCAGTTGTATTTTTTATTTGATCATTAAGACGAAAAACTTATGTGAAGATATTTTTTTAGAACTTTGCAATTTAATGATATATTTTTATGAGTTTTTAAGTGGTTTTTTTGTAGCTATCAATAAAATTAAGCAAACATGTTTATTTTGAGATTAGATATATTTGCTTAGAACCTAGATACGAGTAACTCATTAAAATATCACAAAATATTCAAATAGCTAAATTTAAACTTTGACAGCCACAGTTCGCGTGTGACTAAAGATAATTTGGGTTCAGTGAAATAAAAAAATCGTAAAGGAACACCCAGCCCTGACCTCAGATAAGCTGAGGTCATTGACTGAATTCGGATATTGAGCTATATTGATTGTTTACATTCGTGTTATAACTATTTTGTTGCGACATATTTAAAAAAAAGAAAGGTAAATGTTGACTTTTGCCTGTGGTTTTAAAAGCATTTTTTTGGAATAAAAAATAACCTGTGTTATTTAAGGCCTAGAAATTTTTTGTGCGCAAAATTTTATTCCGATCTATTCAGTAGTTTTGGTGTTGGTTGTCTTCACGACGACGGCACAAGCTTTGGGCTTTATTATGTAGTAAAGGACAAAATCGTAAGACTTTGAAATATATTTTTTTACTCAATACTGTATAAAAAACTATAATCTTTGAACCAAACATGTCTGAACAAGCCCACAGTAAAATTTAATACATCAGACGACTGAATGACGAAGTGCAATGTTTTAATGAAAATGCTATCAATAATGATAGCATTTTCATTAAAACATTGCACTTCGAAAATAATAAATTAGTTCCCGCCGCCCGCATACAAAACAAAGGCGTCAAAGAAAATCTCTTGCATAAATTATTATTTCATTTTTTTCAACACTTCATTGTGTTGAAGATATCGTTAATATTAATTTTTTGGCGCGAAACAAACGGCCCGTTTTTAATATTCGTTGTAATTCGAAGCTTTGTTATTGTAATGCGGGCCCGATACCTGGCCCCTTGAGGCCTCGCTCTACAGATGCAGATGTACCCATAGCTAGGGGAATCTGATTAGTTACAATACAATACGTAAACCATTGCCGAGAAAAATTGGCCTACTTAGAACATCTTAAAAGAAAGAAAGACATTGAAACTTTGATCAATGACGATCATAAATCAAGCACTATTTAACTAGATTTGATGATCAATAAACTTTAAATAAAACTCAGATCAAAAAGCAGTTTGATATAAAATACATAAAAACTTATCAATAGATCTAGTTCGATCAGCAGCTGGTCATTTGTAAAGATCCCTATGAATGGACGGGGCAGCATCACAAATACATCAATAATGATCAACATTGACAGAGAGATATCAGCTTTACGGCTTCAAGATATATAGGCGAATATTGCTTGACGTTTAGCGGCGATAATTTTGATTTAGTGGTGGACTGTATTCGATTGAATGGTTTTTATTAAGAACCGGTTGAACTGGTTCGGACCCTACGACACGTGGTCAATTTTTGTCATTCGCTGTGTTGAAATTATCAGTTGCTTTGTCTACTTGTCTTTTGTTACAGACTTTGATTTATATCTCGTATTTGTTAAGTGTCAAATTAGAATTTAAAATTATATGAATGAATTAGACACAAAAAGTGTATCAAAAGTTACTACGGATAATTTTCAAAATTTCGTGTTTTAAATCGGCTGAACATATTGTACTTTTCTAATATTTACAGTACTGGCATATTCAAATCTATTCGTTTTATTAATTTGAAAACTGAACAGGCACCCAATCTTTTTTAATTTTCCCTAGTAATATTAGTAGTATCCAACTAACAAAGTAACATCAAAACAGAACTAGCTCACCCTCGTTGCTCCCCATGAATCCTTAATGAGTAAATTAACAACACCTATTGTTTCGCAACGTTGTTTTTTAGAATATTAATATCCATTTTTGTATTGTCTGCCAGGAGGGGTGGCTCGGGGATGGAAAGTTTAAATTGATTGATTCTTGCATTAATTTCAATGAAGACAATAGTCGAGTGGTTTGGACACTTCGTAGATTGCATTTTGAAGAATTTCGAGGTGGCTAAGTTAATTTAAATATTTTCGCTTCTGATAAAAAGTTTGGAGTTTCATTATCATCTTGATTGAGTAGCTTATTTGTTCTAGAATTTACGTCAATCCTAAAGCAAAAAGTAGGACTTATAAATATTTAAACATTGAAATAGGTATGTTGCAAAATATATTTTGTATATCAATAAATCGTCGTATCTACATTTTGAGTGTTTTTGTAATTGAGTTTGACTTGATAAAAACTCTGCGGTATTAATTGAGAATCGTTTAAAATATACACTCATGTTTAAACTTAATAAAAACTTCTCATTGACTCAATAATAACTAATAAGAATATTGCAATTATCTTCAATAGTAATAACAATCAGCTTAGCAGCTTTACCCACACCTTTATCGTCTACAGTACACATTCCATGTCTATTTGATTCTGAATCTTATTAGAATCCAACACGAATCAATTTTCAATAGAATCGATCATAAATGTATGCGATGTTACCAGTTTCAATTTCAATGTTCACCAATAAGGTTCATTTTGGATTGTAGTTGTCGCAGCCACATGTCGGCGTTTACTGAGAAACACGTGTGGTGAATGTCAATTCATTATAAACTTTGTGTGATGATTTGTGACATATTATAGGAATAGAGCCCTATCTGTTCTTACATACATCCATTAAGGAGCGTATTGTATCGCATTCTAAGTAATTGTAGTATCTACGTGTACCTAATGGCTTCCGTTTGATTAATTTGGGGATTGTTGATTGTTTTTGCTATCGATTCTTGGTAGTTTATCTGGGTTACTTGTTGCTGTTCCGATGATCATGAAGAGACAAAAAAGTTTTTTACACTACATATTACATTAGTTTTAGGAACAAATTTTGCTTCACACGTTGATATGGATTCGTGGATATTAAATTGAAGGTGGATAATTAAACTAATGACGTATGACATAAAATACTGTGGTTTTGGTTATTACAATAAGCATGTAATATCCCACTGTTGGGCTAATGCCTCCCCCTGAACCCTCCATGCATCATATGGTTTTATAATTAAAATGTTTATAAAACAAGTGTTTTCAGTTTTTTTGCCAAAGAAGCGAGTAAGCCAGGCGCATAGCTAAATAACTTGCAAAACAGAAGCTCTATCGTAAATCAAATTAAAAACTAATCAGCTCCCGAGCAAGTAGTTAACGCCAATGTATTATAATTTGTAATTAATATTGATGACTCGATTCCGAGATCGAACAAATTAGATATACATTAAACATAGCTGATCAAAGCTAAAGGTATAATGAATGTTGAATATTGTATATCTATGATAAATTTGAAAAAGTTCTGTCGCACATCGAATGTTTTTTTGTTATAGGATTGCGTTTGGTCTCATCTCCTCTATATGGCACACTTGCCTATATAAATTGCCAATTTCACTCTTTTCGAAAGCTTATATATTTTATTAAGTTTATTTAGAAATAAAACACGAGATTTATCATCAGGATACTAGACAGCTGACAATAATAATTTTATCTGGAGAATTAATCATAGTCAAAATGGCGTCGGTTATTATCTTTCTCAAATATTAGTTCAAATGAAATTCCAATGCGGATGATTAACTTTACGATGTGTGACTAACAGGCGGCTGGTACACCTGTATTCGGAAATAACAAGAAAATAGGCAATCGTTTACTCTAAAAGATCTAACTTAGAAGACGAATTTTGGTTTTATAATGTCTTTCTTGTCGTTGTTTGTCTCAAGATCTGCACCTGCCTGCAGTATTAACTCCAAGGCACAAAGGTAAAAATATTACCAGGAATGGTCTAAGATGAGTGAGTTTTTGGATAGGTATAAGAACATACATATATTATATAACCGATTAATAGTTATCACTGACCTTATTTCAGTAACCAGAAAAAAATATCATTTAAATGATTTGCCTTCAAATTCAAGGAAAGGTAGTTCGAGCGTCAATAAAAGAAACACGAAAATCTTGAAACAATTCGCTTCTGACTCATCTTTATGACAAGGGAGTAAAGTTCCAAATAAACGTAAATGGCTCTGCAATGAAACCAAATATCAACGCTTTTTCTCAAAATGACATTCAGTCCGAAAATATAGCTGAAACAGATGTATCGTATTAACACTTTGAACAAAGAGCTTTTAAGAAAATAAGTTCAATTTCAAATTACAAACAGATTTCAAAGGGGATCTGATATACTTATACGTCATTAACTTATCAAGAATCTCGAAATGCTAACACAAATAGGTGCTCAATTTAAAATTTAAAGATTCAGTTCCAATTTTCAAAATGAGTCAAGCAACCGAAGGCTGTGACTAAATACCTAATGTGGCCAAGTACATAATGACGTCACTTGTTATCGCGATCGTCTCTGTCGAAACTGTTATCAACTAAGCAAACACTAAGGAATTATGAACCGATAATAGGTACATGCATGATAAAAGTACCCGCAGTTTGCACAATAATACCATTGACGTCGGTAAAAAGAAACAAAGCTTCGAAAATAAGTCTTTGATGATAAATAATTTATCACGTCACTAAAACCTGCATAAGAAAGATGTTGATAGACATCAAACATTATATGTAACTGTGATCGTAAAGCGATGGACGCCAGACGATATTCATACACTCATACATAATTCAGTAAATATAGTTTTATTATTAGTTGGGCGCACCTACGGCAATTTAAAAATGTATTCCACGCACAATTTGCATGAGAGACATTCGTTTGATCCGCTATCGCGCCGGCGTCCACTGAGGACGAAGCGATTTTTCTACACGCATCGCGTACCTTGATATACGAGACGTTAGTTCTTAAACAAAACCACGTACCGTCCGATTTTATCTACCTTCCGTGCTCTAATGTCCGACAGTCGCTAATAGACTCAACAGGTGTACCGCAGGGTGGTCCGATCGGCCCGCTATTCTTTTTATTTACATTTCACGAATTTATCGCATACGTCGACGTCTCCAGGCGCTCGTTTGATTCATGTGCTTATACTGTCGCTTTTTAATACTGATTTACAATAAAAACAGAAATGTTCCGCGGGCGATTGATGTGTGTTATGATTAATGCTGCGTCTTTGATGTCGGCTGCTATGAATCTATCAAGTCGCTTCTGAATATCGACGCGTATAAATAAACCGGGACGAATCCGAAGTCGTCGTTTTACTAATTATGAGGTTATTAGAGAAACACGCCGCAGTCCCGGCCCGGCCGCTTCCTCGTCATCATCGACGCGGAGTCACGCTACGCTACGTTGTCGCGGTACCCACGGATCCTAAACTATATATTTTTTTCGGATAAAATTAGACTAATCAGCATCGCTCACAAAGCAACAGATCGCTTTCATCATCGACACGATGATGTTTACGCCGCGTCTTCCGAGAAGCTAAGCCCCCAACATTCAATACTTGGAAATAAATATGTGAGTTTGACATTTGCTTTCATGTCGGTTCGCGTGTTTCGTCCGTAATTGCGTCGATCCCGACCGCCTTACCGCTGTGTACTTAAAGTTTGTTTCTGTCCTTTTTCCTAATGTTGCTCTAGCGTCTTTTTTGTTATTAAATTATCGTGCGTGCCGATTTCTGACAAGATGATAGGCTAGGTTTGATGAGGCATCTGATTGCTTCTCTTGTCGACATATCTCATTGGTGCTTTCTCTTTGATTGACTCAGTTGGAAGTATACGTGCAAGCTCGTGATGGCTGCCTAACTGTCCGTTTGCATACGTCTTACGCCACAGCGATTCATTCGGTTTAGTTTCTTCGACTATCATTTCAGACTAAATTATGTTTTGAATTATGAACAGTGGTTTCGCTCAATAAAGTTTGATATCTGACCTTTCGCTCGTTGTATTTAGATCGTCACGCACAACAAAATTGTAGATTGTAAATCAATCGATGGCTGTATTACAGACTTACGGCGTCACATTAATGAGTTTTGGCATCGTTATCTGTGAATTAATTATCGGGACCAGTTGACAATAAGACGGTCCAGTTGCCCCAGGATTTATCATGAGCCGCCGCCGGTGCACCATTACCATCGATTAATGTCAATACGTTCTAAATTGGAGCATATTCCTCCTCCAGATCATTACTCAACTGCGCTGGAATATAATTCACTGTCGAACCAGCTTTACGACGTCCGAGAGACTTAATAAGACGTGCGATGCGACCGCCCCCAAAAATAACAAAATTAAAATAAATCGAACGACAGACAGACGTCATAAACTGATTTCGAGTATATTCGTTTTGGTATTCAAAAATAGCGTCATCACTCTTTCATGTGTTGCGTGCGAGTGACATTAAAGTATAATTTACAGTTCGGTTTTAGTGCAGCGCCATCTATGAGCCGAGATGAAAGTCAGCTCGGTGCAGTAAAAAGAAAGAATTTTATGATTTATGTTGGACTATTATTGCTTTTTGAAATTAAATAGTAGCACCCGTTTCGATACTAAATGAATGTTTTTGGTATTTTTATGATGTCTGGCTGGGATTTATGTTCTGTTTACATTCAGAAGTCAGGTGTCTGAAGCGAGAGTAATTACTAACGGCAGGTGTTGCCCCGTAAATATTCATCTTTCATTACAAACGAAATTATAATAAGAAACCACTATAAAAGTTCAAATAGAAAACAAAACCATAATGAATCAAAATAAGTCAACATTTCATTTTTCAACTCTATCCTAATTGATTTATTGAAAGAGAGATGAAAGGGAATGAAAAGAAAAGTTAAATGAAAAATTACTTTCAAATCAAAACCCTCTTCTCAGAGTCGTAATTAAGAAACTTTTAGAAATACCTTCAAATCGTTTATCGAATGTCTTTAAAAAGAAATAACATCCAACTTTACCCTTTTGATAACTCAATTTAAAAAAAGCCAAAGGGGTGAACCGCATTCAAAAAGCTTGTCCTCCAATAAGGTTAATAAGTTTTCCGGGAAAAATGGTTTCTTTAGCAGAGATTTATTGAATAGTTTGCTTTTGATGTTATTTGGTTTCGTGGGGCTTTTCACACCGTAGTCAATTTACAATTTACATCAGAAAATATGCAAATAAACATTTAAAAAAATCCCAGGCCAATCATTACTTTATTTAACTACATTATTTGTGATGGTCAAGTTACTCATCAGCATTGCCATACAGCGGGTCAATGCAGCCAGCAGCGTCTTGGGGACGCACGCCGACTGGTATTAATATGGATCAGTGGAGCTTGTTTACACCTGTAGATTGTTTACAACAGTTTGCAGCTAGCTCAATCGTTTCAATTGTCAATCAAATAATATATTAAACAAATTAGAACTAGTACTAATTTGTTTGTATAATTTGATTGTAACTTTCTTTATTAATAAAGGCACTAGTTAATCATTACCATTATAATTCAAATGACACATTAATATATGTAGTATTATTTCAACCAGGCCGTTAATATCGGAAAAAAACTTGGCGAAGCAACAGCAACTTGACTTTTCAAGGAGCACAAATCGTTCCACCACGATACTTGGAAAATTTACATAAAAAACGCTTTAGCGTCCAAACTTCCCCGACCTTTATCGAATTGTTTACGTCGTCGTTCGAACTTTTCGCAACACCATCTTACCATTGCTGTAAAACTAAGACTCGCAGGCTTGTATAGTTGTGGAAACCAGCATTGTACATTGAAATATCTCTGATACCGGAGCCTAGGAATTCAACAAAAGCGTTCGTTATATAAAACTTTCATAGTGAATCAAGTTTCGACACAGTGGGTGTTGCTGTTCCGATTGTGTTCTGTTTTATTTTGAACTGTTTCTATTTTTCGTTTGTATATGCTAAGTTATTGTCTGTATTTTTAAGTACTGTTGCTGTGTGAATGTTATCATTTTCTATGTCACTAGACAGTTTTTCATTTTAAATTCCTTTGGCCAGTTTTCCAGTTTTAAATGGTAAACTGGGATGAGACTGGCGTAGGACCGTAAATCAAGGACCGTAAATTTAGACCCTAATTTGGCAGTGGGTGAAGACGGGTTGCCGATAATGATGATGAGTCTACTCTAGGCTGCAGTGGAAGAAAAGATTTGGCCCATGCAAGACTGATAAATAAAGGGCCTAAATATAAAAGGAACAAGAAAACAGAAGCCGAAGCGTTGTCAAGATTCCAGATAACCTTAAATTATGAAATTTAATTAGGAACCTTACTAATAGACTCGTTGCAATTCAAATCCTTTGAAACAATTTCTGGATCTGCAGTATTCAATTTAATTATTCTGCATTGAAATAGAGGTAGGGAGGTACAAAGTGGTGGAAGCTTTTTAGAGTATTCTCTCGAATTTTCGGCAATTCAATGTACTAATGATTTCGGCTTGAATGGATGCATGAAAGCGCACTCGTTACTAGAGCCTCTAAGGCCAGAGTTTTTTGGATACGGCAGACGGAGTTTTACGGAAATATTCACAGCGATATTACAATTAATTAAACAAATTCGGGTAAATCACTAGGCAATGAGCTTGAAAAATAATTCTCTGATATGAAAATCTAAGCCCTAAATATCGCAGCAATCAGCTATGGGAGTAATTGCGACTTGAATTAGTATGCGCCTTGAATGTGTTATGTTTTCACTGGTTACGGCCGACATATACCGGACACCGATTCTCAGCAAAGCCCAGCTTTATCTGCAGTCTTTCATATATTTTGACTGGCGTTTTGATGTCGAGAACTCTTGAATTGGGGAGTTATTTTTTTGATGGTTTTCATGTCTGCTTGTACTTGTACGATGCGCCTTTTGAACGGCAGATACGTAGATATATTTAAATCCTATTTATGAAATTGTTGAATAATTCGGTTGACTGGCTGGGAAGTACCACCTACTTTTGACTTGGAAGGTTTTGTTATCACTACATAGTATAAAACAAAGTCGCATTCCGCTGTCTGTCTGTCCATGCTTAGATCTTTTAAACTACGCAACTGATTCTGATGTGGTTTTTTCTTCAACGACCGTTTGCATCATCTCTGTCGTTATCATCAATAGAGATGATATTAAAGATGGTATCAGAAATTCCTGTGAATCCCACACGAAGGGGTCTATTCCAATCAGTCGAGTAATAAAAGTGTCGTGTCGATTAATCAGAGAATACGGAGAATACTGATATGCGAAAAATGTCGAATACCTATTAAAATAACACAAAATAGATATACGATGGTCTATACTTTGCACTATTTTTACAACTGAATACAGAAAATACATAATTATCGATTTTGAGATATCTATAGTTTTGGGCATAGACAAATAACTTATTAGGTGCCTATAATCAGGTTATTTTGCAAGTATTTATGTACTTAGTCACGAGAAAAAAAGTCAAAGATAACTGTCATGACGTCACCTTAAAGACATCTATAAGATACGGGCAGAGGAAAGTGTAGGCGTCGAGTTATGACAATCAGACGAACTAACAGGCTCGATGCTGCATCATGCCATCGCTCTCAATTAGTGTTGTGCTCGCAATTGAGCGTATCGATGAATTTAATTGAAGTATCGATAATATTGATTGATTGGGGGCGTCATTCTCACTTAAGATTACTGTTGTTGGTGGTGTTTTGAATTTATCGAATGATGAAGCAAATTTTTAAATGCTTTTTGTTTTCGGAATGCAAAGTTTGACTTGGAGCTCGCACGCTAGAATTGACCCAACAAACTCGGCCTATGGATGTCGTTAGAGCCAACTGAGGTAACCTACCCGTGGAAGGGCAGTTAACACCTTCACTGCATTGACCCATCCGCCTCCCAAGCGTAGTGATTTTGGGAAACACCTTGTTTGCAAGTATGTGTCAGCTGGGAACGTATGTTTGCTGTATTATACAAAATGGCATGATCAGTATAAGAGAAAACCGCAAAAAGCTTCAGTTTACATTATCTTCATTGGAATGAGAATGAGTTTAAAATAACCTTTCAGTGACGTTTATTGTCAAACATCAAACGTCAATTAAGCCTAGAACTGTCATACAAGACTTGCCACTTAAAAATGTGTTCTGTGTCCGGATGTGTTTGGCACACCTAATTGCAATTAGCAGTTTGATGGTTTGCCAATGTTCATTATTGAAAACTGTAAAAAGCGTATTGGCAAGAATTTTTGTATATAACGTCTTGTTTTTTTTAACAGTAAAATGGTTGTATCTTTTCTGGTCTGCATTTCTTTTATATACACAAGAATAACTAAAGTACATAATCATCAACTTAACTTATCTTGAGTCTGTTAACACTATTTGGCATAAGGTTTATGTAATAAATAAATCGTTAAGTGTCAGAAAATATAGGTGGAAATAGTTATAAAAAACATAAGTACTTGTCGCATATAATGTATTTTTGTAATGATTTGATTATGGTGTACAATAAAGAATTTTGGTATTGTATTACTAAATAAAATTAAAATAACATTAGCGATTTAAGAACACCTCGTTGGTCTAGTGGTCAAGTTGTTCTACAGAAGAAGAATATAATTGTATTTACCTGAAATCTACTACCTAATAACTACCTACCCACTAGATAGTAGATATAGCAAACTCCTGAAACCCTAGTCCCTGAACCAAAAGCAATAATCGCCCCTCTGCCATCTATAACCGTTATATCAGAGGTCAGTCGGTTAACAGCGAGGATGCAACAGCCTTGTATCGTATCGAATGTAACGTACGATCAATAAATCAATTACGAGTGCCCCCGCACCGACCAATTGGATTTGACAGCATAGATCTAGGGCTGGGCATTGATAGGTTCTATTTTAGATCTTATCGATGACCTATCCAGATGATATGGAATTATGGATTTGCAGAATTCAGATATATTGAAGTTATTGTACCAACTAAAGACAATACAGAGAAAAGTGCCGAAAATTTTACTGTAACTGACAAAGAGTGTTTTTTTTGTATTATTCTATTCAAAGATACATTATATGATTGCCGATGGTTTGGGTCGATAAATATAGATAAGTTATCATCATGATAAAGTTCTATAGCCATTTCTAAATTGGTTTTGTCATGGAAGTAACACTAAAACTATCGTTTAAGTTTCGTTGGATTAACAGATTATGGCATCTTATCAAGTCTGAATCTAGTATTAGTATGTTTTGACAGAAATTGAGGAGGATTAGTATCGATATCGATACTTTAACCCTTTATCGATACGATCGGAAAGCGCATCCCTAGCGCGAGGAAACAGGATACGTTCAATGGAATGATTGATCGGTGAACGGTAATCCCGCTAAATAAATATCTTTACGAGTTGATACAGTATTGTTTATGAGCAATCGAGTGAAGGGTTATCGAAGATTTAGTGGCCTAGGATTTTATCGAAAATAATTACTCGTACTTTTAACTAAATCGGTGGAGAATGTCTTATGAATGAATCAATGTACACTTTATTGCACTTAAAACATAAGAAAATAAAACCTTATATCTGAATATTAACATGAACAGTACAGTAGTCAGCCTTATCGCTGACAGCGATTTCTCCCAGGCAACCTAGGGATGGGGAAAAAGATATAAGTCTACTAAGTGTTGGTAGATCACAAACAGCCAGCAGGTCTTATGGTTCCTTAGAAGCTAGGTCTACTTCTGGTGGTTGTTGCCACATCGCTTAAATCGTGAATCCTATCTTTTAGTTCATAAAGTTGAAGATGGCACTGACATCACACTCGATAGGAGCAAGGCCATCAGGTTCCTTAGAAGCGAGGTCTACTTCTGGTGGTTCTTGCCACGTCCCTTAAATCCTGTACCGTATCCGTAAGTCGATAAGGTTGAAGTTGGCACTGACCTCTTTCTCCTTAGCCGCGAGCTCTGTCTCCAGCGCGCCCGCCTGCACGGGGCTGCTGCGGCACGAGGGGCTCCTGCCGCTGCCGAGCTCCATTTTATCCTCATCAATGTCTTTCTCCTCCTGTGGTAAGAGAAACAGAGTTATGGATCATTTTTTTAGTTGTAAGACTTTATTTTTAAAAAAATTGCTTTAACTTTGGTACACATAAATTCACATAATTATTTCCATCCAAAAGTTGCCTGTAAGAGATCGCTTCTAAGCGATAAGGCCGCCCATTGTACTTGTAGCAGGTAATGTATTTTTGTTATGATCTATCTATGTATATCATTAATGAGTTTTTAAATGTTAAATCTTAAACCTTATTTAATTAGTCATAATTGTTGCATGCTACAATATAGTGAGACATGAGTGCATTAATTAGAATTAAAACACCTTTATACCATGTTTGACGCAATAAATATATTTGAATTTTGAATCATCATCATTCCTTCGCAGGTCATCTCATCTGGCCAGAGGGCGTCCTACACTACGTTTGCCGTACCTTGATATCAGTGTACAAGTCTATCCGCGTCTCGGTCGCCTGGTCGCGGATGTCTAGGTGGGCGCCATTGCTCTTGGGCAGGGCGGCGCTCAGCGGCGTGGGGCTGGTCGTGGCCAGCTGTTCCTTCAGTGACGTCACTTCTTTCTCCGCCAGTGTGGCTCTCTGTAACAACGGAGACGGAGGCTTAGTAACATAACAAACATAACATGAAAAGTCTATACTTGAAACATAAATAAGGTGCTAATAACAAAATTTGAAGCGATGCGACCTGCAGAAGTAATATACTGTGTCGCAGGTCGCAACGCCCACCATCGATGACCAGTAAGTAACGTTCAAATTTACTCTAGCTTGAAGTGAACACAACTTTTTAAATATGCGATGCGTTAACATATTAAAGATCAATTTATCGTGTACCTTTTGTTTTATTTTCCCCTATAGTCGTGGATTGTGTCGAGAATTGACGGCAGAATCCACGAGTCAATTTGTGTTCAGAAACAGGAATGTCCAGTTTACAGTACGACACACTACACTGACCGTGTCGGACTGCAGTGCAGCCCAATCACGACGCAGTGGACGACTGCTGTGTGAATTGTAGAAACAAATTAGAACCAGTTTTTACAATTGAGCTAACTGCAAACTGTTGCAAACAATCTATAGGTATCTAAACTATACTGATTTATATCAATACCAGTCGGAAGCTTCCCCAAGACGGCTGCATTGCCCCGCTGTATGACAATGCAATTTCAATTCAAATTTATAATTATTATTTACTCTTGACTAGATAAAATTAGAACTGCAAGTGTCAGTAAGAACTAAAACCCGGGTTCCCATGCCCTTTTGTCTTCCAATTAAACTCAAATCACCAGCCGCACAATCAGCAATAGAGGATGTTTCATCCATTGATTTAGCAATCATGATTTCTATAGTTTTTAATCTAATTATCTGTTCCCATAGCCAGGTGCTTTGTTTTACTTCCTCTGCATTCATGGCGCTCGGTCATGTGGACGCCGGATGTGCGATGCTATTGGTTAAAATTGTTTATTTTGTGGGAAATGTTTTGCTATTGGTCGGTTAGGTTTTTCAGGATGTTGCTGATTGGGTATTGGCTGTTAGTGATCTAGTGGTAAATGCTTCAATGAAAAGTAGACATGTTTTAACCAGTTTTAAAGTTTCTCGGGACAAATACTTATCCCTCGAAAATAAACATTTTATGGGCCCACATAGTAATTATTCTCCATACAATAGTGATTTTTTTTTCCGAATTGGCCCATAATTGACGAAGACCTCGTCGAACATACAAAGAAAATACTACACAGCTTATAGAACCTCCTCTTCTTTTGTTTCGTCGGTTAAAAACTGTCGAGATCAAGACATATCTTGAAATGACTTAAATTTTTTTTATTTAAAAAATGTGAAACGTTTGACCACCATCTCACCTAAGAAATAATGAATATGTGGCCTAATAAGATGAGAGATAAGGTAAGGTGATAAAATAAATTATTATTAAAAAGTACCTCCAAAAGAGGCGCCATAGAAACCTCAATTTCCATTGTAAAGATGGCTTCCGGCTGATAATCACGAGGTATTTATATATCTAAAATCTTTGAACGAGGCAGAATCAGGCGGTGAATGTAAACAATAATAATTAGAAAACCGCTATTAATCCAGATATAATCGCAACTAAGTAGCCATTGTGCGTACAGAATGCGCCGGCGCAGGCTTCGTTCACACGCGCTTGTCCACTGGTGATCGCGCGATCATCGTAGCTGACTTTATCTAGAAACATTTTGATCAAAATTATCTATTATAAAAAATAACCGTATATTTATCTTTTTCCGAAGTCAGAAACTACTTTGTGAATGATAAAATTTTTTTAGAAGTAAGTACCTACATGTTTCTCAATTTTATTGTATTCTTACCTTTGGATGTTTGTTAAATCCTATCGCTAAGACTACTTAACGAATAGATGTACATATGTACATAGGTCTACCTGGATTGGGACATAATAGTATAATATATAATATAATATCGTACTCATTCTGTTCAGTTCTTATGTATAAATTAATCATTGAAAGTAATGACGACCGATGTGGCGCGGTGGGCGAAGGTCCGCCTGCGACGCAGGAGGTTGCGGGTTCGATTCCCGCCTCGGAACAATTGTGTGTACGATCTGCAGATATTTGTTCCGGGTGTTCTGGTCGTTTTCTATGTATAATAAAAAATATCTATCTATGTAATGTATTGTATTATGTATATCAGTTATCTAGTACCCATAACACAAGCTCTGCTTACCATGGGGCTAGATAATGCTGTGTGAATTGTCCAGCATTATTTATTTATTTATTATTTATATCAGTTATCTGGTACCCATACCTAACACAAGCTCTGCTTACCATGGAGCTAGATAATGCTGTGTGAATTGTCCAGCATTATTTATTTATTTATTATTTATATCAGTTATCTGGTACCCATACCTAACACAAGCTCTGCTTACCATGGAGCTAGATAATGCTGTGTGAATTGTCCAGCATTATTTAATAACTTTTTACTCAGAATATAGCTACCATACTTTTATAATTATAGTTTTAAGTTCTTGTCTAACTGTGTGATTGGTTGTAGTTAAAATAAAATGTATACAATACAAAACAATTACTCTTTATTGCACACCAAATAAATAAAAGATACAAAAGACAGGAAAAGAAAAAACGTATACAAAATATTCTGTACAGTGGGCGGCCTTATCGCTATGAGCGATCTCTGCCAGGCAACCTTTATTTATTTATTTCTTTGCTAGTTTCTTGTACTTTCATAGGAAGTATTTCATAAAGCAGTGACAGGTATACCATCACCTTACGATGCTATCTGCGCGGAGATGCGTGCGCGCACGCACCCTCCGCACTAGCTTCTGAGAACTAATGAGTCATTAGTGGATTCCGATGATAATAGAGCTTTGAAATACTCTGATGTGAGAGATACGGGCAGAAATAGACGGCGCTGATCTCGCGGGCGCTGATGGATGCTGATTTGGAAAGCGATAGTTTTGTAGTGATAACTGGAGAAGATGACGAAGGTATTGATGATGATGTCTTCCTATACAAATCACGGAGCCACTCTTCTATTCCCTCACACTGATAATCCGATAGGACGGTACACCGACACGACCGGGGAGAGGTCCGGTGCAGGTCCCGTTGGATCTGGCTTAATGTCCTTGCGAGGCACTGAGGTGTAAGACCGCCGACTATTTCTACTATTGATGAAGGCTACATAAAGCTGAAAGTACTCAAAATCATTCTCATTGTGTAATTGGATGGATGTTTTTACTTCTTCACGACAAAACAATAGAACCGATCTGGGTGAAACTTTGCGTGAATATAGGTCTACTCCTGGGATAGTACTACATACGCTATTTTTTATCCAAAAAAACAGTTGCCATATCATAGAAACGATCTTTAAACGTTTCCATGGAAACCACGCGTGTGAAGCCACGCGCAGAAACTAGTTAACAACAAAACGATGGTAGATTTAAAGACAATCAATAACCAAGGGCAATAGTTTTTAAACTGTTAGTTGAGTCATAGACAACGAGCAGTGATCAATCACATTCAATTGTCTATGACAATCATAGCTTTACTTACGTAATCGGGAGATGACAAATTTTTACTGAGGTTACGTCCCACGACCCCGGGCTGATATAATTAGGAAATTGTCGTATGATCCATTGGGATCAAGCACGCACACCTTTACGAGACAAACGTAGAGACGTTCCTATAACGTATAGTATAGCTTTATCTTTGGTAAACCCCCTGCCTCTCCTTTTCCCATTCACATAATTCTTTCCATCCAAAGGTTGCCTGGAAGAGATCGCTTCTAAGCGATAAGGCCGCCCATTGTACATGTCGCATATGATATATTTTGTAATTATCTGTATCTGGTGTGCAATAAAGTATTTTTGTATTGTATTGTAAAGAAAAATGAAAACGAATTATAGAATCTATAAAATCGGCTTGTCGATTAAGATGTATTCGTGAACTCTCGATACATATAACTCATTTTATTTTCTCTGCTCACTGGCTAAATTTAGATTACGAATTCAAAAACAAAACTAAATTAACAAATGAACTACAATAGCATAGTGAAATACACTCAAAAATACATAGGAATTGAGCAGCAGCCCAATTCACTCTTATGTATATGAATGTATGATTTACGAAGGTAAGTAAGAGCATAATGAGGCCTTATCTGGCTATCAATATTGTTGGTAACACCGTAAAATCCAAATTTCATACAATGTTTTACAACTAGAAAGTAGAAAGTATAATGAGCACATTAATCCATTCAATTAGAAATATTTGGACGTGTGAATCGTAACAGAAAATTAAAGATACTTTCCAGTTTCAAACGGTATTTGGGTAATTACAAACGAGACAGATTTTGGTTTTAAGAAAGTAGACGTGAAGACAAATGATAATCTAGCGATGATAGTGAGTTCTAGTTGGTGGAAACCGATAGTTTGTTACCCAACCCGATTATAGAAGCAAACACATCCCCAAATGCTCAATTAAACCATTAGCTACGTCCATCTTTCAGAAACAAAGCATTATCTATGAAAGCCATCTCTGTTTGAGCAATAGATTAAGTTTAAAGTAATTTTAAGTAATTGTTACTTATTTTGGCTCTCACGTTATCAATTATAGTAACGGGAAGGCTTAATGATTCATTGAATGATTATAAGAATTGGGCTCTTGATCTACCGGAAGTTGTTTAGACAATGACAATTTAGACTTTCTATTTATCATAACTAGGCATGCAACATTTGGGAATTTAAAGTTTTCCCAAACATTAACAAACAAACAAATTATAACAAACGGTGCCTTTAAGAATGGCGAAGGTTACGAAATTAGTCTTTGAAAATCAATACAATTTGAAACAAATACAAAAGGAATCAAAGAAAGCGTTAAACAAATCGAACTCGATTTGAAAGACAATGGACGCCGTAGGTCTTCAATCTCAATGGTTATAATTTCTGTTATATAAATCTCAATGTCAGGGAATATCGGTTGATTTCAAATTTTGAAAATGCGAAGAAAGAATTTTGTGAAAATATTTTTTGTATAGAAAATCATCAGAACTCGTTACATAATTTTTAAGGAACTTCTAACTTAAATATGTAACTTGTTCATTTTGATAAAATAGCGATATATATATTCATTGCAAAGATTTTTATGAATTATATCGAAATAAACGCAAAATTTACAAACCTGTATGAAATTGTGTGACAAATAATAATGCTGGACTAGACGAAGTTATAGACGGTGTAAGAGTTGGCACAGTTCATGATGAGTCAAGACAAACAGTCGGTCACCGGGAGGGACTCCGGCAGACTAATGATTACGCAGAATATGATTTGCAAGAAAAAATGGGTCACGTTTGGCGACATTATTTATATACTACCTGTTCTTCGTTAAAGCGATTGAGGCGAGATTAAAACGTATGTAATTGAGTATTTTTAACGTGAATTGTTTGGTTTATGAGGTTGTTGCTATGAGTTTGACTAAAAACATGTGTCCGAACCGTGAAGAATATTTGTTTGCGCTTTAATTAGTGATAACTTTCCAAATGTTATACCAAATTGATTATAATAACCAAAACGTAACTCTCACAATTTCTTTATTGTTTTATAAACCATTTTCAACTTTTATATCTCATTGAAATTCATAAGTTATCAGATTGTGCTCATGTATCATATTAATTGGCCGTTTCACATTATTTCTAATTAAAATTTCGGCTTTACGATTTTTGAACAGTTACTTGGAGATTTGCTTTTAATTGTCTATTTTACCTGCGTATTGTTATACACCGGCTGCGTTGTTTCCACTCATTAGCATATTAGTTTGTTTCAAAGTTACTTCCATTTTGATCATCAACCTTGATTTAGTAGTCATCCGTTCTAAGACGTCTTCACCCAAATCTCTTTCCCTTATGCTTCGATAAAAATATTTTGCTCCAGTCATCTCCGTCCATCTACTTTAGGATTCCAAACTTCATTCATTTCAATATTCTCTTATCTTTACATTACTGAAATAAAATCATCTATCAGAGTCTCATAACTTGGACCACGTCCGAATCAACCCCACCGCCGTCGAAGAAAAATTAACGCACACTCGCCTGGGGTCTACGCAACCCCGCATTAGCAGCGGTCACTAATTAATGGAAAAGGATTAAATTCGTACCGAATTGAAATAAAATAAATATGATAAAGGATCCTTGGGCGAGGTTTTGTTTTTTCCGGAGGGTCAGCTTGTCAATAGCAACGTTGGTTTTGGCGCTAAACGATGAAAGAAAATGGCGGATGTAAAAATCATTGGCTTTTTTATTTTAGGCAGGCACTTGAAACATTGCAACGTGTTCCTGTTTCTAATGCTTTGGAGACCAAATGTTTTGTTCACTTCTAGTCTATCTTTAACTAAAAGAGAAACAATATAAAGTTGGCTCGTATGCTGAAAGGACTTTTGGAAGGTTTTGAAAGAAGTACAAAACACCAAGAAGAACCAATTCTGCCATCAAAGGACAAAATTAAGAGCATTACGTGAAAATCGGTTTCCGGCTTAAGGATCGGGCATCGGTCTAGTGAACAATACAAATTGTTTAGAATCGGCGGGTTGGGGTGAAAAATATCGAAACAGTCTCGTTGCTTTTCATATTTGTCTCATTTTATTATGTTAAAAATGAAATGCTTTCTTCCTAAGATTGGAAATAATAAATCAACGAAAGCATCGGTCAAATTCGTCTAGGTATGCTCTATATCCCAAAATATCTACCATCGATTTTTCAAATATTCATCACTGGATTAACATATTTTTTCACGCAAACTGTCGAAACACATTTCCTCCCACTAAATAAACTTCGAAAATAAAACTCTTGGAAGGTAATTCGAGCTGTGAGCAAATTAAAACTGACATTGAGAGATTAAGTCCTACCTTGTGTGTTCTATTGGAGAAAGGCGAACGTTTTTAATATCTCCCAATTGGTAATCTGATTAGGTAATTTCGTTATTGGATCCCAAGGGAATTGTTTGTTTGAGGACCAATTCGGAACACCTTAAAAAGATGTGAAATAGAACGCAGAACTATTCACAGAATCAAAGATATATTTAAAAGCTATAGGATGTTTACGAAGTAGTTAGAACCTCTATCAAAACTTTAGCGGTTGCGGCCGCCAATAGGCAAATAGGGACTATTGATACAAAACGGGACCAGGACCACATAAAAGCCAGGTAGTCAAACATTTTCAACTTTATCCAATCGCTAAACTAAATAATCCAATTCTGAACAAAGTACGATTGACAAATACGAAAATTTGCTCAGAAACTCTCGATCAGGTACCCAGTTGATCATTATTAGATATTGAATTTTCCCAACTTTGGGCTCATCCTCCTCTAATTTACTAATGAATCCGAGTGGTACTGCCATTACCCCCTCCCACCCTCCGGGGGAAAAAGGGGTAAGAACTCGGGATATTTCGTCTTTTATACGTAGCGATAATCGGATAGACTCGCTCTACATTCGAGTTTTCGTGTGTTGTTCCATGATTTCCGTGTTTTTGTGTGATTTGGCGTACGATTGGGGGAGTTTGGGTAATTAACCTATTATTACCCCATTAATGATATAATCTGCTGTGAAAATCGTTTATTAGTGGCGTATAGTTACGTTTGAACTACTTAATAGTCACAAAGTCAACTATGTCAACGTTTCTACCCTCAGTTTCCATTTCAATTGCGTATTCATTTATAAGTTAGTCGTTCTCGAAGTTCAGTTTATTTTAAATCATCTCCGCAGCTGCGATGGCTGAGCAGCTTATTATATTCCTCGTCTACCTATGCCTGATTAACTTTCCGATATCTCACCGCATAGATAAACTTATTTCAAACAGAGGGTTCCCCGGGGGCCAAAATCCATGAATGACGAAACTAAATTTTAAAGTTTCGCGGAGTAATATTGAGTTTGGCTGCGGGCGTGTCAATGAAGTTCGCACCTGATGCATGCAGTGTGCTGCCTACTTAAAGAGTGACTCTATGAGCAATCATTAATATTAGAACTGAATCATAGTAAAATGTTCAAATATATACGATCGGTAAAAACTGTTTAGACTTCGATTTGACACAAATAGGATAAAATAATTACCTATTACAATTGTTAAGTGTTCAATAAGTTTTTGAACACATTCTCATAAAAAATGGGCAATGTATCTATTTAAAATAATAAGTAAAATGGTAAGAGAGTAACTAGAAAATAAATACATATTGAGATTATAGGTGATTTCTACCAGAACACGGTCTACATATTACTCCAAAGCAAATCAGAAGTTGCGTTTGTATGTCCTCCGATCGGCGGCAAAGTTTCCTTTTATTCGCTTGTTACGCCATAAACTTTAAACAAACCGGAGCCGAATGTATTGTTTATTTTACTGCTGACTGTACGCGTGTCTTTATTGCTGACTGTATGTGGCTGTGCTGTTTTACAATCATGACTTTGTTCTTCTATGGGACTTGTTTTAGTTAAAGGATTTTGATGGGGGATGAAGATCGCTAATCAAGCTGTTTGGTGCCGGAGTTCTTCACTGTGAGGAACCGTTGATTTTTCTTTAAGATAATCGAACTAGAGCCAGTGATAGCCCATAGAATTGTTAACATAACATCAACAGCCTATATCAGTCCACAGCTGGACACATTCTTTCAATAGTATATAGACTCTTTCTATTAGGGGCCAACACTTTAGTTAATAATTAAGTAAAGACAATAAACTTCTTATTTGATTCGATCATCAAACTAATATTAATATAAATGCGAAAGTTTGGATGTTTTGATTTATAGATGTTTGTTACTTCTTCACGTCAAAACTGGGCTCTAGGCCTGAGAATAAAAACACAAGCTAATTTCTATTCCATATATATCAGTTCCCATGGGATACATTATAACCTTTAAATATCTCCATAGAAACAACGCGTGCGAAACCTGGAGCAGAAACTAGTAAAACAATAATAATGTCCTATTACAGCTTCGACTTACACCTACCGGTTTGCGGTTACGTTTTTAGAATATTTTCTACCCTCAATATTTTCTACGTCGCGTTATTCTTCAATTTACGCCTTCATATCCCAATAGGGCAAAAACACATGAATATTTAATATAGCTCAATTCTTTCCCTATGCAGATATATTTGAATCTATAATATCTACGTGTCTTCTGCCGTAAAATCATCGGAAGTTGCTAATAACACTTCCCCTTGCTTTGCATGACAAAGAATAAAAGGGTTTGGAAGATGCAGGTTTTGATATACTTTTATTTTGATTACAATTGGAGCTGTTATTTATGGGTTTTGAATTCAAATTATGTACTAGTTATTGTCATAAAAAGCGAGAGATCTTTGTTGTAGTGTTCTTACGAGCTTGTTCGTCGATATCAGATTCATAAATATCCAGAACAACGCCAAACGTTTGATTATCTTTCAGAAAACAATATAATTTTTCAGAATTATTTAAAAGTAGGAACTGCATTTTTAGTTATGAATTTAAACATCAAAAATTTCGTATCATGAAGGTGAAAAGGTAGGTACTTAGTATGCTTTTGAAGTATCCCTTCTGCCAGTTGTTCTTTGCCCGCACTCTGGTTCATTGTGCACACGATAGAAGATAAAAGGCTCACTAATAACCCAATAAACCCTTATTGAGCCCGAATTAAGAGGTGACGGAAATTACCGAAGCACTCCGAACTTTGCCGACGTAGGTATCTACTTTTTGACGTCAGGTGTAAGTAATTAATGAGGATATTATTAAATTTCCTTATTAAAGATTGATTGGTAAGCTTTCTCGTTCGTATTAAATTATTTTTGATTGTCTTTCATCTTTCGCTTAAACATTAATGAAGAATACACCATTGTAACGTGTATTTTTTTGCGCCTTGATAAAAAAATATATAAATGAAAAAATATAATTACATTTGAAGTGTATGGATCCGCTTCAAATGTAATTAAAATTATATTTTTTCATCCTACTGATGGGAGAAGGCTTCCGCCATCGCCCATCAGTAGGATCTTCTAAACTGAAAAAAAAAGGAGTTGAGTATTTTTATCTTCACTGACTACAATTTTACCTGAAGGTAAGTAACGATATGGCCACGACGACGTCTCAAGTAGGTCTCGAAGACACCTTTTCTCGTATACGTATTGTTAAAAGCTTCTTAGTTTTGCGTTAAACATATTCAGAAACTGCTCTTAAAGGCATTTAACAAGACAATGCAAATCACCTCTAATTCTAACTAGCCTATAACAGTACCGTAACAATGCATGCGAAAAGATACCCATCTAAATGAGTCGAGTTAAATATTGTTTGAGTGCGAGCTTAAAGTGTAATTATAGGTTTTTGTGAGAGTTCTCTATCGAAATTTGAATTTGGCTTGAACTGTACTATCTGGTTTACAACTCTGTGCTCTAGTTTTATGGCAACTAATTTTCCAGGTAGAATTTTACACTTTAGTTTTTCAGGGGCCCTTTTTTGGGTGGAATTATTGAAAATGATACCAATTTATTTAAAAAATGCAAGCAATGCGGCAAGGCTCAAATCAAAATAAGAAAAATGCTATTAAACTCTTTTTTTCCCACAATGTAGGTAGGTTATATTTGAACAATTTGAAGTTTACCCAAGTGGACCTTCTATATCCAACCTATCGATTCTATGACGGCGCGGGCGCAGTTCGACGACGTGTCGCGATCAAGCGCGTCGATATCTGTCGATAGAGTTGTCTCAATGGACAAAATAAATAAAATAACCAAATCTTTGGCTGAATGCCGTTGGATTGATGCCATCTTACAGTTTGTTTTACTATGTTGCCTGTCTGATCTCGTCGCGGGCGATTGTTAAGTTGAATTTAGAATTTAGCTTGAATTTAGAATAGTGCTTGAAAATAAAACTTGTTTCAAAACTTTTTGAATGAATACATTTTTGAAATGTCCTACATTATTAAAATCTGTAGCTAAAGAAATGATTGGTTTGAAATGAATAAAAAAAGTTTTATTACGAAAATTTATATAAATAGTAATAACCCATAATCTGGCAAGTATTGGAAAGAAGAACCGAAGATCCAGCGAACTTAATTACAACTTATAAAGTGGCCATCAGTCAAAATCCTCAAAATCAAAAGTGCGACTTCGCAAGGGACGAAGCACCTACCTGAAGGGTTACAGAAATAATTAAAAGGGCCACAGAAAGACAGGAACTTAATACCGATGCCTATTTGTAGCTCATCGAGTTCTGCCGAAGTTTGCCGAACTTTCCCGAAGTTTCGTCAAGTTGCAAACTTGGGCGCGTATTTGCGATATACTTTTCAGACGTTCCGTTAATTTATAATTATTGCTAATTGGTTAATTTTGCTGTTGGTATGTTTGATTTTATCTGTCTTGTTAAAATATTGGAAGTTTTACTTGAAGACGTGGCAATACCGTACAATTTATTAGGTAGCTACATAATTAAAGTTCTAAACTTTCTGTTTCTGATAATCGTTGTAATTTTGAAACATTCAGAACTTTACCCCATCACTAGTCGTAAAGAAGAGGAGAGTTGTCATCGATTCGCATCTCATTTAGTCGCGATTCGATTCTAATTGGGATCGAATGGGTCGCGCTCACTCGCTCACCAGAATAGAATCGACTCATTTTATTGCATTTCGAAATTCGAACTGTTGCATTCGAATTTCGAAATCTTGTCGCAAAGCTCACGTTATTGGAAGATTACTCGAATACTTTGTCCAGTTCAAAGATGAAAAAGGGAAAATGGAGTACCTTGCTAATGATCTTAAAATCCTTATTAGCTTAAATACAGACGTAGGTACGATGAATCGGAACAATGTGTCGGGGGTGAGTAATTAATTGATTAAAAAGGGTTCCGTGGACATTCGTTAGAAGTTTTTCTACCCCTTCCCTGAGAGGACGATTTTAAAACGGGCCCTAATTGATTTAACTCTAAGGGGATGTGTGCCACTTCCAATAAGTACCTACCTATCTATTGAGGGGAATAAAGTTGTGATAAAATTGAGGAATTTGAAATAATAATTACTCATGCATTTTTGGTAGCAGAAGAAAGTGCTAACTCTTGGTGTGGGGGTATTTATTTTTTCGATATCGGGTGTAAATCATTTTCAAAATTCACTATATTATAAATTACGTATATACAACTTATTAAAGTTGTATATACGTAATTTATAATATATGTAATATGAGCATACCTATGTATATGTAATGTAGTGTATTATGTATATCAGTCGTCTAGTACCCATACCACAAGCTCTGCTTGGGTTAGATGATGCTTTGTAAATTCTCCAGCATTATTTATAAACGTTATTAGAAAACTAAAAGCGGTTGTCTTAAATCTCCAAAGCTTGTAAATGCCAATTAATGACGACAAAACTTGACATTATTGAGTAGTTGCAACTCCTTAAGTAGAAAGCGGTAAATCATTTAAAAGTTACCAAGGAGTTCGAACACCCGGCACCTATCGACATCGGATCTTTGAATTAATCCTCCTTTGAAACTTTACTTCTAATCCGATCGATGCCCTTTTAGGGGTAAACAAAATATAATTCAGTTAAAGTATATTGATCTAGTTATAAAGGATTTGCCTTTAAAACAATTTGTGTCACGGAATTATCGGGTTGACTTCGGGCGTTATCGAGTTACAATTTGCGCCCTTTGGGGTATTGTGAGATTTCTTTATTAATATTAATAGCACGACTTATAATGCTGACGTTTCAAAACAAGATCGAAGAGAAGAGAATAATCTTGTTTTGACAATACTGTTAAACCCTGAAGATAGTATTCGTTCTAGAAAAAAAGTAGTAAGAAACTTTTCAAAACTTACTAACACTATAATAACTTACTGTGACTTCAGTTGTTCCGTGATCATGGCGCATGAAACTGTGCCGAATTATTGGGAAACAAAAATCTAATCATGGTAAATATCCCGTTATAAATTACTTTTTTTAAGTTGTAAGGAGTCAACTAGAAAAAATATTAACACACTACAACTGGTATGTATCAGCAGAAGAAAATCTATTAGATGAAAATTTTAAAATAGAAAACACATTAATTATATTTTGTTAATTTTTAAAAGGAAAGCTAAGTATTTAACCCAAAAAATCGGTGTGACAGACAGACGACGGAACGAAATTATAAGATTTCCGTTTCTGCCGCTATACAAAGCAACCCTAAAGCAGTCCCTAGTTCCTATTCAAGAAAATATTGACACCAATATACCTAAACACAAGCAAAAGGCTTAGCATTAAAATAGATCAACACATATCTCCATAAATACGTATAGGTACAGTACCCTCCTCAGCGGTCACTTCGACATCGGTCAGTTTCCCACCCACCCTCATTTTCAACCCACTTTTTACGTCAATGTTTTTCTATAGAAACACCCCTTAAGTGAATGATGGGGGATATCACAACATCTCCCTTATCAAGCGGACGGACCTTTCGGGCCCAAGTTTTTGGAGACCTTTTAAAACGACTGATGTGGCTTAGCGATGACTGGGCAGGACGCGCAGGGCGCAGGGCGTAGGGCATAGGGGGTAGGTATTGTTTGAGCTTTGGAAGATGTGTTATATTGATGCTGATCTTTGAGAGGGCTTTTTCATCCTTGATTATTTTTAACTAGTTTCTGCCAGCGACTTCGCACGTATTGTTTCTATGGAAACGATAAAGGTTTTTTATATTATTTATTATTTTTTCAAATTCTATCCCATGGGAACTGTTTTATGGGATAAAAAGTACTCTATTTTTATTTCAGGCATAGAGCTCTATCCAAATTTTCAGCTTGATCCGTTCTGTAGTTTTGGCGTGAAGAAGTAACAAACATCCATACATCCATCCATCCAAACTTTTGCATTTATACTATAAGTGCGATGTGATGCGTCGTTAAAGGTCGCTACAAAACCCCTAAAACTTAGGCAGGTGGGTAAAAGTACTGAGGTGAGTAGTGAGTCCTTTTCTAGGAGAGTTCATCAAAAAACTCTCCTAGAAAAGGTATACCTCTAAAAACTCTTATATAAGGTCTACAAATTTTACAAACCTACCTCAAAACTTTCTCAAAAATTCCTACGAATGCAAATGAAAGCGCTTGGCAATGTGATTCAATGGATCCTTTAGCATCGATATAATTTCATTCTACAAAAATATTAAACCCCAAAACAAAACACACCCCAAATCGCTCGGCTAATTATTCACTCCTTCGTCGTAAGTAAAAACCCATAATGACCGGTCCGAAAATGTTCACTCATATTAATTCCGTAAAGCCGGCCACTCACCGTCAGTCTGTGACGTCATTATCATCGTTTTACCATGGGCCCAATGGGCCTATCAAAGCTAGTCAGTCTTTACTGAGAGTGGCAATAAAAAAAATGCTAGGCCATACTGCTTTTTACTACCACTATCAACACTGTCACACAAAAATTTTAGTGTCGGAACACGACAGTGTGTACACCTGTTATAACGTCAGTAAAATTGGTATTTACCAATTTTAATGATTTTATCGTGTGGCGTTTATTTAAACGCGATAATAACCCGCTATCGTTATAATTATGACATACTAGCTAGTATAATATAACTAGTAGCAGATCGATTAGGTTTCAAGCTTGCTGTCCATCCAGTTTATCGTCGTCACATGAAACGGCTTGACCATGAGCAGTCACCCTTAATATTGATGTACAGGGGTGGGGGTGGGGTGGCAGATAACGGGAGACATAACGTAGGAGATCGCTAATTCATCATAAGTTAAAGGGGTTTTTATGTACGGAACCTCTGCTTTGTACGGTCGCAAAAAGGATCCGATATCGCCAAAAAACCTTCCGAGGGGTGATATTAATTAACTTTAAAGGTTTTGTACACCTGTATCGGGGCTCACGAGCTAGATTTACAGAGTGTAAAATTACGCTTTAAATTAAGAAATGGATTTTTGATTTTTGAGCTCTTGTTTTATCATGGCGGTCAGTAGGAAGCTTTTTTTTTATTTTGGATCATGACGTACTTATTTGGAATTTTAGTATATACTTAGTTGTTGATTATTATATTTATATTTATTATAATTTGTCGATATTTAGAGATAATACGTATAAAGAATACGTGGAATATTACGTGACGTATAATATGACCAAAGATGGGAAATGTTGAATTCACGCAAAATAATATATAAATAGTTAACATAGTAATCAACAGTAAGAGTTGGTTATGGTTCCTACTTGGGTATAGTTTTTCACCAACGTTAGTAGTGAATTACCTAAGCTCAAAAGGTTTTAAAAGTAAAATAAGCAAAGTTCGCATGGCTAAAAGAAACAGATGTCTTGTTACTTTACGCCTCTCTTAATTACCGGCAACCTAAAGGGGAGAAGGGGGTAAGTCCGACCCGCTAAGCTTTTGATGTGGCATCGAAAAAGTCGCCTAATTTGCGAAAATATAGGGAAGGTGCTGGAATTTGTGCTTTTTACTTTATATGTGTGGTTTTTCTTGCGGTTTACTGAAAAGTTTGTATTTATTTTATTGTTGTTAAATGTTAAATAGGATTTAATGACTCTACATTTACACAAAATGATTCTAATTGATTTTCTATTTATGGTGTAGTAGGTAATCTGCTTTTTTTTAATTTTCGATATACTTTAACATAACTGGTAAATAACAAGAACATTAACATGATTTGCTGAAATATAGATTACTCTCATATTGTAAATGTAAAAGTTTGGATGTTTTGATGATCTTCACGCAAGACGGAACAGGATTAAATTTCGTATAAATTATGTAGCTCTAGAATTGAAATATTATTTAGGATACCTACTTCTAATCCTAGAAAAACAAATGCAAAGCCGTGGGTATAAGCTACTTTCTAGTAAATTTATTAGGATTTTCAATAAATACAAAACTTGTACTTGTGTACTTGTCCACTTGTGAAGAAGTGAAAAAGAAACCACTAGTATGTACATTCGTATAGCACTTAACTGATTTAATACATGTATAGTATACCTATATAAAATGTACCGCATCGTAATTTCGTGCGTTCAAAGCTTGGTGTCGTCCATTATAGATTCTCTTTTCATTAACGTCTCGCCGGAGTTCGCAACAGGGTTTGTTGTACCACTCGCCTGTCCAGTGCCCTGATTCCTGCTTCTGGTGGTCCCCTTTGAGATTCCCCAGCTTCAGTTAGGATCAGCTTGATTTCAAAAAAATAAACAAGGCTTCAATCACATTTAGAGATTTATTGAATCCGAGTTAGCTTCTATTACAATATCATGTGTATAGTAGCTGCCTTAATTACTAAGGTTCTTGGATGATGACTTAGCTAATGTTACAAAAAATGGTTCTGATACTGGTTCAGAGCCGTGCGTTCTCGTCAGCGCGATCTAGCGCTCGTCCACTTTTAATAGCGACATCTAGTTATGTTTTTGTGGAACTTGTAGTTCCACATTTCGCCGTTAGACATACCGCCCACCAAGGACAAACTGACAAAATTTGTCCTTTTACTATGGTATAGCCGCTAGCATCCGCCCACCATGAGCTCTCTAGATCGCGCTGAACGTAATGATACATGATATGCTACTAAAGATAAGTTACTACAATGATATGATACTACAATGATAAGATACTACAAAGATAAGTTACTACAAGGTTCATACTACTAAAGATAAGTTACTAATACTAAGTTACATTAACATCAATTATTTTGCTATCGGTAAAATGCACAATTTTGATGTGGGTCTTTTAATTACACTAGACTTAGTGCGAAGAGATACCACCCGAGTGATATTGTCCGGTCCCGGATGTTTAATGATCACTCGGCCAAGCAACCAACGAGAAGGAGGTAACCCTTCCTCTTTTATTAGGACTAAGTCCCCTACTTGAGGTTCTGGAATTTGAAAAGACCACTTGTATCTATGTATAAGAGAAGTTAAATATTCGTCTGACCAACGTCGCCAAAAATCTTGAGTCATTTTTTGGGTAAGCTGCCAACGGCGCAGGCTTCCCATATTAACGTTCTCGAAAGAATCGTCAGGTACAGTAAGAAGTGGTTCCCCCACCAGAAAGTGACCAGGCGTAAGAGCCTCGTACCCTTCGGATTCCGTGTCAACTCTTGACAGCGGTCGTGAGTTAAGACATGCCTCTATCTGTCCCAACACCGTAGCCAACTCTTCATAAGTCAAGGTTGAGTCTCCAATGACGCGCTTCAGATGAAATTTCACGGATTTCACCCCTGCTTCCCATAAGCCACCGAAGTTTGGAGAGAGAGGAGGAATGAAGTGCCATCTTGTTCCATTAATAGCTAAACTCGCTGCGATCTCTCTCTGCATAGTAGCTTGTTCTGCTGCGACCATTTTAGGTAGCTGCCTTGATGCTCCAACAAACCCGGTACCGTTGTCACTCCAAATCTCAGAGCAAAACCCCCTTCGCGACACAAACCGCTTGAAAGCCGCTAGAAATCCTTCAGTTGTCATGTCACTGACGACTTCGAGGTGCACGGCTTTAGTGGACATGCATACAAATAGGCAGATGTACCCTTTATAAGAGTGTTGCCCTCGACCCTTGGATGTGCGGATGTTTATCGGCCCTGCATAGTCCAGGCCGCTGTGTTTGAACGCTCTCATTGGTCTCACTCGAGCAGTTGGCAATTGTCCCATGAGTTGAGTAGGTGTTACTGCTGCGTAGCGAGTGCACTTGACGCATTGCCTCACATGCGTTCGAACTAGATCTTTGGCTCCGAAAATCCAGAACTTCATCCGTAAGTATGTTAGCATCAGTTGCGGTCCCCCATGCAGTGTCTTCGTGTGTGCTTCGCTTACCAGAAGGTTGGTAAGATTGGACTTCTTTGGCAATAAGATAGGGTGCTTCCTATCGTTGCTTAACGCTGACATTTCTAGCCGCCCTCCTACTCTTAAAATTTGCTTTTCGTCGACATATGGATTAAGCGCTTTGAAAGGACTCTTTAGCTTGATCAACTTCCCACCCTTGCTTTTTTCTATGTTTGCTAGTTCTTCCTGAAAGTTTTCTTGTTGACATTTTCTTATACACACTTCCATTGCTTCGTTTAGTTCCTGTGTAGTTAGAAATCCTTCTGCTTTGCTTTCCTTTCGCTTTTTCCATGTCATGAATCTTCGACAGTATGCTATCACTCTAATCATTTTCCCTAAATTTGAGAACTTGTCCCAAATTTCTAGTTTTGTTACTAAATGTATTTTGTGGACTGTATTTTCTTCTATGTTTGTTTCTTCATCTTTCTTTCTGTCATACTTTACTTCTTTTGTTTTCAGGATATCTGGACCACTCAACCACAATGTGTTTTCTACGAGTTCAGATGGTTGCAGACCTCGTGATGCGCCATCTGCTGGATTATGCTTCGTTGAGATATGTGACCACTGATGTGAGTCTAGCGTTGTCAAAATCTCTGACACCCGATTAGCCACGAACGTCTGCCAACGATTCGGATGACTATTCAGCCATGCTAGTACCACTGTAGAGTCTGTCCACGCATGAAGATGTCTTTTGTCAATGTTAAGCGTTTCAGCAACGTCCAACAGTAACCTTGCTACCAGCACAGCTCCACAGAGTTCCAATCTAGGAATCGAGACTTGCTTGATGGGCGCTACCTTTGTTTTCGCTGTTACTAGATTGACATGGATATCACCATTTTCGTCAACAATACGAAGGTAAACGACGGCAGCATATGCGAGCTTTGAAGCGTCCGAAAACCCGTGAAGTTCGACGATCCTGTTCTCTGGTGAAATCTGTATCCAACGAGGTATGCGCATTGCGGATAAGGTAGGTAATTGGTTCCGGTAAGTCAACCATTCTTTTAATATTGTGCTTGGAACTTCCTCATCCCAATCTGTTCCTAGTATCCAAAGCTTCTGAATGATAATTTTCGCAACTATTACTGTAGGTGCGACCCAGCCTAATGGGTCAAACAAACGTGCTATGTCTGATATAACTCTTCTTTTTGTTACAGGTTCCTTGAGCTGCGGGAGTGTCACCGTGTATTGAAATGCATCTTCTCTTCGGTTCCAGGTAAGTCCCAGTAGCTTCATTATATCATCGACTTTAAGTTTCAATCCATCTTCCTGGTCCAATCCTTGTCCATTTTCCTTGATGCTATCTAGAAATAAGTCGCTATTGCTTGACCACTTTTGAAGCTTAAATCCCCCTTTCTCCAGTAGTGAATTCATCTCATTGTAAAGTTGTTTTGCTGATTCTATATCTTGACAGCCTGTCAGTAAATCGTCCATATAAAAGTCTTGTTTGACTTTTTCAGCTGCTGTTGGATGATTTGTCCCTTCATCGATTGCCACCTGTTGGAGTGCCTTCACTGCTAAATATGGCGCAGATGCTGTACCGAATGTGACTCTCAATAAGCGAAATTCTTTTAGACTTTTTGTGTTGGTCTTTGCGAGTGAAGGAGTTTGTGGTTGGTCTTCTCTCCACAGAATCCTTTGATAATCTACGTCTGAAGAAGCTACTTTGACTTGGCGATACATCTTTATTATATCTGCAGACAGGCAGATACGATGCAGCCTCCATCTCATCAGCAAGTTTCGCAGTTCTGGTTGTAAGGTAGGTCCTACCATCATCTTGTCATTTAGTGATATGCCATCTTCACCTTTACAGGAAGCATCAAATACGATCCTGACCTTCGTGGTGTCTTTATCATCTCTAACAACTGCAAAATGAGGTAAGTATGACCCTTTAGCAACTGATACTTCTTCTTTCGGTATTTCCTCCATGTGTCCCAACTGTAAGTATTCATCTAGTACTTCTTTATATTTCCCTTTTAGATCTTCTGCTTTGTCCAGCTTTGCTTTTAAATATGTTAACCTTTTCTCCGCTATTCTCTTTGAATTATATGTTTTGATTTCAGGATCTTCATCTCTGAACGGCAACTTCACAATGTATCTTCCCTCTGGATCCCTGGTAGTGGTTTCTGCAAATAGCTTCTCACATTGCTTCTCTTCTTCCGTAAGTATTGGCTTTTTGCTTGCATGTGTATCTGCTTCTAACTCCCAGAACTTCTTTAGTTGATTATCCTCTTCTATCCCATGGCACATTTGGTGCATTGTTATTAAGTTCGTAGCTTCCCTTTCCTGATTTGTTCCTACAACTCCCGATAAAATCCACCCTAATGTTGTATTTTGAGCTAATAATGATCCCTCCTTCTTCACTCCTTCTTTTATAACTTGTCCCATTACCTCAGCTCCTAGGAGCAGGTCTATTTTGCTTGGTAAATAATATTTTGGATCAGCTAATGGTAGAACTGATACCCAACCTGTTGACACTGTTTTCTTGCTTGGTAGTAGTGTGGTTATTGACTTTAAGACGAACACATCCAGCGTCATCTTTACATCTTCAAATCCTTCACGCATCGACGAAATGTTGAGCTGTACCATTGCTTTGGAGGCCAATGTTTGGTTACCTCCTACACCTGAGATGATACCTTTGACCGGTGTACGTTTGAGACGCAGGAGTTGAGCAGTTGCTTCTGTGATAAACGATGCCTGCGATCCTTGGTCTAACAGCGCTCTAACAATTCGCGTATCTCCGTTCTCTGTTTGTGCCTTTACGAGAGCTGTGGCTAAGAGTACCTGGCTAGAAAGCGACGCGTTGTCCGACGCAAAGCATACGACGGGTGCCTCACCTGACTCACCTTCCTTAGGTTGACCGCTTTCCACTGACCTTGACTCTCTGGATACGTTGCCCGTGACATGTAGCAAGGTATGGTGGCGTCTGTGACATACGCGACAATTGATCCTACATCGGCATTGATTGGCCGAGTGGCCATCACCCAAACAATTGTAACAAAGACGGTTTTGTTCGACGAACATCCTACGGGCGGGTACCTCTTCGTGTTCAAATTTCTCACAATGTACTAACTTATGCTCTTTTTTACAGAATTTACAAGATACAGAAGAGCTACTATCCTGTGACGCATGAAATGACTTTACAGTCTTTGACTTGTTGGAGCTGGTTCCTGTACCGACGAACTCTAAAGCCCTGAACCTTTTTGTTAAAAAATCTTGAAATTCTTTGAGTGAGGGTAGTTCCTCTCCTCCACAATCTGCGCTTTGAAGCTCCCACTGCTTTCTGGTTTCAGGATCCAACTTCAACGAAGTCATGTAAATGACGATAAGATCCCAAGTGGATACGTCTACACCCTGGTTAGCTAAAGCCCCCAAACATTCAGTTGTGTTGTCTAAAATTTCTTTCAAAAAGTTTGCTGACTCTAAATTACTACTTTTTTGACCAAACAATCTCTTTAAAATCGTGTTGCACAAAAATCTTTTGTTGTTGTACCTTTCGGTCAAAGTAGCCCAACAACGATCATAATTATCGGCAGAAATACTTATGTGTCTAACTAACTGTTCAGCTTCACCCCCTAGTAATCCCTTTAGATACTGCAATTTAACTACCTTATCAATTTTAGTATCGTGCACTAGAGATCTAAAGAGGTCACGGAAGGTGTTCCACTCTTCATACTGTCCGTTAAACTTTGGTATTACAATCTTTGGCAGTTTGGCTAAATTGTTGCTTGCCCCTTGTGTACAATCTTGGGTTGGTTTAGCTGAAGGCTCCAAATCCCTGGGCATTGCACTTATTAACAAACATTTGTACTCAGTGTATGTATCTGAAGCTGTCTCCCACACATCCTGTTTCCAATAGGTAGTTTCTTTTAATATATCAGATTTAGTTGTTCTACAAAGGTTTGTGTGTGTTTCCGAGAACAGCTCCCACAATTTCTCTAACGCTTCTAGCTTCACCTGTACAAATGCTGACGTTATGCGCTGTTTTGGAGATTTTTTGAAGTTAGACAGCCCGTTGGTAATTTTAGTATAAGTATCTTGTTGTAAAAACAACAGTTGGTTCATGTCCGACATTTTACACAATTACTCTTAAGTCCAAAAGTTTCTAATTTCTAAGTTTCAATTCTAAGTTTATGAAGTTAAATCGCAAAAATTTTACAAGTGTTTCAGTTTAAAAACAACTTATTAAAAATCGGGCATAGGTTCCCCGTCGGTACCAAATTCTTAAAATTATTCTAAGTCTAAAGTTAGTTCTACCAAAAGTTAAAGTTAATTGCAAAATGATTTTACTAAGTTAAGCTACAAATAATTTAAACACTTACAGATAAGGTCCAATTTCACTTAACCACTGTCCTTCCTTGCGTCACTGGCTCGGCACGGATCTTGAGCTTCGACGAAGGCTGCTTACTGCTTGGCTGCTGTTTCCCGGGTTGGCTATTCCGCTGCTTGGCTTGGCTGCTACGTCCCTGGTTGGTTGATCCGCTGCTTGGCTTTCCGGTCTGGCTGCAACCGTTCCCTCCTGAACGTATTGCGTGATCATGCGCCTCAGTCCCTTGTATGAACTGAGCGCCCCTGCCACCGATGTTGGTCCCTGGACTCCCTGGAACTCCGCTTCCCAATGGGCACTGACTGCTGCAATGCGCTGGTGGTGTTCGGCTCGAAGGTCCAAATGTTGTACCACTCGCCTGTCCAGTGCCCTGATTCCTGCTTCTGGTGGTCCCCTTTGAGATTCCCCAGCTTCAGTTAGGATCAGCTTGATTTCAAAAAAAATAAACAAGGCTTCAATCACATTTAGAGATTTATTGAATCCGAGTTAGCTTCTATTACAATATCATGTGTATAGTAGCTGCCTTAATTACTAAGGTTCTTGGATGATGACTTAGCTAATGTTACAAAAAATGGTTCTGATACTGGTTCAGAGCCGTGCGTTCTCGTCAGCGCGATCTAGCGCTCGTCCACTTTTAATAGCGACATCTAGTTATGTTTTTGTGGAACTTGTAGTTCCACATTTCGCCGTTAGACAGGGTTAAATCTCAACTTTGTGATCGGCATACACGCTCCCTAATTTATTTAAAGGATTTTCTAAAGTTTCCACCAATGATAGAACTTTTAATGTAAATAACAAAATGGAAATGTAAAAACAACCGAAACGAAAATGTGTATACTTATAATAATGCTAAAAAATAATAGTTATACTAATAATAATACAGGAAAAGAAACTGAAATATAAATATAAAGAAAAATAGGAAATTGTTATGTATATGGATACATAATATATCTTATTTTTCCTTATTGATACGTCTATCGAAAAGGTGCCTACTTTATTATATAAAACAAATAAATATATCAATCCTTGTTTTATCTGCAAATAATAATAATAAATAAATTTAACTAAAAGTAGTATTTTTAATGATTATATTTAACGATATTTTACTGAACGTAATTATTTCACGTTGTTTATAATTTAAGTACATTATTTAAATAAAACCAACATACCTCATGATAGTAATTCCGTATTTTCATAATTTCAACATAAAGGCTGTTCAGCTTGTCACAGTACCGTTCGTTCATAAGCACGGCTTTTATGTTTCGGTGCGTTGTTATTTATTATTATTCTTAGTAAATATATACAAAATATATATAAAACAAAACATTAAGCTAATAATAACCCAAATAAAAACACTAAAGTAGGTAATCGATCTGTTAAAAAAGTTTATAACTTTTGTTTTTTTTTTCAGTTTTGAAAACTGAAGTTTGAAAATCGAAGTTAAAAGTATTCCCGCGCGTGACGTTGACGTTGACAGTTCAGAAGCGCGCGAGCAACTGACGAGCCCAGATAAACGCGAGCATCCGCGCCTTATCTCCTCATTTCCATACACAGGCGAGCAGTTCCCATACTATCTTATAAAAATCGTATCAAACCATTTGCATACGTAAAGAAAACATATGCAAATACGCATCTTACGCCTTTGTACGCGCACATTTTAATATCGGAGCCTGAACCTATCAATTGGTAAAACAGGTTTAAATAAATGCGCGCCCTTTGTGGCACAAAAGATTAGGGTTAAGATTTTAACCCTCGGACAGATGTCATCGTGAGGATTGATATTTAGTTCATTGTATCAGATATCGGAATTCGGAAATGGTTTTTTTAATCGCGCATATTTTGATGTTGAATGTTGATCTCATTGTTGCGTTGACATAATCGGTACGAGAAAAATGATAGAGAGTTGTGAAAGATTTTTTAGATGCTAAATTTGTTTTCATAGAACGAACTATTTTGCATAATCGAATAATACCTAAGTTGCTACTTGAGTTTTGTAACCTCTTTTTTGTAGCAATCATTTCAAAGTTATGGCGGAGTTTTTGCGGTTATTAAATATATAATATTTGGTGTGATTATTAAAACAAAAGTATAAAATAACTTGAAATGCAAATCAGGCCACGTAATTAGCACATTCAGTTCGATCAATCAACCCCTTTCGTGAGAAAACGGCTCAAGAAAATAAGGAAACACTAATTATTATTCGCATATTAAGTAGCCGAACGTCCTCGCGTATAATTTAATAATTATTTTTATATGTAGGACCGCATTTGCATATAACAATATGCAGATATATCGAACCAGTATAAATCATAGAACAATCGAAGGGTTAAGAATCGAATGGTAAGAACTGGTTTTTAAATCCTTTTTTTTTTAATTTATTGACCTACATGTAGGTCGAAGGTTGGGGTGATATCGATTATTTGCATATTAAAATGCCAGATACTGGTTTTTGTGAGAAAGTTCATCCGGAGGGTCGCACAGATTTATTATTTTACGTCTGATTAAACTTCTTTACGTGAATTTGAATATGACGAGATCGATTTCTCATAGCATTTGATTTAGATGAATTATTTAGCGGAACTAGTTTTTTGATCGTGTGAAGGTGACTTTAATAAATCAGGGAACAAACTCAAGAATAAAAGTAACAGGAATGTGGAATCGCAAGAATAACGGCAGTGAATTTATTTTATTTTTACCGACAGTTTAGTTAGACACAGGAAGAGCGATTTAACGCTTTCCGCCGTGAAAATAGAAAATTAGTGATTCACGGTGACAATTTCGAAAATCAAATGAAGGACGTTTTATTTTGGGATCTACTTAGTTTATATTTAATGAGCGTATATAGTTATAACAAATAAATTGGAAGCCCAACAGCATAACAATATAAACAATTTTTTATGTATTTTTGTTTTCTGACTTCAAAAGGAAAGTTTTTAAAGTACGGTAAGTATGATTAATTTTGTAAAATGGAGATAATTTATAAATAACGGAACCAAAAATTAAACAAAAGCCGTTAAAAAGATCTCACACATTGAATGCACGATTCGTTGACTCCGAAAGAATTTGGAAATGTTTTAGTGAACTTTTTAATTAATTATCGCTATTACGATCATACATTTTATGAGTACAAAATTAGCCTTTATTGCTGATGTTATAAAGTTCAATACAATGTGAATGGATAGCGTTACATTTTATGAGAAATTATATTGTTTTGGCATCTGAATGAGCGCAGCGATCATTGCCCGGATTAATGCAGTTTGAATTTAGAATTAGACGAAGCAATTTGGAGAACCGAAGTAACAATTATCCCATATTTATACAAAATATATGCAGATTTTGATCACATATCAAAAAATTGGATAAAGGTTTGTTTTAAAAAAAATACCTTTGACGTTAAAACGTGTAAGAGTTCCGTTTGACGCGACGAAAACGTCCGTCGACCCCGACACGGTACACTTACTTCAGTGTTTCATTAATATTATAAATAATAAATATGAATAACGTTTTTATTACACATTATCAGATTTGAAATCTAGCGGCGGCGGCCCGCTCGTCTGTGGCCGAATGCTGAATTTGATATTTTATCTACCGTGTCCATTTGTATTTGAAAATATGATAAATTCTCAACGCTCCGTTTGGCGTACGTTAGCTTTCAGAAGCAAAAAAGCTCCATTGATCTCTTAATTGAGGAATTTCTTAATATCTTGGCACTGAACCCACTTTAGTACTCACCTACAGGTGAAATCTGTTTATGCAACTAAAAGTTTTCAAATTGTTGGCAGTACTGCGACCACGTGAGTCATGTATTGAAAACAATTTTAAATTTGTCGTCTTATCGGAGACTGAAAATATTTTCTTTGTCTGTCCATACGCATTTTGTTTAACTGTTTATTTAACGAGTTCACGTCATCTTGCGATGCAAATTTATTGGCGCGCTCCGTACGGATCTTTTAAAGCCACAATTTAATCGTCCCACGCATGATTGAACGGGGAAAACGTTCGGAAAAATTTCAAGGGGAAAAAATTTCCAAGTAAAGTGTAACCAATGAGTTCTCCCCATAACGACTCAATCTACGCACATTTAAATTGCCCTTTCCGAACGAAACCTCATTACTTCCCGAAATATAACCTCTATGGAGGCAATAAATAACGTAACGGCGCACATATTTCAAAACAAGAAAAAAACATAAAATTTCTTTGCCCCACGCGTCTAATGCCGGCGCGCGTTTCCTCTGTCTTTTATCGATGCCAATAATGACGGCACGATAATTTGCATAGGAGAGTTCTGTATGATATTATAAGTAATATAATATTTTGACTGCTTTTACAACTTCGATATAGTTTTATTTAAGGACGCTATTTGGTGACAAAAACGTCAAGGAGATTCAAAAAGAGGCAATTATTAGACAACATAAACAATAGCTATAGAAAACTCTCAGCAAGAATTTCAACCAAGCAATATTGAAACTTGTTGGCACCATCCCAAATATCGCCAAGAAACGACTCTATAAATCCTAGTATGACAATGGAAACGTATCCATTGCGTTCCGCGCATAGATTTTTGCATTATTTTACTATGCAAATGTCGGAGCGATAGCGAGACACTGTAAGAGCAATTTAAATTATTTTTTATGGCGCTCAAGTGTATTGAGAGTTCGCCAAGCCGCGCCACGGGATTAAACCGCGCATTGGAATTGCCTCCATACAACGATATTGTTTGACTTCGTAAATTTTGAATGAACCACGAAATTTGCAATTTAAGACTTGGCGGTTGCGATACCAGAGCGATCGATACGCCGTTGCTTGTTTATGTTTTCTGCGCTCAATTTCTATTTAAATTTGGAATTTGATTTAAAAGAGTTCGTACTCGTATTTTGGAGCTATTAAATATAAAAATAAATCGGTAACACTGGCATTGGCAGTGTTGCCGTTTTCTCTCTCATTGAGATTTTCTTACAGTTTAATTTGAGAACACCTGAACCGTAAACAATATTCGTTCGGAAACAGATAGCAAGGGAAGAAGCAATAACCATTAAAAGCTCGCGGAGGGCCGTTCACAAAGTTTTCTTTTCAATAACGCGTCTAATATTCAAATTAAGGCACTAAAGCGAAGAATTCAGCGATATATCATCGAAGCTAATCAGATTTTTCCTTGCTCCGTACATTTTGGGGATTAAATAGGGTAGGTGTATACGTAATTTAGTAGTTTCTTTGCAGATTTTTTTTGTTATTTATCACCGTTTTCCTTCCCCAATTGCAGCCATTTGAAGCAACTTATTGTACGGTATTTTCCGGGAAAATAAAACAAGTAGAGTGCAAATTGTACCAACCGTATATTATCATTATTTAGAATGCGTTCTTAATTCGAACCACATCAATAATATCGAAACGGAAGCGGAAACCGTGATTCTAATTTCAAACGAAGCATCGCAATGTTGCTATTGATAAAAATTTGTGACAGCTAGTTGTATTGACAGGAAATTTGCGATAACGGCTAATAATAGTGCGTTCTATGAATGTGTGGGTAGAGTTATTATCGATGACTGTGTAGTTTAGAAATTATAGCTTCGAGAGTGCATTATGCATGATGGAGCCATAATTATATTGGATTGGACGAACCATTATTTTTCCAACACGCACCATTCAAACCTACTCCACACAAAGATTAATTTATCGTGTACCTTAGTTTTGTTTTTCCTTACATTTAAAAAGTTGCACTTTCGTTCTTCATAATACCTAAAATTAAGCATGATGTTGCTTAATAAGGTGATGAATTTAAAATGTATTTTCTTTCCCCAATCACAAATCAGAACATATTTTCGCTATAACATAAAATAAAATTAAGCAACTTCAACAGCTATAGCAATAATGAATACAAGCGTTAACGGAATATATCTCAATTTAACTTTTTACAAGTATACATGGCAACACTGGCAATGGTTGGGGGCGTATTCTGCCTCGTATTTGGCGCGAAAACTCATAAAACATGATTACCGGTAATGTCGCGCGGATCCGAGTGACGTTTCATATTGGTTCGGCGGTTCCGTCAAATGTCAACTTGGATGTTAATAAAAATATGGCTTGCTATTTCGTAATGGAATGCTAAAGGTTTGATTTGCCCTATAAGAATATACTTTACTTCTATGTTGCTTATCTGCAATAGGTACGTTAGTTATACTTTTCTTTTGTTTTGACGCTGTTGAAGGTACTTACACGTCTCATGACATGACTAAGACAAACGTTAAAATTGTCATTCCAACTACAATCGAGACGCATTCATGACTTGATCGATTTTTATTCTGTTAGGTCCAAAGGAGATATTACACTACACGACACACGATATATTATCATACGTACGTAATTCGAATTTCGAACAGTGGGCGA